>CAOKZL010000039.1:1200000-1753296 GCA_948472985.1 Iguana delicatissima | reverse complement strand
TCCTTCTTGAACTGTGATGCCCAGAACTGGACACAGTGTACCAAGTGAACTCTGACCAAAACAGAATAGAGTGGCACAGTTACTTCCCTTGATCAGGACATTGTATTACCATTGATGAAGCCCACAATTGCATTGGCTTTTTTGGCTACTGCATTACACTGTTGATTCATATTTAGTTGTGGTCTACTGAGATTTCTAGATCCTTTGCACATAACGCTGCTTTCAAGGCAGGTGTCACCTATAGTATATTTGTGCATTTCGTTTTTCCTTTCGAGATGATCACCTTCCTGGGTGTTGAAATTCATTTTGTTAGTTTTGGCTCAGCTCTCCAATCTGTCAAGGTTATTTTGAATTCTGATCCTGTCCCTTGTAGGATTTGTTACCATATTTGCTAGCCAACCCCATGCCATTTGGTGTCATCTGCAAATTTGATAAGTGTGCCTTCTATTCCATCATCGAAGTCATTTAAAAAAGATTTTGAACAATACTAGGCCCATCAGGAGGAAGAGCAGCCATTGGTGAGTATTCTCTAGATTCAGTCTATCAACCAGTTAGAGGCCTATCTAACATATAACACTGTCTAGCCCACAGTTCATGAGCTTACCTGTGGGAATATTTTGCAGGACCTTATCAAAAGCCTTACTGTGAAATCAAAATATACTATAACCAGTGTACTACCCTGATCTACAAAGCTTGTAACTCTGATTTTAAAAAGAGATAAGATTCCTTTGGCATGATTTGTTTTTGAGAAATCCATGCTTCCTGTTAGTAATCACTGCATTGTTTTCTAAGGGCACACAGATTGTTTAATCATGTATTCTAAAACCTTTGACATCAAGCTAACCGGTTGGTAGTCGCTTGGGTACAGTTTTTGCCCTTTTTGAAAACAACATTTGCTTTCCTCTAATCTGCTGGAACCTCTCCTGTCCTCCAAGAATTCTGTGAGATTATTGACAATAGTTCTAAGATTACACCTGCAAGTTTCTTTAGTATTCTTGGGTGCAATTTATTTGGCCCTGGATACTTGAATAGTTTAGAATAGCTATGTCTTTACTTATCCTGAACTAGAGTCCCTGTTTTTAGCTAGTCAGACCACTGTTCTGCCCCCCCACTCCCAGGGAAGAAGACTGAGGCAAATAAGGTACAGTAGGACCAATGTATGTGTGGGGGAATGGTTCTAGCCCCCCCCGTGGATACTGAAATCCACGTATAGTACCAAACTCCCTGTCCTGCCGCCCACTCTGGGCCCGATCATGGCGGTGGTGGGCGGGAACACAGCGAGGAGCACGGGATCCGTGTTCCCCGCTGTTTTCCTGCCGGCCGCCGCCACTATCAGCCCAGGGCCGGAAGCAGGAGGTGGGAAAACAGTGAGGAGCATGATCCCGCGATCCCCATTGTTTTCCTGCTGGCCGCTGCCACGATTGTCCTGGGGCCAAAGGCAGCAGGTGGGAAAACAGCGAGGAGCGTGATACCGCGATCCCCGCTGTTTTTCCGCCACCCGCTGCCGGCATGATCGGGCCTGGGGCCAGAAGCAGGAGGTGGGAAAACGGGGAGGAGCACAATCCTGTGATCCCTGCTGTTTTTCCACTGGTTTCCACCAGGGCCCAGGGCAAGGGGCAGGAGGTGGTGATGAGCGTGATCCCGTGCTCTTCACTTCTCTCCCACTCGCCGGCACTGCAGTCGGGCCTGGGGTGAGGTGCAGGAGGCAGCGATGAGCATGATCCTGCGCTCCTTGCTTTTTTCTGCCCGCCAGCACCACAATTGTGGTGGCGGCAGGGAGCCAACTGCAGATAACTGAATCAGCGGATAATGAATCCACAGATATGGGGGTCCTACTGTATTATACAGTTTGGCCTCCTCTCTGTCACTTATTAGCATTTCACCATCCTCTCTATGAAGCGGTCCTGCCACTGGGAAACTTTCAAGAATAGGTTGGAGGAATTACTTCTACTCCTTTTCCAAACAGTCTGTAGTATATAGTGGGGCCTTGGGGAAAATGGACACTTGCAGGCATGATATTGGAGGCATTTGGATTACTTTCAAAAAATGTTCACTAGTGGTGTGCTTTACAGGGAGCCATCATTGCAAGCAAAGTGGAGGACTCTGGTAATTCCTATAATAGTCTTGTTCATAAACCAAGCAAGAGGAGGGTTTTACCTGAAAAAGGTCTGGGGAAGGCTTCCCTTACTCAATCTTGGACATGTCTGTGCCATATAGAGCCTCTATGCTTCACTCATATGCCATTTCCTCACTACTCTGTTATAGTACTATTACCCCACTTTCAACACCATGTGGAATCCTGGGGTTTGCAGTTTAGGGAGGGGCATCTTTGGCCTCAGTAAATTACAAACCCCAGAATTCCACAGAATGTTGAAAGTGGGATAATAGCAGTATGACAATGTAGTACTGAAATGGCCTTACTCTCTGCAAGAGAGTCTGGATCATATCAGAAGAAATATAGCACACAGTGTCATGCAGATTACTTATTGATTTAAGTTTTTATTGTTTCATCCCTTCTTAATGACATTATCAGTTTTATGACTAAAGTAAGACTAAATTATTTTAAAGCAGAACAATTGATTTTCTCTGCATGTAATATCCAACACAATAACTTTCAGATTTTGTGGTCTCTCTCTCTTTTCTTTAGTCACAGGGAACATTAAGCATTGTATTAAGGTGACTTAAAATGATCTTCTGTTACAATATGATTTAGCTTCAGTTAAAGTGGTGCTATCAACATTTGCAGACACTAGAGCTTACTTCCCCCGGTAAATTCTTTTCATCCATACTATTGGAAATACAGAGCAAAGGATTACACATGGGTACTCTAGCCTGTATGTCATGCATCCTGTGACTTCTGTTTACCAAATAAAAAGGGATTAGAGTTGGCCTTAAGCAGGATTCAGAAGTCCTTGTATGTTTATAGATCACAGATACAGCACTTAACTTGTCTCTGAAAAAAAGGCAGGCAAAAGAGAAAGTTCTGAACAGCTTGTAAAATCCATACAAGTTATCTGTACCCAAGAAAGACATGGAGTCTTAATAGTTTTATAAATGACTTTCAGCAACTGGTCAGGAATTGTTCTTTTTCCCTAGTAATTACGTTGACTACTTAAAACATATTTTTAACATGCTAAGCTCATTTTTGAATAGATACATTTCTTGGAAAATCAAATTATTTGTAATCTTAAATTTGGACATAATGTTAAGTGTCCCACTTAATGTTATGTGTTAGTTGAAGCCAACATACATGTCTGTTACAGTTAACTTTATCAATTCTAGTATTTCCCCGTTGCGGGAGAGAATATTGAGGTTTGTTAAGAAAATGAGCACAAGATGCAGTTGTTGAAGCAACTGGCTTCTTAGAGAAGCTGATTTTTGCCTTGTTTCTTTCAACCATTTAGTTCTTCATCCCAGGGGGAAAAAAAGCATAGTAAACTCCATGCTCACAGCTGGATGCCACCCAGTTCAGCTACAGTTTCTATGGCTGTGTAAGACGCAAATTTGGAAGCATGCCAACACTCAGCATGTGTGCCCACATTTATGTTTTTCTGGCAGGCTTAGCCTTCTATATTCTGTGAATACATCAGTTGTGTTATCTCGACAAATACGTTCCAGTATTTCCCTTTAGTTTATTCCACAAGGTTTCTGTTTTTTTTAAAAAACAACACAAAAAACTTAACCTCATTTTCAAAAATTTCTGACCACCAGTCCTTACCAGTAAACTCCTTCAGTTCTTTGTGAAAAGGAGGATTTGCATTTATAAATGGTAATAGGATTTTAAAAAAGAAAAGAAAAGAAAAAATGCAGTAGTAACCATCATCTTCTGGCAAGTTCAGTGCCTGTGCCTTAGGCTCCACCTGCCTGTTGTAGTTTGGGTTCATCTTAGCATATCCTTATTCTACTTCAGTAGTGGTCTCCTTTTAGTCTATTGAGAGCTTCAGTAGTGTAGTTGCAAAGGTTTGTGATTTCTCTTTTTTTAAAACTGGTCTTAAAACTACCATTTTTTTAAAAATGTCTTTGAATTGGCATTTGTTCCACATCATTTAAATTATTGGGAATTTATTATCTGTGGCTGTTTTACCACTTCACTTGGCTGGAAGGTTGTCAGTGGTAGAAGTAATACTCTGCAGAACTGAACTGACACATTTAGAAAATGAGTAGAGTAGATCCATGAAGAATATGGAAAGTGGTGAAACAGTTGAATAATGGCCTCTCCCATTTATCCAGCACAATTTACCAGATCAGCAACTGCAGAGTTGCTAAAAATAGCTTTAGTAGTGGTGTAATAAAATGTAGGTTAGGTTCCAAACTGAGAATTTCATAAAACCAACGCATTACTTGTGTCAAATTCTATGGTAGATTTGATTGTATGAATTGGCTGTGAATCAAAAACCTGAATGAAAAGAGGTGGTGTATCATAGTGGTTAAGAGACTGAGATACACAGTGGGAAATCTCTGGTTTAAATCCTGCCTCTGCCATGAACTCTGCAGGAAAACATGGATTTTTCTCTTTCAGACTCAGCCTGCCCTCCTCCCCAGTCTGGAATTTGAGGGGATAATAATCCTGACTGAATAGGGTGGATGTAAAGACCAGACAATGAAGTATATTGAAATTTAGAAGACCCAGACAAACACTGAGTTTTTGTGGTGATGTTGTTGTTATTGTTTGCTTTCAAGTTGTTTCTGACTTATGGTCTCCCTGTTAACCTATCATGGGGTTTTCCTTGCAGGATTTATTCAGAGGGGGTTTGCATTTGCCTTCCTCTGAGACTGAGAGAGTGTGACTTGCCCAATCAGGTAGGGATGGGAGGCAAAGAGAGCGATATGCCCCAGTGACAATTTTTTGGGGGCACCCCCGTTCCTTGCCTGCCCTCTCCCATGTGACGTAGCCCTGCTCCTGTGTGACATAGCCCCGCCCCTGTGACGTAGCCTCGTCCCCATGACATAGCCCCACCCCACCCCGCCCCTCCAACCAACCCCGCCTCTCTCTGCGCACTGCAAACTATGCTGCTGGACTTGCCCAGGGTCACCCAGTAGTTTTTCATGGCCAAGTGTGGGTTTGAACCCTGGTCTCAAAGTGTCCTCGCCCAAACTCTCAAACCACTACTCTCATTTTTGTCATGATGTCAGTGGCCTAACTGGAACAAACCTCATGTTCTCAGTTCAAATATGCCTTTCCTTTCTATAGTCAAGATCTGAGAGCCAAGAAGTTTTACAGGTTTTCTGCAGAAGCTGGCTGTTCATTATGCTCATAAGCTGAAATGTCTGATATTGCTGTTTTACCTTAAAAGGCAACAAATAATGCACTACAGTGTTCTTACAGTACTTTTAAAAATGAAACCAAAAGATAAACTTCTTGATGACCATGATGTCAAATAAGATGAAAATTCACTTAGGATTAAAATGAGGCAAGTGACAGCAGGGGAGTAGTTGTTGCAATTATTCCAGATATTTCTTAATTTACTACAGTAATAGAACTATAATAATTTATTCTCTTTGTTTATATCCACTCTTTATAGTTGTTCATCTCTCTTTCAGGAAGAACTGGATGATTTTCAAGTGGCCGGCATCTCTGCTACATCAGAGGTGATACGTTATGAATACCATGTTCTATATTCTTGCAGTTACCAGGCTCCTGTGCTTTATTTTCGGGCATGTTTCTTAGGTAAGATGCTTTCCTGCATAAAATAAATGTTTAAAAGAAAAGTATATATTTTTACTGATCTAGTAGGAAAATAAAAAAATTAAAAAGTATTGGATATAATGGTCCTTTATGAGTCATTTCTCATATACATTTCAGATTCTGTATCAGTTTCCTGAGGCAGATGATATTGTTTCAGCCTGAAGAAGTTTGATCTTTAGACTTCTGGCAGCAAGCCTGTGGTTGACTAAACCTGCTGGCCATTTTTCTTTCTTTCTTTTTCTTTTTTCTTTTTTTAGATGACAAAAACAAAAATTTAAAGCTACAGAGACAAATTCTGAAATGCAATCCTTGGGCTTGACTTTTTTTTTTAAATAAAAGCCTGTTATTTAAATTAGTAATTCATTCTAATTAAGAATAATTAGAGAAACCCACTTACTTGATCAGCTTTCAGCCATTACAAGCCTATTTTAAAAATCTTTTTGCCAAACTCTTTCTGGATGTATTTCCATTGTCATTTTTAAATTACCATACGTTTGTTTTTATATATTTTCTTTGTGATAGGTATTGCAAGCTGTGTCCTACTGTTGTTCAACTCATGTCTGGATGGTGGAGAATTCAGTCTCCTCCAAGACCTTTGTTAGTAATGCTCACTCAATTAGCAAGCACAGAGTGAGCATTCATAGTGTTGAACTTTCTGTACTTTTCTATCCAAAAAGTCTGCACCTTAGACTAGGGAGCTGGTTTCCTGAGATCATTTCTAAACTTAGCCTTCTGTACAACAGCAGCAGAGCTTTTGTGTTTGGAATGATCTATCAGATTTATCTAGATTAACACATCTGAATTCTGCTGGTGATATCTTTTTCTTTTTAATTAAAAAGTAGCTGAAGCTGCTTTGAATGTGTTTTGTAGATTTAAATCACTTGCAGCCTTATATTGTTTAATGCCTTTTAATTTTGCCATGTTAGCATTTTAACAAGCTATTTGGATGTAAAATGGAAGAACAAATTCTCAGATTTGTCTGGTAAAAGAGAATTTAATCTGAGCTTCATTTTCTCACAAATGATAATTTAGGGCATATGTTCAAACTAGGATGTTGGGAATTGGGGCCATAATCTCAGGGTCCATTGCTACTAATAGTTTCCTAATTTACAGATACCCCACTGCAATTACATGCTAGTGATTACTGCAAACATTTAACGAACTTGCAATATACTGTTGTTTAACTTGGTTGCAGATGAGAGAAGACGTTGGCACCCAGTCATTGAGTGATTTCAAAAGATATAGTAAAAAGGCACATTAATTTAATTGTAGTGTGAAAAATTTCATGATCCTTGTTTTCAGTGGAGCAGTGGCATACATTTTGAAAACAAGCAGTGGGGGTTGGAATAGTGATTTTGCAGGTAAAGAGAATGGGGCACTTCTTCCACCCCCACCTTTTTTTTTAACAGTACAGTATTTTCATATAATTAGTATTCACTATGAGCAGTTAATCACCAGAGAAGAGCTCCCAGAGACAAAACAAGTTGTTTAGCTTGTCAGCATCAGGGAATCAGAGGTGTTGAAACATGCCTCCTTATAGCTGGAAGTGGATATTACAGAAGCTGATGGGTGATCTAATGCTCTATCTTTGTATTGTGTTCCAACAGCTCCCCTTGCAGTACAGAATTTTAATTGTTCCTACAAGTATAATTATATGTTTTAACACATTTCATAGGAATTTTTCACAATAGAAAATAATGATTTTTGGAGGATTTCTAAAACCAATTCAGACATCTTTTTATCTTTTTAGTATTTCCCCTTTTCTGGCCTGAAGATACATCTGAACTGAAAAATTCTTTCTAATAGGGTTTCACATAGCAGAGGTTGTATTACAGCAGAGGCAAAACTGCTTCTCCCTAGACTTGTCCCATAATATAACTACAAATATTACCTTGAGTGCCATTTGGCAGAAAGGCAGCATACAAATTTAACAATTACTATGTAAAGAAACAAGTAGTGCTTAAAGGCTGGCAAAAATTTAAGGAGACTCAGTTATTCAGCTCTTAATTGGGCTCAAGATCAACAATTGTTTGATAATAACCTCTGCAGTTCACCATGGGGTGAATGTATGGGCAAACAATTCCTGCACTACTGCTGTGATACTTAAATTCATTTTATTTTCAGATTCAATAATTTTAAGTGTTGAGTTCTCTTTTACTTTGTACTGTTTATTCAGTACTCTTGAACAAGAATGCCTATATTGGTTTATCTTAAAACTGATTTCAAGATGTTTCTTATTCTTCAGTTCATTTTAGAACATCTGTGTTAAGAGATATAGAAATATTTTGGGTTTTTTTGTGCTTCCTCTGCTTTTTCTAGCAATGGACCCTGAGATTATGGCCCCAATTCCCAACATCCTAGTTTGAAAATATGCCCTAAATTATCATTTGTAAGAAAATGAAGCTCAGATGATACTCTTGCTTGCATAATTCATCTACATAGTTATGATTTTTTGCAAGGAGGGCAAAACTGACTATGTACAGTTCCTGCTGAGCTTTATCAGTATGGCCACTGGTAAAAGATATATTACAATGGATAGACAACCACAACTTTAATATGGTTAAAGGATAGGATTTCATTGTAAGGCTGCTTCACCCAGGATGTGCTTTCCCTGTAGAAATTGCCTATTTTATGATGTAGGAAGCCACAGTTTTTATGACCAGTAACTCTCTCCAACACATGTGCATAGAAGAAAACAGAAGCATTTGTATTCATTGTTTTGTAATATTCTGGACATAACTAATTTCTGTGAGGAAATTTTATCATGCCAAGGCTCAAAATTGTGAGAAGAATACTGTTTTTGTACAACATCTCCCTCTGTGTAGCAGCTTGGAAAGATGTTATAGTTACTGGTAACATTATTGTGTGACAACTTAAATAGTTTATTTATTTATTCAAATGTTTATATCCCATCCTCTATCTAGAGATTTCATAGCTGTGTACAATAAAACCAATCTGACAAATCTGAGCAAGGTAAATGATTTTTAGAGGCTAAAAAGATATTGAACAATTTAAGATGTTCAAAAATGGATTAAAACCAATTAAAATAGCTTATAATGATTTAATTGCAATATCATGTTCATGAGCAGTTAATCTTTACTAATTTGTGCAGGCTTTAATGTTTACTAATTTCTAGAAGGAATAGAACTGGCCCAAAATCCACACTTTTCTTTATGAATTAAAAATAATCATGAACTAGTATTCCTTTCGAAGTCTAATTTTTATGTAAAGGCCAGGAGTTCAGCATTTCCCTTGATATGTACTGAGAGCATAAAAATACTTTTTTCCCATATATTTATACAGTTAGTGCTGCTGGTACTATCAGTCCTAGGTGATTAGTGGGTCCTGACTCAATGGTAAAAGACAATTGATCCTAGATATTATGGAATTAAAGATAACTTTAAATGCTATTTTGACTCTGAAGACAAAACATTAAGGCAACTTTCAGGTATCTGTTGTGGTAACAGATGCTATTTTGTGTTTATATATTATTCATTATTGGGTTTTTTTTTAATCCCAACTTTTTCCCAAAATCAACATTTAAGATGGCTTACAAATTAAAACAAATCCAGTATTATTAAAACACATAGAAGGTCAAAATTACAATGTAATTAAGCTGTCAGTTACATTAAAAGCAGAATAGGTACAATTAAAACTCATAAAAGTTTTAAAAAATAAAAATAGTACAGCACTCTATTGAAAACCCTTTCTTCAAAAATATTCAGTTCTCAAAATCCTGTTAGACTAAAAAATTATTAAAAATTATATAAAAATTATATAATTATTATATATTTTGTGCTGATGGAAGAAGGCTCTATCTCGGGGTCTATGCAGGCTCATTTGGGGAGATATGGTTTGTCAAATAGCCTGGATCTAAGCCATATAGGGTTTTATACGCCATAACCAGTGCTTTGAATTATACCTAGAAATATCCCAGTAAAATAGTCCAGAAGAATACCATAGTATTGAAAGCTGCTTTGAGATCCAGCACAACCAATAGGAATACAGTTTTTTCTTCGTGGTCTCTGTGACTCACACAAATGAGTTTCACGCCTGCACAGAAATAGCTTTTGGAACCTTCTAGAGCCCACCACTGGCGTTTTGGCAGTTGACCCATCCCCCATCCTGTTAGGGTATATAAGCCCCAGCCCCCTGTAATGGTCAGTTCCTTTTTACCCGTCGCATAAGCAGCGTACAGGAGCCTTTCGCTATTTGTGGATGGGGTTTCCCCCTATTTTCTGGCGTTTTGGACTGGTTGTTTTGGCTTTGGATTGGATCAGACTTTGGTTTATTCTTCTGGATTGTGTTGTTCTGGCAAGTTGTATGGCAATAGCTGTATTTAAGCATTGCGTGACCTGTGGAGGAAAGATACCTGATAAGGACAGACACCCGAAGTGCCTGCTTTGTTTAGGTGAGGGCCACAACGTAGGAGCTTGTTGTCATTGTCAGCTGTTTACTCCCCAAACTTGTCGCAATAGGGCTACTCAGCTGAAAGCCCTATTGTGGGAGAATGTACTGACTGCTTCAGAGCCGTCTAAGTAGACTGAATCTACTCCTTTACTATCTAGAATGGCCCATTCTACTTCTTCCTCCACTTCTCAACGGAATGTGTCAGTACTGTTGTCGAGACCGAGATCTTGCTCGATGTCGAGATCTTGAGATCACGCATCTCCAGCGTCATTAAGTCATACTGATGAGTGTCGAGACCATCCTTCTCCTCCACCTAGTACCGAACTGCCTAGGAAGGAGAAGGATCGGAAGAGGAAATGTAATGAGGTTGCTTTGATGGAATTGTCTAAGAAGCACAGGATGAAGGATAAGCCTAAGACACATCCTTTGCCTCCGACAAAGAAGATGACTCCTCAGGGTTCTCCCTCAGAGGATGTACGGGCCCCCCAAGATGTTGTACCTTCTGAGGAGATCGAGGAAGTGTGTACTGGTTCAGAGGGAGAGATACTAGAAACCTCCCGCAGATCTCTTTCAGGTCAGCTTTATGTCACTGAATGCTGTCTCCTACAGTAAGACCTTCTGGGCAGAGAAGGTCTTTGACCGAACAGACCAGGGTGCATCGGCGTACTCCACCTTCTCCGCCAAGGTCTGGATACCACGACTTCCTCATATCGATATCGACATTATAGAGAAAGATCTCCGTGCCAATACCATGACGATGTTTCATATCATTCAAGGGATATGTCCCCTTATATGGATGACCTGGAGCGATATGAACAACACTGCCAGTATCGAGATGATCACGATGACCGATACCATCATGGCACTCATTGTTCTCGCTCTCTGTTAAAGACCCCTCTGTGTTGGCAGGCGATAACATCTTCTGGCCGCACATCTAAATCCTCCAGGCGGGAGCGAACCATGGATGATAGGCACCAAGAACACCTCCCAGAGGGACATAGGAAAGAGTCTGTTGCTATGTCCTCTCGAGGCCATCGGATCTGATTGCCATCGGTACCATCCTCGGTATCCTCAGCAATGTCTCACGGACTAGACAGCATTGAGTCCAACTTTGTTTCTGAGAGAATATCACCTACTGATAATGTTCGATCTTTTTCGGAGCTTGTTCTCCGAATGGCTAGATCATTGAATTTGCAGACTGAAGATCACAAAGAAGATCGGAAAGATCTGATCTTCCAAGATTTGCAAGTCCGTGCGTCAGTACCGTCTATAATTGCACCGCCTCCATATCTGTCTCAAACAGTGAAGAAGTCATGGTCGAAATCATCTTCAGTACCGTCTACGTCTAAGAAGATGGAGTCTCTGTATCGTCTTGTTGAGACTGAGAATGACTGGTGGGTTTAACACCCTAAACCAAATCCCATCCTGGTGGATGTGGCCCAGTCAAAGCAATCGCAAAGGCTGCATGCTGTTCCCGCTGATTGAGAAGGGAAGAAATTGGACAACATTGGTAGGAAATCCTATTTGAATGCAGCCTTGTTGTTTAGGATTTCAAATTATGCTGCTTGTATGAGCGCATACCAGCAATTTCTATGGAGCAAAATCAAACCCTATCTGGAATTGTTTCCTGATACCGAGAGAGACTGCGACTGCTTTATACGGTGAGGCTTACCGTTTGCCATCTCAGCAGATCACTACGCTAAACACATCATTGACTGTAGTAGTAAGGCTGTAGCAGGTGCCATAGCGATTTGACGGCATGCATGGCTTTGCTCATCTGGATTATCTCAGCAAGCTAAAATGATGATTGAGGATTTGCTTTTTGATTCCCTAGGACTGTTCAATGCTGGTACTGATGAAAAACTGGAACATGCCCAGAAGATGCAATCGACAGCCAAAAAGTATGGTTTTCCGGCATCAACATACCAGCAAAGATATTGGTATCGACGGTACCAGCTGTTTCCAAGGAGAACGTTGAGTCCAACCCCGCCTCGACATAGACATAGCACGCCTCAACAACTTTCAACAAGAAAGTTTCTGTGTTCAAAATACAAGCAACCTCAATACAAAAAGCAACAGTCAGACCAGAACAAACAGAGTTTGACAACCGACATCGCGAGACCTTTCTGACAAATACTGGCCATCAACAAAGACAAAGCATCTTTTGTGTTGTAGACTTGCATACAGACAAGCAACCAAATCTCCTTTCCAAACCACCACTTGTAGAAAGACCAAGCTATTATGCCAATGTTTGGTCGATGATCGCTTCGGATTCTTGGGTCCTAGACATGGTAAGGTTTGGTTACGCCATAGAGTTTTGCCACTTACCACTGACAGGCTGAATTTGGAGAACTATGTCCTCTCCAGAGCTCCAGGAAGAGATTTCAACACTGCTCCAAAAAGGGGCAATAGAAAGAATCACTACAACTCAATTGAAGAGAAACTTTTCTTTGAGATATTTTCTGGTGAAGAAAATAGATGGAGTTCTTCGACCAATATTGGACCTGAGAGGGGTCAACCACTATATCTGACCAAAAAGATTCAGAATGGTGACCTTGACTGCCATTCTTCCACTCCTAAAAAAAGATGATTGGTTTGCAACCTTAGATCTAAAAGATGCATACTTCCATATAGCCATAAGACCAGAGCACAGACGGTTTCTTGCCTTCACTGTCGGAAGGCATGCCTATCGTTTTCATGTTCTTCCTTTCAGCATAAGTACAGCTCTGAGAGTCTTCACGAAATGTATATCCGTTGTTGCGGCTTTTCTTCGTCAGAAAGGTATCGTGGTGTTCCTATATATAGATCTGGTTAATCATTTGTCTTCTATGGAAGTTAGGTTTAATGATAAATTACAAAAAAGTCAACTTTGGTACCATTAAGGAAGATCAAATACATTGTAGCGGTATTGGATTCAAGACTTCAAAGAGCCTTTCTTCCACAGGACAGATGGGAAAAGATTCTAGGCTGCCTGAGAAAGATGCAACGACTTCGGAGAATCCGAGCGAAGTCGATACAGGTTGCACTAGGACTGAGGACATCAACTATGCTTGTCACACCATGTGCAAAACTAAGAATGAGACCACTGCAGCAGTGGTTTATATACCGATTCAATCCTCTTCGAGCCTACCATCTCAAGTACCTCACAGTACTGAGGAATATTCTCGCATCTCTGGATTGGTGGACAAAGCCAGAGAATGTGCTGAAGGGAATGCCATTCCTTCCTCGGCAACCATTGCTTTCAGGGACAACAGATGTGTCAATGAAAGGCTGGGGTGCCCACCTTGGAACACTCACGATAAGAGGTCTGTGGACAACTCAGAAGAACAATCTCCACATCAATATTTTGGAACTCATGGCAGTACTGAAGGCGCTCTGAGCATTTGAGCACTACCTGTATGGAAAGTCAATTCAGATTGCAACAGACAACACAACGGTAATGTATTACATAACCAAACAAGGAGGGACTCAGTCGTGTGTGTTGTTGGACCTATCAGTGCAACTATGGGAGTGGTATCTAGAACAACAGATTCTTCCAGCTGTCCATCTGGCAGGGGAACAGAATGTCCTGGCAGACACACTCAGCAGAACACTGTGGTCATACCACGAGTGGATGATCAACAAGGAAGTGATTTATGACGTGTTTGTAAAGTGGGTGTTTCCTCACATAGACCTCTTTGCATTGAGACTGAACAACCAATACAGACTGTCCTGTTCCCAACACTCGAAGGGGCATCGGACTCTGGGAGATGCCTTTCTCTTCAGTTGGATGGGTCCAAGGGTCTATGCGTTTCCACCATTTCCCTTGATAACGAGGGTTATTGCCAGAGTTCACCAAGACAGAGCAACCCAGTTTTGCCTTAAAGGCTATCGAAATGAGTGGTATCCACTATTAAGCTGTCATATGATTTAGCAAAAAAGAAACCCCCAATTCTATACAAGCTCATTCCACAAGATCTATGGCAGCTTCTGCGGCTTTCTTGTACGGGGTATCTCTCCATGAGGTTTGTAAAGCAGCTACCTGGTCTCAGTCTCTTACATTTATTAGTCATTATAGAGTTGATAACTGGTCTAGGAATGGTGCATGTTTTGGGAGAGCTGTATTGTTTTCCTCTGTTGGATAAAGGACACAATACTGTCTGTTTGCTAATAAATGTTATTTGTTATCTTATTATCTCACATGTTGGTGATGACTGGGAAAAAAAAGAAAAAGGGAAAGAGGAAGTGGAAAGGGAAAGGGAAATGGGAAAACTGGAAGTTGACATAAGTGCTTTTTCCAGCAGCATGACATACCCACCTCCTTTCTCATCAGCTTGCTAGTCTCCCATTTGTGTGAGTCACAGAGACCATGAAGAAGAAGAACCGGTTGCTTACCTATAACTGTGGTTCTTCGAGTGGTCATCTGTGAACTCACACAACTTCTCCCTCCTCCCCACATATGTCCTGCTGCATGGTAGCTCTGTTGCTGCTACACATGCAGCAACAGAAGTGACAGTTACAAGGGGCAGGGGCTTATATACCCTAAGGGGATGGGAGATGGGTCAACTGCCAAAACTCCAATAGTAGGCTCTAGAACAGTGGTTCTCAACCTGTGGGTCCCCAGATGTTTGTGGACTTCAGCTCCCAGAAGCCCCAGCCACTATGGTCAATGCTCAGGGCTTCTGGGAGCTGAAATCTAGAAACATCTGGGGACCCACAGGTTGAGAACCACTGCTCTAGAAGGTTCTGAAAGCTGTTTCTGCGCAGGCGCAAAACCCATTTGTGTGAGTTCACAGATGACCACTCGAAGAACCACAGTTACAGGTAAACAACCTGTTCTTCCCTTCACCACATTTCTGGCAAAGATTATAGGCAAAGGGACCAAAGCCATCTGCATCTCATAATCATGTCTGAAATTGGTTTGAAATGGACCAAGATAATCATTTTTATCTAAGAATCCCTGGTGCTGGAGAGGAGGGGGGGTACTGTGCATTCTAGTACTTCACCCAAAAATGGAATGCTGGATACTAGCAAATAATTATTTTAGAGGGATGCAGGGAAGGCTTTTTAAACAGAGGTCTTGCAGTTGCCTCAAGATGACAGGTTGGAATCCTGCCTTGTTGTAAGGATGCTTGCCTCACTGCATTGACCTCTTCCTTCTCTCATCTAAATATATGTTAAAATACTTTGCATCTGACCTGTCCCAGAACAGTTAGAGAGGGAATAGCATGTGAAACAGAATACCAATTAAATACAAAATTTAAGTTATGTTTTACCAAAGCAATACAGTGGTGGGGCTATATGAAGTACCTTTTGCCTTTTTTTGTTTCTGTTTTTTTAAGGCCTCAGAGATCCACTGGGGGAAAAATGCTCCCTGAAGTCTCTGATTTACAAAAGGAGGAACACTCACCTTGTTTTCAGTAAAAAAACATATTATCCAAAACAGAAAGTGAATTTCTAGTCCCTTCTGGTTTTCATGGAAGGGGATGCTGTGACCAGCAGCAGGGCAAAGGGGTGGAAAATGACCCCTAGATTATCTAAAACTATCAACAACAGAAACTTCTATTTTTCCAAGGAAAATGTTCTTACATTTTGACTATTTTCTATCTGTCAGCCAGTAAAAAGAAAGTGATAAGATTTTTGTTGGACACTTTCAAATTGTGAGCTTGAAAATGTTTAAGGCAGTAAGATCTAGTTCTAAATAAATTGATCAATTGGTAATAAATTGATTGATTGTAATTAGACATGTTTTGGATTGTAACTACCTCCAAAAAACACAGATTTGGGATTCCTCACCTCCTATGCAGATAGATTATTTCTGTATCCCCTCCAGTGGTTTTTTTTTGAACTGGGTGATGCGACATGAGCAATCCTTATCACAATAAGGTGACATCTGTATGCAATTTTAAGAGAAGTTTCTGGTTATTTTATTTGTCAGATTGATTTCCTTGGTGGGAGGGGGTGTTTTGTCAATTTTTGACCAATCTTTTTCAGAAGAAATTCAGAAATTTCAAGATTTTGCTTCTGAATGGTACTTTTATTTGGTGGTATACTATGATACCTTTGGTATCATATTATATTTCACAATAATTTTTTCAAATGGAGTAACTGCTCTTGAAGCTTAGTGGATTATTTCTTTGTGTCCTAAGACATTAATTACCTGACGAATTCTTACAAAATAGCTGATATTCAGCCAGCTAAGGCAGGCATAAGAAGGCAGACATTTGCACAGAATGAATCAGCTTCCCCTTTATTAACTGCTCCTCCTCATTAAAAGCATATCAAGAACACTACTAAGATTTTTTTTCCAGAGGAATCTTGTAGCACCTTTGAGATTAATGAAGAGAAAGACGTTAATAGCATAAGCTTTTGTAAACTGGGTCTACTTCATCTCTTGATACAAACCTCATTCTGTTAGTTTTAAAGATTCTGTAAGACCTTTGTGCAATGCACTTTAGGTACACTGTAACATGGCTATGGATTTTAAAACTACTACCTTTTTTTTTTTTACGGAGTTACCTATATGTTTTTATAGAGTTACCTATATGCAATTGGCCCATCGGTACCTGTGGCATGTAGTTACGTTATATATTAGTCTTTGTTGCTGTCCCAGTGTTTTTATAATTCAATTTTTTAACACTATTTCCCACATTTTGACATTGATATGGCTAAGTGGTAAAGAGAATTATGTTCTCTGTTTTAAATATGTAAAAAAAAGCCTGACAAAACTGAATCTGATGGCAACAGGATTTTGACTGGAATCTAAACATGACATTCAAATGTTAATTGGATGAATAAATCTTGTTTATTTCATGGACATGAAAATGTCAGTGGAATAAAACTATTTATCACAGTATAATGGCCTCCTGACACCTGATAAATGCCAAGATAATGATAGTTATTGAAAAAGTATCAAAATACTCTTTCATTTGACAAAAACAAATATTCTGGTGAAGATAATGTGATCATTTTCAATATAGTAATTCTTTTCTATTAAAACCTCAGCCAGTATACAAGATCCAAAAGTAAGCTGCAGTCAATACCACATGGTGAAAAACCTTTATAACAGCCTTCTTTAACCTGGTACACTGTAGAAAAGTCGGGCTACAGCTCCAACTTGCCACCTGAAGTATATAGAAGTTGTAGTCCAACACATCTGAAGGGAACCAAGTTGAAGGATGCTGCTATACTAGGCTGTTATTCTGCTATTTATGTGTGACAATTATAAAACCAAACACTAATGAGAAGAGTTATGTTCCATTTTAGACTGAGAAATATTAGTATCATTCTCAGTGCTTGTTCTGTGTTTGACTTTGAATTCTCTGTATTCTGTATTTTTATCTTAATCAGTAGGTAATACGGATTTTTGTTTTGTTTTCTTTTAGATGGAAGGCCCTTAAATCTGGATGAAATATGGAAAGGTGTGCACGAATATTATAAAGAGCGCCTCTGGCAGGGCCCCTGGGACACTATTACACAACAGGTTAGAGACTTCCAACCAATTGCATGTAACTATATAACTAATTTTCTCAAAAAATTTATGATGGGTGGATGAACAGATGGATACTGTTGTAGTGGCAAGGATAAAACCTGAAAATGATGAAATTAAGTTAGTAGATGTGGTAGTTAGAAATAATGGTAAAATGAGTGGGAGTGTTGTTTTTTAGACCATGGTTTTAAACACAGTACTTCTAGTAGTCAGTTGGCTACAGACGGCTATCCTCCAATTTTTTTTTTACTATTGAAAATCCTCCTTCCAACCAGATGGAGTTCTAAAATAGCCCAGGAGAATTTTTTTTGTCTTTGTAAAGAACAATCCACTTATATGGAACAGTTCCCAATTCCAGTCTGAATAAAAATAATCTTGCAAGAGATAACATTGTAATGACTGCTTTTAAAGAAAATGGTGACATTTTTACAGTTTCACTCCAGTCTTGCCCTCATATATTGTTAGTATTCATTTCTGTTGTGGTAGATAAATTCATGCAATTGCATGATGAAAATGGAATTCTTCAAGTGAAATGGTAGAGGCTTCTATTAGTAATCTTAAGTTTCCAGTAGGTTTGAAAATACTCTTCTGTAAAATGGAGATGCAGTTACTCTAGGATATCATTGTTCTGCAAAATCTGTAAGCTAGACATATTCAAGGGAATTTGAAAAAAGGAAAGGGCAGAGACTTGATCATAGAGCAAGAGGAAAACTAATCCTTTATTCATTGGCTCTTTCCTGGTTTTCCCCTTTTGTCCCTCCTTTGCTTCTGAAGAACTGGGTGGGAAGTGAACCTGATCTTTATCTGGAGTAGAAAGATTAAAATTTGCAGCCAGATCCACGCTCTCAAAAAGTTCTTAAAAGCAGAAGTGTTATGGCTTCACTGTGCTTGTTGCTCATGATATTCATTTTTCTTGGTATTAAGAAAATACTACTCCGTGAACAAAAATACAGTTTTAGTTACAGTCAGTGCCTCATAGTGATATAGGCAATAACAAATCTAATACCTATTTAATATTGTAGTGTGGTGTTAGAGTGAATCAATACAGTATGCTTTGAGGCCTTGTGAGGTATCTGTGTGGGCTGAGATCACCATTCTGCCTCATCTAGATTCAGAAATTATTCAGATAATTAAAAAAAAAGGTATTTGTTAGACTCTAAATAATCCAGCCTTGGTAAAGGACATGTGTTGTTCAGCTTGAAAGATGTCTGCTTTCATCTGCAAACTGGAATATCTATTTGATTCTTCTCCTGCAGTTGCACACAAATCCACACAAAAATTACTTCTGTTTACAAAGGTCTGAAATGACTCTAAAAGCACTTTGTATTTAGAGTAATAGTAATAAACGTTTCCTTGAGTGAATAGACTTGTGGGCAAATGAGTTCATATTCACAGAGGTTTAATCGATAATGGGATATATAATCAAATACACAAAGCTAGTGGTTGAGTAAGCTAATTACAATGAAACAGCTTGAGCCTTGAAATTATTGTGTTGCTAAGAAAAAGAAAAGAATAATACAGAATCATTTCACTTGTTGGCAGCATGACTGAATTCACTCAGTTTGGTCATCGTTAGGCTTCCAAGTCCACTCAGCACCACTGACGTAGAACAATACAGTCATAGGGTTGAATCCAGAGTTTAAGTGTTTCAACCAGGGTTGGTGGAGGCCAACTTCATCTCCCCTCTTCCCGATGCCTACTTCCCAAAAATGCCCCACAGAGAGACGGTGATCCTGCTGAATGAGGAGCTTTATTTTCCCTCTGTGCTGCCTCAGCCCAAGTTATTCAGTAGGCTGTTAATTCTCAGTGGAACATTTTCAGAGGATGGAGGATGTGAGATTGCAATGGGGAGAAGATGGTAAGGAATTTATGTTCTGCCCTGTGTGTTACTAAAGCTTAATTTTCAGTCCAGCCATAGAGTTGGAAGGGACCTTGTAGGATGTCTAATCCAACTCCCTGATACATAGGTTCCACTGCTAGGGTAAGCACAAAAAGTGGTTGACTAACTTTCATTTGGTGAAGACCTCCAGTATGGGAGAAACCACTGGTCACTTAGTTAACAGGCTCTATTACTGAATTGTTCTTACTGTCAAGATGTTTTTCCTAATGCAGAACTGACATTTACCTTCCTATAACTTAATCCTGTTAGTTCTAATCCTGTGTTGTATGGGACAGCAAATAACAAGTATTTATCTTTAACTGTGTGACATCAATTTAAGGTATTTAAAGAGAGCTATTATGCTCCCTTTCCCAATCTAGTCTTCTATTTTTATAAATAGAGCTACCAAATTCCTTTATCCTTTTCTCACAGTATTGTTGTTTACACCACAGATCATTTTCATTGCTCTCCTCTGAACTAGTCTAGTTCATCTGTATCTGTCTTAAAGTGTGGTGCTCAAACTGGACGCAGTACCCTAGTAAAATCTGACTAGTGCAGAATAAAATGAAACTATATTATTTTCTGGAACTTGGAAACTATGAGCAGATACATATTTTTCTTGTTAGTGAACACTCCGATTTTTCTCTTTTAAAAAAAACATCTCGGAGTTCTTTATGGCCCTCCTCTTTCTGTCAAATAATCATGACCTCCTGTGCCTCTGCAGCCTGATGTAATCCTTGTTATTTAGAATAAAAACATTCTTTTCTCTATTAATTTTTTTAAATACTATCAATGACCCCTAGCCTTTTGAAGCTTTATACTGTACCGTCCAGTTCAGATTTTCACAGAATTATGCTTCCTTGCTTTCAATGAAATGCATTCCCAGGTAAATTCATATATACATGTCTACTCAGAAGCAAGCTGCATTGACTCCAGTGGAACTTACTAGATCTGTAGATTTCTTTCTTCTTAGAAGTAAGCTGACTTCATTGACTTCAACAGGACTTACTTTCTCCTGCAGTTAAAAAACATTCCTTTTGTCCCCTCGCCTCACTTCAAAGGAAGGTGCAGAAGTTCAGCCAGGGGAAAGGGAGAATTGCAAAAATAAGTCCTGCTTTAGAACAAAAGAAAATGACTTTTTCCCCTCTGTCTCAGTATGTGTTTACTCAGAAGTAAGTTATATTGACTTCGCTGGACTTTCTTCCTGCATTCAGAATTTAAGCTTTCTGCGCCCTCCCATCAGCAGAAAGGAAGGCACAGAGTGGGAAGTACGGAGAGGGGCTTTTTGCATGCACACATGTATTTTAGCATACACAAAGAACAAATGAGTGAATGCAAACCAAATCCTATCTCATCCTTGCAAATAAAATAAAAAACCCAAAAAGAAGGCATGAAAACTTGGCAGCAGCCAACCCATTTTAGAAGGAGATTGGTAGATTGTGGGAGAGGAATTTGCAGAGAAAGTTTAATTTAGCATTAAATGTAGATGAAAAATGTGTTTTCCCACTCCCTTCCCTTGCATGGGAAATTCTTCTCCCCTTTAGTACACTCACACAAACACACATGGGCAGTGATCAGCCCCATTGTTTTGAAGTTGCTGAGTCTTCAGAAAATGAGACAGTAAAAGAGGTCCTGAGGAATCTGGATTCCTCAGACACATTGAGTGAAGTGCCTGGATTTCCTATCTCTTATTTCTTACCTACATTATTGTGTCTTCTTTTCTTGTTACAATGCACTGACACCCAATCTTGTTGGGAGAGCAGAGCTTTAGGGAATTGCTTATGGTAGTATGTGAAGGGTAGGAACAGAAGGAATATTAGAAAATATTGGGAAAAGGTTTGAAAAACATGCTTTCAAGCATTGAGAAAACCTGATGTGGAGAATCCTGGACTAACAAGAATCTTCACAGTTTGGGTCTTATCCTGTACAAAATTTGCATCTGCTTGTTTTGCACAGAAAATAGCATTTTCTGCATAGAGAACAGTATTTTCTGTGTGAAAAATAATATCTCAGTGCAGAAATATTAATTCCTGTGCATGAAAAGATGTTTTCTGTGTAGAAAAATGGTGTAATTGGGGATTTGTTCTGTGTAAAATTTGCACAGTGCTCTGGTCTCTGGTCAGGGAAGCATGCATTTTTGTGTCTCTGTGTGTTTCTCTTCAGTATAATAACTTAATATTTAGAAGAAAAGGCCTCATATATTGACTAATAACTGTTCATAATTATTTTCCTGTACAGGTAATATGCAAGAAATAGAATCATAGAATTGTAGAGTTGGAAGGGCTCCCCAAGGCCATTGAGTTTGTATGTAACCTGGGAAGTCAGGTCTGACTATGAACAAATCTTGCAAAAACAAAACCCCATGATAGGTTTGTTTTAGGGTTGCCTTAAGTCGAAAATGATTTAGAGGCACATAACAACTTTACAATACTTTGCCTTATCTCTAGCCTCAAGATGTTATTGGGATCAAATGTTTGTGTTCCCAGTAAGGCTATCAGAAATTTCGTTTGTACAACCTTGAAGAATGTGAAATTGCTATATCTGTATAACTGACAGCCATGGGCCCTTTCCACACGGGGGATGGGGGAACGGGGCAGCGCACGCAGGGACGGATCTTACCTGAAAACGGGTTGCTCCGTCCCTGCGGGGAGCGCGCGTTCGCCGCTCCACACGCTGGCGAGTTTCGGCGGTGTTCGGCGGCGCCCAAAATGGCGGCCAGCGACTTCCGGCGGCGCTCCGCCAATCAGGGCAGTGCGCCAGCCGGAAGCCCGCCCCTGGGCAGCTCTGCAGGGACGCGCTAGCGCGTCCCTGCAGTTTCACACGAGGCACTGCAACGGGTTAGCGCGCTCGCGTTTCGTAAAAACCTCATAAAATGTGGTTTTTAAAAAACGCGCCGCGCCACCCCTTGCGGCCGCGCTAGCGCGGTTTGAGGTGTGGAACCTCCACTATTCAAACCGCTCTAGCGCGCTCCACAGTGTGGACTACCTCCGGATGAGTCGCCCTAAGCCGTTTTTTTTCCCCCGTGTGGAAAGGGCCATACATCTGCAACAAGACTTATGAATAAAGACTTGAATGACTACAGGATAAATTGGCCATATTTGGTGTAGAAAAAAGGAAGGAGGGCTGAGGCATGACTCTGTGCATTCACCATGTGATTAATTGTTTGAGCTTTCCATGATAAGAAACCAAAATTATGTCATCTGCTTTCTGGGACCAATTCAGAGTGCTCATTTTGACCTTTAAAGATCTCCATTGCTAGAATGCTTGAAGGATTACCTCCATACACCTATCTGTGTGTGCCTACATGCTTGACTGGCGAATTAGGATTATTAATTTGATTATATCAGTGATATATGTTGTGAGGAAAGGTTGGACAGAACCTAAGTCCAAATAAAATAAACATGATGTAAATTAAAGTTTGCACCTGGGAATGACAGTGGATGATGCAATCCCATGTAATACCTGCATGAGTCATTGGGTTGTGTAACCAAGGCAAGAAGGTTGCATCATACCTCTAGCAAGGACTGCCAGAGTTGCATCAGCAATGGCTGTATATAAGGGGGGGGTGTCTAGCCCTCTGTGCCCTCTTGGTGTCTGGAGAGTGGCTGGAGGCTATGTTCTGCATGCTGTTGAATGCTAGATAGTCCGTTGGAGACTTGTATATGCTGTATGTATTGTAACTCAAGAATGAAGCCTCCTGTTGGAAGATAACATTTGCGTGGGAGTATTTTCCTGGCTTCAAGGTTTTTGCTGCTGGTATCTAACACTCTGCTGGGATGCTTCAAGCTGTGTGAATAAACTCTGCTGTATGGTGATTTTTAAACACTTGACTCTGGTGAACTGTCTTTTTGCCAAAGCTCAGTGCTGGAGGGAAGTGCTACCAGGATTGTTATGTAGCTCCCATCATCCATCATCCCTCTGACATATATCTACCAATAGAACACTATATTTAAGCATAACAGATTTCCCTTCTACAGATTCTCCAAATCTGTTCCAGAAAGCTGGGTGTTCAGATTGCTGGGAGTGGTGGGAAGAGAAGAAGAAAGCTTTATTATTGCTTGTTATTATTTTTGTAATTTACCCTTGGATTAGTATAATTATACTTAATATAGTATTGTATAGTATCTATGTAGTACATAGTCAGACTGTAATTATAGTATTTACCTTAGGAATATATTGGAAGCTGCCTGGTGATATACCACTGTTAATGGTAGTAGTTACAGTAAATTGTATCCTCATAGTATAGACTCTGTTCTTCTAGAATTGCTGGAAGTCATTTGTTCCTTGCCAATATATTTTATGTCTAGATTTAAGGTTCTGAGACTGACATTCAAAGCCCTAAAACAGCTGGAAACCCATTACCTGAAGGAACATTCCTTCATACACCTGCCTAAGATTTGAGGTCTGTTGGAGGGGAGCTTCTCTATGTTTTATCAATAAGGGGAATAGACTGTGGAAGGATGTGGCACCATTGTGTACTTATTATAGAATACCGTTCCATTAGAGATCTGATAGGCACCAACAAAAGAGTCATTCTGGCACCAAATGAAAACGTGGATTTTTACTCAAGCTTTTGGTGGTGTAATTGATTTTATAAAAATCACACATCTGCATGGTTTTAAACTGTTTAAATTGGATTTAAATGGTCTAGTTCAATGGTTCTTAAC
Organism: Iguana delicatissima; assembly: GCA_948472985.1. Lineage (NCBI taxonomy): Eukaryota > Metazoa > Chordata > Lepidosauria > Squamata > Iguanidae > Iguana > Iguana delicatissima. Next base: position 1,729,186 of record CAOKZL010000039.1, on the reverse strand, counting down.
CTGGGGTTTGGGGACTCCTGGTGATCTGTGTAGCCCTCACAGTGAGTCCGCAGATCCCTCTTGCTGGATATCAGCAGCTGCAGCAGCAATAGAGACTTGCCCAAGGTCACCCAGTGTCTGATCAGGGATTTGAATCCTAGTCTCTGGACATCTTTGATAAATAAATAAATAAAGATTTGGATATTTAAATACAGATTTGAATATTGAAATCTAAATTTAAATATTTAAATCTTAAATTAAGTCTTGGAGGTCCCTGGCAACAAATTATGTTTAGAGGGGTTCCCTGGTAGAGACAACATTAAGAAATACTGGTCTAATTTTAACTTGTGAAATCATTTTTAGTTTGTTTAAATTATTTTTTTTTACTCTTCTGATTGTTTTAAATTGGCCATGTTGATTTTACTGTAAGCTACTCTGAGATCTTTTGAGATAGAATGGGGTATAAATATTTTAGTAAAATAAATAATAAGTAATAATAAATATTTGACAAGGCAATGGAACTCTTACAGCTCAACGTTCTAGTCCCATGTGGAACACAGGAAGATGCTATATATGAAAGCAAATCATTGATCCAACTAGCTCAACATTTTCTTCATTGAATAGCTACAGCAATCCAGAGTTTCAAATGGGTGTTTCTGAGCTTCACTTGGAGTTGCTGAAAATTAAATATAGTGGTTTTCTGCACTCAAATCATGAATACTGCAACTGAGCTACAATCCTTCAGTATTGCTTGCAATATGCTCAGAATTTCTTGGCCAGACCAACTAAGCTGAAGTGGATGGATTCAAGGTGATTTATCCACACTGATATGCAGGATTCAGTTGGCATCCTTCCAACTACTTTGGCTGCAAATATTTTGCATTAGGCATTGAGCTAATAATTGGATGTAACATAAGAAAAAGGAAAAAGACAGACATACACAGTCTTAACTGTACTAATCCACATAATATGTTAAGATTTCTGTTAGATGCTTCTGCTGGCAGAGCTGTCCAGCTGTTATTGTGCTTTTAGGGTGCCTCCCCTGAAACATTTGATGTCTCCAAGTATTGTCTTAAACTGTGATATGGGGGAGGAAGAAGAAGGTGGGTCAAGGCAAGTAGTTCAGGTTTAACCCCTATGGACAAGTTGGTTTAGCCCAGGAGTGGATAATATTAAAGAAGGAATCTCTGCTTTTCTAGTTTTGATATATATAGTAGGGGTGGGCAACTGTGTGGGGACCAGGGCCCAATTTTCTACTGCTAATTTCCCCTCACAAGCTGCTCCCATTTGCCAAAATATCTTTGTTTCACTCCATTTCTTCTCCAATATAGTGTCTAGAAATGATATTGCATCTCTTTCTGGCATGATTTTGATTCCAAACTAAAATATTTAGGAAGGGCTTCTTTAAGGACCTTTGTATGCATTTGTATGCATTGCATGTATTTTGGGTTTTTTCATTTGAAAATCACTGAAATTAACATGGAAAAAAATTTAAATTGTGGAAGGAGCAGGGAGCTTAGGAAGCTATACTTTCTTCCAAGTAGGCTGCATACAACCCTTCCAATACCAATGGACTGCTATAAACTACGATTGTCTCTTTTCCCAGCTTTGTCTAGACACAAAAATGTCTAATCACATTTTTTAAAAAAGTCCTCCCCCAAGCCTAAAAAGAACACAGGGGTAAGGAAAAATGCTCTATTGTCTTTTGGCCATTTGAAACCAAAAAATTGGAAGGAATGCTGGAGGGTGTGGGCACATCAGTGTGGAAGCAGATGCAGCTCTAGATCACTGCAAATTGCCCATTCCTGTATTAGACAGATGGAAACTGGTTTTCTTTAAGGAGTGGGAGTTTAGGGCCTTATCACTTGGTTATGACCTGAAGATCATGGAATATCAACGTATGTTTGCAAGAAAAATGGAAAAGCAGATTCATTGTAGTACCGTTATATGTTGTTTTTCCATTATAATTCAGGGTTTTAAAAGTTTAACAAGCAGCAACCACTGGGCTCTTTGTATTTTGCTGTATTAGAGAAGTTCCTGGGAGACCAGAATGAGCAGTTAGAAAGATAATTCAGACACTTCTTCAGTAAATCCTGCAGTCCTTTTGCTGATGCACAGCAAACTCAGGGAACTGTGTTATATGTGTTACTCACTTATATATGGAGAGCAACAGGCCACTATGTTGTGGTTTTTAGTTATCTGCTTTAAAATGTAAATACCAGCAAAGTTAATAATTATGTTTGTAATGTTCATTTAAAAAAAAAAAAAAAAAGCCCCAAAGATACAGAGGTTATAATGCTATCAAACCCAGACTAAGGCCCTATCACTTCAGAGTCGTCTTATGGACAGTGCTGCCCATAAATAATTTCATAATTAAATCTTGAGACCATATTTTAATTCCAGAACAGATGTGCTTAAAATATGCTCTGTTTTACTAAACATTGCACAACAAGAGGCTAAGTCTAGAATAAGTAGAGCTTGGAGTGCAGACAAATTTATATTAATGTTGTTGTCCGCTTGACTGTTTATTTTATAGTCCAGGAGACAACAATATTAATATAGCACAAACTTATATAATTTTTCTGTGTATTACTGTGATATACTTTGTGTTGACAGTATGTGGAAGAACTATGGTTTAGTGGTAGGGATATGAAGGCCTAGGGGGAAAAAATGAAAGAATTTGAAGGGGGAAGTTTTTCTACTTTTTTCCCCAAAGCTTTCCTCCCCTGAAAAATGGCTAAATAAATATTGTGGAATATTTTTTTTAGAATGATTAATATAGTATTTAGGACAAGGTGTTTACCTATTTGCTTGGCCGAAAATAATTTATAAAAACTGTTAGAGAAAAGTTTTTATGTAAGGCTATGTGTACATTTATCACATCATTACAATTTCTGGTCATGATTTCCTTTTCCCAATTCTTTTTATGGGAATGAGCATGTTACATGTACTTGACATTATGCAGAACTAGTAGAGAGCATTTTTTCCCTTGTTTTGCTAAGGTTGGTAGTGTCTTCTGTTCTTACTGTGGTTGTTTTGTGTACTTATTGAACGGGCAATCCTAAGAGGTTCCTTATGATTCAAGTACCCCTATGAAATTCATGGGACCACCATAAATTGATAGGCAACTTGAAGTCACCTACACACACTCCTTACAGTTCAGCGCCTCATAGCTCCATTTGTAACAAAAACTAATTCAAAAAAAAAGTTTGATTTGTAATTATATTTTGATTAAACTGTATTTTAATAACTCAAACGTGATAATTGTGTGTCAAACCAAATTATATGTCATGCTTTTCATGTTCCTAATGTAATAAATGACTGTCAATCTGTAAAGGGTGCTGATATTACGTTTTTTCAATGTTCCCCAAAATCTCTTGAATCTTGAGGGGAAAAAAAACATGGAGAAAATGTCCACCACCTCACCCCACCCCACTCATGTTTTCAATTTTTCTGGTAATTATGCATGTCTAGTTGCTGGCCTGCTTTAGGACATATTTGACTAGAATGATAAGAAAAACCATGAAAGTCAGAAATAAGTATTAGGAGGGGAAAAGAATAACCTATTGGCAAGGCATGTGCTTTTTTATGCAGGAAGTGCTGAGTTTTTCTAAGCTCTGATTCAAATTGTTGGCATCTCAAATTAAATATTTGCCAGGGGTGTCAGGAACAGAATCCACACACAAACAGTACAATACATAAAGATATTGTTTATTTGGAGAGAAGTACATGTAATGACTTCAAATGTGAAGACTGAAGGAAAGCGAAAGCATTTGCCCTTAAGATCCCCTGAGGCTTCTCCCTCATCAGAACTCCTTGGGAATCTGAAGGCTGTTATCAGTGCATTCCTTTCCCATGCCGGGCACTGCTTACCTAATGGTTCTCAGCTACTTCAACTATGTGCTACATACTAAATATCCCCTTAACTAAGTGTCTCATTAACATATATAGAGAATAATCTGGGGGCTTAGTTCCCTAGTTAGTGACTCTGAAGATATTTCAGTGCTATGTCATGTCTTTCATGTGAACAAATTATCACCTTAACCACCCTTACCTGATATTATCAACAAGCTAGACTATTTTCAACATTAATCCAACTGCTACTCTTTTGCAGTATGTGGTTAGGAACCTGAAAGACATGATCTTTATAGTACTACAATAATTCTGCCCATTACATCACTTAATTTATAGCGGTGTTAAAACTCAAAAATCAATAAACATTATTCTAAAATGTCAAATAAGTTAATGGTGAGCTTTATTTTCAAACAGGAGAGAGATTCGCAACTGTTTCTGAAGGGAAAGCTTTGATATAGTGGTGCTAAGGCAGAGCAAATTGAAATTGTAGTAGGGCAGTTTTAAATCTTCATGCCTGAGTAGTGAGGAGTGTGTGTCTATTCTTAGACTTAAAAATCTTTCTGACATATTGCAGGATTTTGCTAAGAAGAAAGGTTATGTATAGCGTAACTTAACAGAAGGTTGCTAAACTTCATATTCAATCTATTTAAGTTATATCAACAGTTGGTACGGAAAACGGTGGCACTGGCACAGAGGAAAAGAAAATCGTAAGAACCTTTCCACTGCTGAATACATTTCAGTCTCAGATGTTTCATTTCCATGATGAAATAGGTAATATGGGAGTATGGAGATGGCTATTGATACCCATGGGTCAAAAACCAGATCATTCTGTTGTACTGATAGAAGTTTCTCTTTACCACCACTTCAGGAGAAAAAGATCCATTTTCTTTTCACTGAAGAATTATTTGGCCAAAAGAATTTCCTGTGGTGCTGATGCTGTTCTGTGTTACAATTTGTATAGAGACTCAGCATATCAACTTGCTGGGTACAATCATTTAGGTACCCATCTGCTTAATATTGTTGCTTCCACTTAGGAGTTCAGGACAGTGTAATACTTAATGTAGAATGCAAAAACAAAATAAATTATAGACTTCATTTCGGTATTCTGTAACTTATTTTCTGCTAGTTGAGACTAGGTTGGCCACTCTTATTTTGTCCTTCTACTTCCAGGCAGCATCCTTTTTGTTCACACATGCTGTGGGCAATTGACTAGCTGGTGAGGAATGAGATTTAAGCATTGATTGATGCTGCAATTTTTGTATTGTTGTATTGTTAAATGCTTTTAATTCAGTCATATGTTATTAATTTGTTTTAATATAACTTCTTTGTCTTTATTTGTACATGGTTTTCAATCTGATTGTAAACCACCTTTTGTCCTAGTTTTGAGAGAGAGGCAGAATATAAATCTAAGAATAATAACTATAGCAACAATACAGAGTATATGACTACTCAAAGTAGTGTGTCATTGTCATACTGGAGTTTATTTCCAGTCCCTTCAAGTTGACTCCCATCCTTGAACAAGACTGGAAATTCCTCCAGCATTTATTAATTCTTGCTGCCACCACCCACTGAATTCTGAATATCTGAGCAGTACAGTGGGAGCCTGCTCAGTGGATTACCAATCTCTATGCTAAGGACCTTTCCTTCCTTCTCACCTCCCCCCTTCTGAGTGAGAGAAGTCCTATCTAGCGTGTGCCGAAGGATGGCATGGGAATGGAGAGGAAACAGAGGTTTTACAGAAAAGCATTTATTCAAGGCATGCAAATAAACAAGACAATAATACACATGAGAGGCTTCCCCCTCCCAGGCACGCTTAAGTTACAAGAAGTTACAAAAACAGATACATTCTTTAGATCAGCCAACTCCAAAATAATAAACAGCCCTAACGCGACTAACTATCTTATTCCTAGTGACTCACAATTAGGTTCACAGTCTTAGATGGTCTAAAAGAGGAATGTGGCCAGGAGGCGAGGCATGGGGCCTGCAGTCTACTACTGGCACAGATCCCATCTCTAGGATGTTCCTTTGTTGTCCCTTTGTTCTCTCTCTGCCACATGGCCTCCCAAGAAGTTTTATAACTTCTCCCTGGAAGCATCCAGAAGATGCTCACCTCTTTCCTTTTTGATTGGTCAGTTCTCACCCTGTGACCTGTGATGTTGACCCACACTAAAATGTAATCTAATCCCAACACCTCATTAACTCTTGGTTTACCTGAAGAGGGAAGTATCCCCCTTTAGCTAAGTCTAGATAATGGGAAGCCCCATTATCACAGTCATAGAGAACGCTACATACTTTCTGGAAATAATAAATTAGTGAGGGAACAGAACCTAATTTCCAAAAATAAAACTGTAAGTAACATTTATGTAGTATTTTCTCTGAAACAGTTAATCCAACTATGATGCTGTTTCACCACCAGATAGAGTAATTCTTAACTTATGACTGACATAAATCTGTACTTCTACATGTTGCATAACCATGTTATGAGGCAGAAATTAAGAGCAGTTATTGAGTTCTTGACCAAAGAAGGATGAACTGCTGCTTGACATCCACAGAAGGCTCAGAATCGTGTATGATGAGGCAACAATTGATGAAATTAATGTTCCAAGATGGGTGAAAATGTTTAAAGAAGGTGAAACCAGTGTTGAAGACAAACCATGTAGTGGAAAGCCATTGACAGCAGTCACCAATGAAAACTAAAACAGGGTGGACAACATGATTTGCATAGACTGGCATATGACCGTCTGAGAGATTGTTGAGAAACTAGGCTGTGGTCACAGTGCTCTCAAGCAGATTATCCACAATCTTGGTTACAGGAAAATGTGTGCCAAGTGGGCTGCTAATCAATTAACAGATTTGAAAAAGACAATTTGAAAAAGAAGAGACTGCACATGTGCTTGAAACTCTTGGTATCATTTGAAGCCTGCAAGGACACCTTTTTTAGGAATGTTTGCACTGGTGATAAGACCTGGGCATACCTGTATGACCCAGAGACAAAGAATCAGTCCATCTCTTTGAAACAAAGAAATTCCAAAGCCAGCACGCAGCACAGAAGATTATGGAAATCCACTGGGTGCACGCATTCTCAGCCCCAGAAAATACTATAATAGGTTTGCCTAAGATCACCATAAGTTGGAAACAACTTGAAGGCACACAACAACAAGGAGAAGAGATATTGGTTTTACTTAATAGCTGTAGAATACTGACTGTACTGACACCATGTTGAACTGTTAGGCAAACCTATCTCAAAGCACATCTGAAGTATATCTAAATATTTTAGAAATAACTTGGGAAAATGTTTAGAAGGAAATTTATAATTAGCTTTAATAAATTAACAGGACCTCTAAGTGCCAAAACAATTAGAACCAACATTTAAATTCAAATTATTTAAGATTACTGCGAAGTTAAAAGTGGACCTCATCAATTCCATTGGCATAAGATCAACATTCTAAAAATAAATGTCCTACCTAGATCGGTTTAAAAATATTTCCTGTCAACAATTCTTTAGAAATATTTACAAAAAAATCAGCTATTTAAAAACTTTGTGGGATGATAATGTATTATTTATTCAAAACTGAAATTCCTAGCTGCTCACTATAGCTTCAATCTTCTGTAGAATTTGTCACAATATGCACCTGTTTGCTTAGGCAAAATTTAACTCAAAGAATTAGGCTATCATTTTCTTGAATAGGCTGAAATAGAACTGGCTAAGGTGACTGGGCTGCACTGCTGCAAGATTATTTTAGATAGCCTTCAACGTGTGCTCTGGCAGTCTGTTCAGTGCAGGCCTGGACAGCAACAGCCAAGCAACTCCAAAAACAATCAGCTTTCTGAAGAAATCCACACATTTTGACAGAGAGCAGAGAAGTAATGTGGAAATCCTGGGCTGAAAGGTGCATCAGAGCTCCTTGCCACAGAAAATATATTCAAGTGCCATTGATTCTTATGTGATGCATCTGAGTTACATCTCACAGTAGCCTTGCAGGTTAAACATAACTATCACACTTGTCCAAGAGGCCTTAGCAGTCAAGGTTAAATGGATAACTTGTTGTTTGTTTCTGACTTATGGTGCCCTAAGGTGAACCTATCACAGGGTCTCCAGGGGCTGAGAGTGTGTGACCAATGCTCAAACCACTACACCAGAGCTTAACTTTTTATGTTGGTGACACACTTTTTAGACATGCATCATTTTGTGACACAGTAATTCAGTAAGTGGAAGCAGCCCCTCCACTTGAGCCTGGCCCACCACTGCTGCCCTCACTGGAGTGTACCTTGGCCCAGGGCAGCAGCGGCGGGAGAAGCAGCCCTCCCACCTTGGCCTCGCTTGCCACGGCCCTCGCCAAGGTCGTCCTCAGCCCAGGGTGGCAGAGGCAAGAGAAGCAGCCCCTCCACCCGGACATGGACCACTGTGGCAGTGGGAGAAGCAGCCCCTCCACCCGTTACATTCATGCAACACACCTACACATTGCAGCCAACACACTAATGTGTCGTGACACACAGTTTGGAAAGCTCTGCAGTATACCATGCTGGATTTCCAAACAGATAACTATTAGTACCAATATACAAAGAGATCTGGTAGCAGCTTTGAGACTGAGATTTTTGTAGCATAAACTTTCACAGACTCTATGTAGTACAGACTGAGTCTATGAAAGTTTATGCTACTTCTTCTCTCAATCTCAAAGATACTGCAAGTTGCCATTGTATACTGATATAGACCAACATGGCTATGTCATGGAATGTTTAGTAGATAAAAAAAAAATTAAGAACCACTTAATTTTGTGAACTAGATCTTTCTCTCCCAAAGTATTGGTGTCATGGCCACTGAGTACACAGAAAAAGAATAATTCCTGATTGTGTGAAAAGTCATTCTGATCACCGTTTACAGCAGTGGACTGATGAGTAATAGTGGGAGGGATTGCATTATCTAGAAACAGTTTAAGTTATATGTTGACGTCATCTTTTCTTGATTTAATAGTATTTAAATCTTCACAGGAGTCCTAAAACATTTTTGCTACCTTTTCAAAATCTTATTTTAACTGTGCTAAATAATCTTACTACCATCTTGTTTTCCACATTACATAGCTTGTTAGGTTGTATTCTTACACATTCAATAAACCTCAAAACTTCAGAACATATTTTAAACTCATTTTTTAAAATGACATGCGAGATTACCAAAAGTTTATGACTAAATTAATTTTATTTTGGCATGTATTGAAAAATATATCATCTGTTTATTTTCAAGAAAGAATGACTGAAGTGCCAATTCTATGAGCAAAACTTGTCTGCCAATTTTCCAGTGTAAACTTTTCTTTTACATGTTTAATCAGCTATAAACTTTAATAACGGAGTATGTGTACTTCATAGTGGGATTTTGTTGTTGTTGAATTAATGCAGCACCTTCTTCATACAAGGCAAATCATAGAACAAGATTGAGTGATAAGAATGTCAAAGGATGGGGCATGTGGTGGTTACATTTAGACTAACTTTATTATCTTGTTAATAATACCATAACAAGTAACCTTTAAAGCTTTGTGTCGTATTCTTAGTGTTCACGTTTTACAGAAAAGCATGGAACACTTGAATAAATTATCCTCAGCATGCATATTTATTTATTTAATTAAAGTGGCTCACACCATATGTTAAAACAGTAGAGCTAAGAATAATCTGGAATGTGAAAATTTGAAAAGCATTAAATGCAATCCTGTTAAATAAAACATTAATTTAAAACCATTAAAAGCACATTTAAAACCTGTCCATTGCACCATCCAGATTAAAAACTGAGAGCCTGTTTAAATGGGAAGGTCTTGGCCTACCAAAGGAAAAAACCAACCAAGCCTACCCTGGCAAAGAAAAGGGGGTTCTTTTTATTTCAGAATAGACTGCAGCAAAAAGCTCCATTTTTCAAGCAGTCCAGTTAGCTAGTTTTAAATCCTTTTTGCACTCTGGGTGAGAAGTAGGGGGAGTACATTGCATTTATGCTAGAACACTGATATTTTTGAAAAACGATGTCTTTAAAAAAGAAAACAAGCCCAGCCAGGTCTCCGGAGCCAACAGCAAGCAAAGACACAGAAAATATCTTTTGCTGGTCAATTTTCTATACCATTAATGAAATCTGAATATGTATTGGCCAAATTGCCTTCCTTCATCCTTCCTCCTCTTCTTGCTAGCTGGACAGATATATGTTGATTGAAAGCTCTTTTCGAGGAAGTCCAAAATAAGTGACTTTTCTGGAGCAAGATATCACATTTCTTTGCAGTAGTTTGGGTAGGCCCTATGTCTTTGTATACTTGGTAAAACAGCATATTATATAATCCATCACAATTTACCTGTGGCTCCCACTCACACACACAGATTTTGGGTACAGGCTATCCAAAAGACTGTATCTCCCTATACAAGCCTGCCTGAGTTTTAAGATCTTCAAGGGAAGGTTTCTCTCAGTTCCACCACTTTCACTGGTATAGCTGATGAGGACTCCAGAGAGAGCCTTCTTAGTGTCTTGCTCTCGGGCTATGGCAATTAGGTAGAAATAAAACAGTTCTTTTTTTCCCCCCTCACAACTGCTCTGTATATTCCTGTGAAAAGAAAAACCATCTGTTTGTTAAAAAAAAAAAACCTCAAGAACTTGAGCAACAGATAGGGCAACAAGCAAGAACTTTTCTTCCATCTGTTTTCCCCCATAGGTGAAGTGAACTGAAATACCCCTATAGGTATTTCAGCATCAAAAGAGTAATTCTGAGACTTGCATCTGATGAAGTGAACTGCAATCCATGAAAACTTATGCTAGAAATTTTTTTTGGATTTAATTTCAAAGATGCTACAAAATAACTTTATATATATATATATTTACCAAGTGATATATATTGATAATAAGGCAGAGAAGGACCATAGACATAAGGATATAAGACAGCGGTACTTCAGGTGGTACCTGTGGTATAGCAGTACTTATAGTGCATGGATAGGGAATGAATATCCTCTTACATATTGTCATCCGCTTCTCCTCGCCTGTTTCCAAGTAACTGAATATTAATGGTCACTTCTTGCAATTCTTCTAAATGAACCATGTTCATTACTACCATGTTTACTTCTATGTATACAGTCATCTCTCCACCTTCACTAGGGTTAGGGCCACAGGACCACTGTGAAAGTGGAAAAACTGTGAATAACTCTAGGCCCTCTCAAATGATATTTGACACACACACACGCACACACACACACAAAATATGATCACCATATTCAGCCCACCCTGGATTCCTCTGAGGCCTCTGGGTTCCTTCACAAGGCAGAAATGGGTGGCTGGTGGGGCTTACTGCCACCTCCACTGCTGCCCCACACCCTTTTTAATAGGGACTTACCAGTTTCCCAGTCCCATGAGACTTGCAGTACCTATTAAAAATAGCACAGGGAGGTAGCAGAGGTGACAGCAAATAATCTGTGAGTAATCAAATCTGCAAATGTAAAACCCGCAAATGTGGAGGGCTGACTGTACATTATTTATTTATACAAATACATATTGGAAATGTCAGTGACAGTAGTGTTGTATAGACTTGCAGATGGACAAGGATTTGGATGCACAGTCTATATCAGCTTGAATGAACTACCCTGTAATCTTTAGAGAGAAAGGGAAGAAATGGTACATAGTGTTTCTTTTAAGTTCCTGTTAGAAAGATCTAGTTGAAAACATTATGCTACAAGAAATGCCACATTTCTTTGGCCCATGAAAGGTTATGCCACAATAAATCTGTGAACCTCTAAGATGCTATAGACCCCTTTGTTTTGCTGTAGCAGAGTAACACAGGTTTCAGTCTGGAATTTTTTAAAAAATGATTATGCACTAAAAAATCTGTGCACGTACAGATAACTAGAAACTAGTTCTGCCTCAACTGGTTTGTGTTGCTGAACAAATGATCCAACACAGAGTAGCTGACAGTTGGTCACTCTATATTAGTGTGTGTGTTTGTTAGGAGGTTGTCCTGTTTCTATGACTGCTCCTGGTAATATTGTTTTCTTTTTGTGGTCTCCATGCCTCACACAGTGGGTTCTTCACGTCTGCACAAAAGCCCTGTCAGAATGTTCTAGAACTGAATAGCTTGAACCCTGCCTCCTCCTGCATACTACGCATGACCAAGCCCACCAAGCTACCATCTCCGCAGTTTCTCTCTGTCCCCTGGATGGGTAGTTTCTGTCGGTGTGTCTGGGGCTGAGTAGTGTTTGGTCTTCATTTCTTTATCTTTCTTGCCTTTTTCATCTCTATTATTATTATTCTTTCCTGTTACTCTCCCTCCCAAATGTACTCCCTTTCCCTACTTTTTCCTGCTTTTCCCCCTTCCCCTTTACAGCCTCTGCTTCTCTGTTTAAGCTTTGTATGACTTGTGGCTACAAGGTCTCCCTTTCTGACACTCATACTGAGTGCCTGTACTGCTTGGGGGAAGAGCACAATTTCAAGCACTGCAAGATCTGCTGTGAGTTCACCTCTCAGCCTTTGAGGAAAAGGGGTTCCTATCAGAAGTCATATTGCTGGGTGAAGCATTTTCAGGTGAAGGAGGAGGAGGCTCTAGCAAGGCATTGTTTACAGCTTCCAGTATGGTGTCAAAGGTTGGTGGTGCTTCCAACAAATCTTTGGCATCATCAGTACTGACATTGGTATTGATAGTCTCAGTACCAAAGATACGATCATTGTCGACTTTGACACTTTATCCCTGAATGGCTGTGAGACAATGCCCCACAGTCCACTGTGGTTCCAGTGGACCAGGAAAGGTTCCAGTGATGCCCTTCATCAGAAAGATAAAGGACCAAGAAAAGCAGCATGCTCCTGAGGACTCTTGGTAATGAGGGATAAGAAAAAGACAAAGCAACCTGACACCTCTCAGGCCTCAGTTTCGTCATTGGTGCCAACGGTTTTTGTGTCAGCAGTTGTTCCCTCGATGGCCGTTTCTACCATTACTCCAATACTAACAGCACTACGTTTGGTACCAATAGCGCAAGCAGAGACTGAATGCTCCTGGGCCTCCCTCTCCAACTGAGTCCCCAGAATGGCCTAGACATGTCTTGCCTCTGCCATCCCCTACACCAGCATGTCAACATCATTCTAACTGAGAGTGATCACCGCTTCTTTGGGATTGATCTTATGCTCTGCATCCCTTTTACTGAGATTATGGATTGCATAAGGACTCTCCATTTACATGTGTCTTACCTCAGTTGGTATCGTAGAGAGTATTTATGGAGAGAGCAAGATCATATCATTTGTACTCATCATTTATGCCACTGAATTGTTCAATATTGGTCATTTCGGTGTTCGGTCTCTCGGTACAGGTCTTGCTCATTATCGCTTTCTCCGTGCTGGGCTGAATCCCCATAGGTCTGGTCCCAACCAGATGTTCCTTGATCACCATTGTGGTCCCAGTCCCCACAAAGGCATCATTCTCTACCTCCAAACATCTCTTTGAGCTATTGGCAGTGGTCAGTGAGCACCTATTGACCTTGAAAGGTGCTTTCCTTTTGGCTATCACTTCTGCTCGCTATTCTGGGGAGTTAACTGCCTGCCACTGTGATGAACAATTTCTTATCTTTCATTGTGGTGAATTAGTTTTACAACTGGATGTTATTTTCTAGTTCCACCTCAGATAGGATACTGTACTTTCTACTTTCTTTCCCAAACTGTCCTCTCCCTCGGAATGCTCTTTGCATTATCTAGACATTCACCATATGCTTGTCTTGTATGTCCAATGGACCATTTCATTTCATCAGTCTGCCAGCCATTTCATCTGTTATGGTGGCAGATGCAAAGGACACAAGGTGTCGGTGCAAAGGCTTTCCAAATAGATTATGGAAGTCATCCAGATTGCTTATGAACTTGCACACAAGTTGATGCTTGTCTCTTTAGGTTCATTCTGCAAGAGCTGCATCATGGAGTCACACTTCCAGACGTTCAACAAAAAGAAATGTAAGGTGCTACACTTAGGCAGAAAAAAAATGAAATGTACAGATATAGGATGGATGATAACTTGCTTGACCACACTACATGTACATGTGAATGGGATCAAGGAATTTTAATAGAGCAATCTGAGCATGAGTTTCTAACAGAAAGTGACTTCCATACAGATGAAGATAATTGGGAAGAATTCAGGGAATAAAACTGTTGTTCTGTTCTGTTGTGTTGGTTTGCTTTTTTACACTGGTAGAGCCACCTAAATATCCTAAAGGCACCAGATCCCATATGAGCTTGGAAAGTAAGCAGAGTTAACTTTGGTTAGTACTTGGATGGCAGGCTGCTAACAATTATCGGGTGCTGTAGGCTATATTTCAGAGGAGGGAACTGGCAAAGCAACCTCTGAATATTCCTTGCACTATGAAAAGAGTATGAAATTCATGGGGTTGCCAGGCAACTTGAAGGCACATACATAGAGAGAGAGAATGGAATACAGTGGCCCCTCTACATTTGCAAGGGTTCAAGGTGCAGAACATTTACAAAAGTGGAAAAAACTGTGAATAACTCCCCCCCATGATCCTCCTCCTATTTCCCTCTGGAATTCCACCCTCCCATTTTCTTACCTCTGGTCCCAGTGCATCTGGAGGGGGGAGAAAAAAGACAAAGTAAAGAGCTTACTGGTACTTTCCCCTCAGATAGAGAAAAGCAGAGCACTGAGTTCTGGTGTTCTAGCTACTTCCAGTCACCATCTTGAGAAAAGAGATTCCTCTTAGATGCAAGGGGAGGAGCAAAGAGAGCACTAGAATGTGAAGCCACATGGCAGAGAGGACACGCCTCCAGCAGTGGGGGCATTGCTCACCCAAAAGGAAAAAATACCTATTTTAAACGCGAGTCTTGCAAGCCTGTTATGAGGAATGCAAGAGAATGTGAAGGGGAGAATAGGGCAGGGGAGGCAGGTATGTGCCTTGTGAATAATCAAATTCACGAAGATCAAACCTGCAACTGTGGAGGGAGAACGGTACATATTTTGTGGTGCAGATATCAAACATGAAAATTACTTGTTTTGATGTGCACATTTGGTTATACTGTTTAGAATTTGCTAGTATGATTCCTTGGGCCATAGTTTGCAAATGGGAAATGAGGGAGATACCTGTTTTAATGGAATGCCCATGATTCTTTCCTCATAGGAAAGAAATTTTATTATCCCCCCTTTTTTTTGCTGTAAGAATAGTTGAGGTCTCAGGTGATAGTGAAAAAAATGTTCAAACACAAATGTTTTCTGCTGCCCTTGATAAAAGTCTTGACATCCCCCTATGAATGATTTTCATCAAAGTTACATCATGCAAAACTCGATGTGGCAGAGGATGCTTTGGACAATAATCCCTTTCCACTGTAGCAGAAATGGAGAGGCCATAAATGCTATGATGGATGCTCCAAGGCAGTTTAATGTAGCACTGGAGAAAATATAAGCCATTACTACTGGAGGAGCTCCAGTTATGACAGGGAAAATAAATGGTGCTGTTACAGGAAATGTACCGACAACAAAATACCTGCTATTTGGGGAAGGGAAGTAAAACATACAATACCAGCTATCCAGAACTAATTACCTTGCTGTATCCATTACCCAAAAGTGACATTAGTTGTTAATTGAAACTTGACATGGATAATATTTCATGTATTATTTTAGAGATTATCTCACTGTGTGCTTACAGAAGTTGTATAACCCAGTATGAAAGTTCTGCTTTTTCAGTCCTTGAACTTCAGCTCAGTTTGTTTTCTTATAGTAAACGAAAGTGTTTCATATTTTTTTCATGTTGAGATCTGTGGAAATGATACTTTGATAAAAGGAGGATGAGAGACTTGAAACAACAAAGATCTGTCTTTGTTGAATATTAGTGTTGCTCACACTGCAGAAAGAAACTTTTCCTATAGTGTGATGCCCTTTTAGACCATCATGTTGCCCATAAAGGGAAGAATTCCTGTATTCCAGAGTGGGTAATGAAAAGGGCTTTCATAGTGGCCCCTTCTTGTTCTTACTTTTTGAAATGTTCATGTCAGAAATAAAAACAGATTATCATTAGAGTCCATCGATCATTTAAAAAGTCCTGGCATTTCCTATGTACTAATTAAACAGAAACTTCAGTTACAAAATAGATGGAAATGTAAATGGAAGTATAAATGGAAGTGAGAGTGGGTAGAGATGCAAAGGAGAGAAGTTCTGAACTGATAGAATGTCGTTTCATTTCATATCTGCATCAGTATTAAGTTCTTTTAAAAAGTATTAGTGTTTAAGTTTCAGAAGAATATTTCCATAACTTGTTGCTTTATTCTTGTGCAGAAGTTTTTGTTCCAGAAAATGTCAGATTGACTCCTGCGAAATTCCATTAATCATAAAATGGTCTACTACAGTGACAATTTCACTCCTGAAAGATTAATTTATAAGTAAATTAAGTTGATTTTTCATTTAAATAGTTTTATGCTGGCAAATCTCAGTGTGATTCATTAATCTTTTCTGTAACTGATACATAAACCTGACATATGGAAACCAAATGTTACTAATTCTGTGTGGGGAGGATTTTTTGAACTTGCCCGACAAACATAACAATAAAAAATCTTATAGAAAAAAAGATTTTCAAGATACTTATCTTAGCACTTTTGCATTGTTTATGCATTCTTCTTTCCACATCCATGACCTCCCTTTTTAAAAATCTCTTCTCCTCAGTCCCAGTTTATGGCTTATGCAAGGAAAGAACAAGTAGTTTCTTTTGAAGCTAGTCCAGGAAATTCATGAAGACAGGGTATCTTTATTAGTAAAGAAAGGTGATATTAGCTTGAATGGCCACACGGCTAGAGGGACTCTGGAACTTGCAGTCCAAAAAGGAATTTTTCCAAGTTTCAATTTGATGGAGGTCCAGTGACTTCATAAAGACAATTAGTTATGACATTTATAGCTGTTCCATTTTCCATTTCCAACCTGATTCAAAGAGCAAGGTTGTTTGCCTGCTGAGCATGAAACTACATGTGATGCTAAACCCTCAGTTACCATTCTCTTTTCTACAAGGCCTTGTGGTATTGAAGTAAATCTCTAACTATTATATCACACTGATTTTAAAGAACCAGAAGAAACCAAAGGAAGCATTTGTGAGACACAGAGTTCTGTTTGTCCTTCTGAAAAGCTTCTTTGAGTAAACCAGACAAGTTTTTGATTAACTTAGGAAAACAGTTTTGATAATCCAAATTTTATTTGTTATGATTGTGCTGGAGAAATCAGGATACTTACAGTTTGGTTGGGAAGCTTACTAAAGATATGTGCATAGATCCCTTGATATCGTTTAAATGTGTAGAAATAACTTTATCCCAGTTCTGACTTACCCTTAGATAGCAACATTATGAAATTCATTATCTCAACTGTGTAGTTAACTGTACTGTCCTAAGGTTAACTCATTCTGATCAGTTTATTCTGCAGTTTCTATCCTAGAGTGAGGGGATTAATTAATACTCATTTTGATAAAGTACTACCAATTAATTTTCTGTAGGTTGTAGTGTAGTGATAACTTTCTGGTGCAACAAGTCTGAGCCAAATTTGGGCCTGTGACCTAGCAATAAATGAGTGTGTGTTCCATTACCAATTCCCTGAGCTACTAACTCTTCCAACTTTCATTAGATTGGCAATTATCCACAACTTGTTCCTGTGTGCTTCGATTTCATTGGTTTAACCTTGGATGTATTTCAGTCTTCTTAACAACTCACTAAGAAAAGACCATGGTTGAACTTGTCCTCTAAAAACTTAGCTTGATTTTTGGAACTTATGTGTTCTCTTTCAAGATGCTGAGAATTAAAGTAGCAACTTAGGGGATCAATATGATTATAGTGAAAATGTGACTTTGGTACATGTTAGAGTTTAGGAAGTGTCAAAGGTAATCCAGTCCACAATGAAAGGAAGGTAGTGTTTAAACTGACTTACATGGGAAAAGGAGACATTATTCTAGAGTGCAAGGTGACACTAAGGATAGGGAACAATAGCCTCAGTAATACAGGGGAACTGAGCCAATAGTAACAAAAGAGAGAGAGAAAAAAGACAGTGGACAGAAAATAGCAAAGAAGCAGCTGGAGAGAATGACCCACAATCTTAGATGTCTCTGCACACTAAGGCACAGAGCATGGAAAATAACAAGATGTTTTTTTGATGATTTAATAGGCATCCTTGAAATCTGGTGGGACAAGTCTCATGATTGGAATGTAATAATTCCAGTTACATTCCAAACAAATACACCAAACAGGAGGACAGGAAGAGGAGCCTTTTATGTGAATGCTTTGTACACCTGGACATGTACACCTGTGAATTTCAACAGGAATCAATGCAAGGAACTGTATCGAGGCAGAAAAAAATTAAATGCAAAAATAATGGATGGCTTGAAAGCAGTATGTATTAAAAGGATCTAGAGGTCTTAGTAGACCACAAGAAAAGCATAAGTCAATAGTGTGATTTGTAGTGTCCAAAGGAAAGTAGTATTGCCATTTTGTTCTGCCCTGGTCATACTTCACCTGGAATACTATGTCCCATTCTGGGCACCACAGTTCAAGAAGTAAATCAATAAGCTGGAACATGTCCAGAGAATGTCAGTCAAGATGATCAAATGTCTGGAAATCATGCCTTATCAGGAGTGTCTAAGGGAATTGGGTATAATTAGCTTGCAGATTATACCTAGAGAAGACTGAGGGTGGACATGACAGCAGTCTTTAAATATCTGAGAGGATGTAGAAGGTGGCACAAGCTCATTTTCTGCTGTTACAGAAAACAGAACATGAAAATATTGGAGAAAAAGAGATTCTACCTAGAAAGAACATCTTTACAGTATGAGCTGTCCAACAGTGGAGTAGATGGCCTTAGAGGATGTTGGACTCTCTGGCAATTTCCACACTATGCTGTTCTAGTGCTATTATTCCACTTTCAACATCCTATGGAATCCTGGAGTTTGTAGTTTGCAGGGAGGGGGGCATTTAGAATTCTCAGCCAGAGAGCTCTTTGGCCTCAGTAAACTACAAACCACAGAATTCCACAGGATGTTGAAAGTGAATAATAGCATTAAAGCAGTGTAGGACAGAAATGGCCTCTATCTGAAACAGAGGTTGGATCGGCCTCTTTTACAACTTCTTTAGCTGTGTATTGCAGCATGGCAGGGGGTTGGACTACATGGCCCTTGTAGTCTCTTCCAGCTCCAAGGTTCTGTGATTTTGTGTTGCTGCTGAGTGAGATAGATCAAAGTGGGCGAAATGCAGCCCTCCAGATGTCATTAGACTGCATTTCCCCTCATCCCTAGCCAGCATAACAAAAAATGTGGAATGTTGGGGTGACTGTCCAACAATATCTGGAGGGCTGTACTTTTCCCACCCCTCAGACAGAGTATGTACTCCTTTAACTGTGAATTGAAACCTTCTTGTTGTAAGAAAGAATCTAGAGAAGCTAGATATTGGTTTTTGTTTATATAACCTAAAATCTCAATAGAAAGTCTGAAAAAAACTGCCTAGTGTGATATGAGAGAGATTAAATGACAGGAGTTTATGAGTGTTGCTACGAAAAGCATTACATGAGCAGGGCACCAAGACTGCAGAAGGAGGGGGCAACTGAGGAAGTTTGCCTCAAGCTTTCACAAAGGAGTCCCCTGCCTAGCTCTTGTCTACATCATTGGCCCTCAGCTTTGCCACCTCGTTCACACACATGGTTGCATGGGCAAAGTTCTCACCATCCCATTGTCCTGAAGTCTGTAACCCTCTGTGTGGCCCTGCAGGGCACAGTGTGACATAGTCATTTGCTGCAGGTAGGATACATTGCTTATTAGCATTGATGCCATGGTGATTCTGCAGTATGATACTATTTGTGAACACTTATCAGACAGTGTTCTATATTGTGATGGCCCTTCTAGCTTTCCCCAAAGACTACATGTTTCAGTTTGAATGTGGGAAAATGCAATATCCTTGAAACTGAAAATAGTGTCTGGCAGCAGGATGACCTTCATGATACCAGAGCAATTATCAGATAAAAAAGATTCTAAAAATTATGCTAGGTACAAATATGCAAGATGTAGGTCAGAGGAAATGTTAGAGAAAAATCAATAGGTTTGCTTGTCAGTTCTTGGGCTCTGAACTATTGATATCATAGAATAAAGCTCTTTATAAAAATGTTTGGAGGAGAAAAGAAATATAAAGATGCAATATATGTGAGAGGATTATTTTTGGGTGGGGAAAGCAAAATATTTGGTGAATATGTTAATCCTAAATTTATTTTTCCAGCATATTAAAGTATGCTTCCTGGATATATACATGGTATTAACTGTGTCTTGATCATGGTTTCTAATTAAGAAGATTACAGATTTTTTTTTAAATTTCATGAATAATGTTAATAAAAGTATATTAAATTTTCATGAAAATTCAGTAGGTGAAATTGCTTTTCTGTCTAGCAGGGGAAGGCAGTAGGCCAATGCAAATTTGAGAAAACTATGTTATGATTGGCAAGCCATGTCTTCTGTAAGGCATCTGTGCAAGCCATATTATCACCAGTCTTTCTAATACAGTTCTTCAGGAATGGTAGCCACAAACATAAAACATGAGGTAATATGCTCTATATATTTAATACTGAATGGATTTGGACCTAGGTGACTGGCCCTAATTTAATATGCTACTGCTTGTGGACTAGAAGAGATAAGCAAAGTTAATGTTTGATTGGCAGCTGCTTACATTGCTGGCTTATGTGGTCATTCACAAAATTATTGTGAATTGCTAAAGAAAATGCATATTTTGTTTTAAGGAGCAAATGTCCTCCATCCTATTCTAGGAGAAAAGCTTTGATATGACTAACCTGTAGCTATAATTTACAACTTGAAAGCTCTTACGCTATCACAGATGTGAAAGGTTGCTTTCATGTAAGGTGGTCATGTACTTTTTATAAAGTAGTGGTACATATTCCATCTATGGCCTGTTGCTTTACAGAGTATGAAAATATTGTGGACCCCTACCCCAGTCAGTTTGGAGTCTTAAAGTGAACACAAGGAAATAACAATGAGAGAGGGCAGTGTAAAGTGGGATGAAATATGTGCCTGTTTCAGTTGTACAGGCTCGGCGTGAGTTACAGGTTGTGTTAAAGTAGGGAATGAGAATTACAGGGTTGTGGAAGAAGCTTCATAGAATTGATTTCATGAGTTAGTTGCCTCAGTCAAATTCTGCGATCCCCCTTTGTGACATCAGAGCAATAATACTAATGGAAGCCTAAGAAGCCATGATATGGCGCCTCTGTGATCTTGGAACATATTAGTCAATGGCTTCAAAAGTGAAAGGTATAAGAGAAGGCAGAAGTGAGACATTAAGGAAGGCACAGCAAGAACAAAATGTTACAGAAAGAAGTAAAGACCACCAGGAAAGAATTTTGATTGCAAGAGAGCTTGTCAAACTAAACAACCATCCTGTTCAAACTGAAAGATGCCTATTAGAGAAGATAACTTAGTTCATTCTAACTTAAAGGTAGCTATTAGTGAAAGACCTTACAATTTGTGCATTTCATTATAATCGTTGCTAAATTTTTTGTTGCTAGATCCAAGATCCAAGTTTTGGACACAGTTTAACAGCTGGACAGAATAATATATTTGCATTCAGATTGGCATTAATTGCATAACTCATACTACCATCATTTCACTAGTACAGATAGCAACACCCTTGCATGAATTTGTGTTTAGATTGTTACTCTTTCACATTAAAACACATTAAAACAATTCTAATATTGCTCTACTTCACCTTGTCGAGTTAAGTGAAAAGTGCTGTGCTTGTGTGCATTTTCACAGTATAGATTTTTATGTATGCTGTTGATTGTGTATAGCACTGTTCTTCTGAGGGTGGGACTAATAATAACTCAGTGTGATGTTAAATAAAATAGTACAATATCAGTCATTAAACCAGAAGTAATATTGCAATTAAATTGAAAATTAAAAGTTCCATTAAAATGCCTCTAAGAAAGTACCCAACTGGTAACAAGCTCCATTCTCAGCATTCCTTTCCTTCACTTGTCCTGACTTAAACAAAAAACAAAACACACATTCACACACACACGCGCGCGCACACACACACACACCAAAATCCTGCCAGAATGATATAATGCATTGTTTTTATAAAGTGGACTCATGTTTCAGATTTTTCAGATGTTCTCCATACAGAGGTTAAAATCATGTATAAATTAGTAATCTAAGAACTGCACATGCCGATAGATGTGTAGAATTCTCAATTCTATGTATTTCAGTATTTCAGAGTGTAGAGACAGAAGTACAAGTCTGCAGAGTTCCAACACCTAGAAGGCTAGTCAGATTCAAGTGTCTTCACTCTACCAGATTTCCTTTTGTGTAGACATGGAAGTTTATTTGTAGGTCTACAAAAGTGTAACATGTGAAGCAAGATCTGTAGTAAAAATAGATATTTGGTGGTTTGATGCTGATGGTGGAAAAATACTATTTTTAAAGATAGCTGTGATGATTTTCCATTTGCATATACATTTACATCTTACATCTAGAATACATTTTTATGGCTAGGGTATATCAGGTTCCAGTAAAAATTATACTTGGAGGTGAGGGAAGTCTCTGAGGAAATTAAATATGTTTTCAGTTTATTCATAAGGAGTGCTGCTAAACTATAGGAACATAATCAGAATGAGTCTGTATATGAACAAAATGCAAATTCTGACCTTTGAGCTCAGTGGTGATTAATGGGGTTCAATAGAACCATTATTGCTTTTGCAGAAATCAGTGAGTCCAGTCTGGAAGACGACAGCCTTCCAATTGTGTATATAAAAATGGAATCATGCTAAATCTGTAAATACCCTCCCCAAACTACCTAAGTGAATGAATAAATAAATAAATAAAGGTTCTTAAAGACAGCACGTGTTTGCTCATCTTATTTGTTCACTTGAATTTCTTTAAATTTAATTTAATTTTGAAAGCTCATTTTGTCTAGCCAAGTCTTTAAAATGTAGGTTGGAATATGCCTCTGTGACATCTTAATATGAGCCAAGAATATTCTTGAATATCTTCAAGAAGTTTTCAGAGGATACCTTGAATATTCTTTATCTTGCTGTTTAGTATTATCAGGATAAAGCAGATATGATACAGTGATTGCACATGGTTACAATTATTTTTCAGATTTTATTTTTGAATATACAAAATCATTTTATTGATGCTCCATTGTACAATTGGAAAGACTTTCAGAGTAACAGATAGTAATAAATAAGACATGAGAAACAAGACAGTCACTACCAGGGCTTATGTAGAAAAGGGGATGGGAAGTGAGAAGAAGAACTGATAGATGTCAGGGAGAGACAAAGTCAACTGGTCTGGATTTCAGATGATCTGATAGGGGACCTGCTTTTTTCCTCTCCCTTTTCTTCAGCTGGGTAAAATGCCTACTGGATGAAAATTAGAGAGAAGCAATGACTAGTGGAGCTACCTTCTCAGGCACTGTGGTGGTTTTTCATTTTGTTATATTAAAATTTGTTCTTTTTTTTTCTAAAAAAAAACCAAATGTGAACTTTCTAGGTGTGTTACAAATGTTTATATTGGTGAATATGTGAGCATGGTCTGTTATAAATATATTTAAAAAGACCTGGTTTCAAGTCATAACTTAGGTTTAATTTTCTTAAATGACTTCAAAAGTTATTATCTTTTAATTTCTGTTCCTCCTCTGTAGAATGAGAATGTTGAAAACCTGAGGGAACAAACAACAAAAGTGCTGTATAAACGATTAACAATTTTTTTTTCCGTTTCAGGAACATCCATTATTGGGACAGCCTTTCTTTGTCCTTCATCCTTGTCGGACAAATGAATTTATGGCTTCAGTATTGTCAAATTCACATAAACAAAACAGGTAACTTTCATGAGTGCAAAGTGTTAGACTTACTAAACTGTTATATCCACCCTACATGAACACAAGAAAAAATCAATGAATGCATACATTTCCAGTGGTGAACTATTCCTAAAAGATACAACAAGTCTTTTCTGGTCAGGCAAATTTATGTTGGAAATAAAGCTCGATTTCTTAAACTTGTCTTGTACGTCATAGTATAACAAACCTGAGAGTATAGAGAACACTTCATTCCTTGTAGACTTTAGACATGTTAGACATTTTTCAAATGTAACCCTGGGTGTTCTGTTGTGGACAGTGTTATGCTTAGCATCATCTTCAGTTTGTTGGGTCCATTACTAATGATGCTCAAACAAAAAATATCTATAGTTAGGGGGCTTTAAGATTCATAGGCCAGATACACTTCTAGGGATACTTTTGCAAAACTCAAGTAGTCTTGACTATTTGAGTCCTCACTTTTTGAAAAGTATGAACTGTATGGTTGTAAAGAGAGAAGTGTGAAGGGAAAATAATGTAAAAGATCAGAAACAAAGACTGAACTCCCAAATGTTTTGGGAGTCCATTCCAGGTAAGCTCCTCCTTGGTGCATAAGTGCACTGGAATAGGCCTTTGTAGAATATGCAGATTCTGATGCTTTAGAACAGTGGTTCTCAACCTGTGGGTCCCCAGATGTTTTTGGACTTCAGCTCCCAGAAGCCCTGAGCATTGACCATAGTGGCTGGGGCTTCTGGGAGCTGAAGTCCACAAACATCTGGGGACCCACAGGGTGAGAACCACTGCTTTAGAATGATCTGCCTTGTAAAGACTACCAGAGCCCAGTATTACAGGACTTGTAAAATGTTTCTGCTTAAGCAGGCTTTTTGCTAAATGAGCTTTTTATGTTCTTTTGCAGACTGCATTTGAGTTGTTTTTTTGATCTGCTTTACTGACTTTTCATAATGCAGGTTTTTTTAAAAAAAAATCTTCTGGTTGCAGCTGTTTTATTGTATATTTACCTATGCAAGTTTTACAGAGCAAGTGGTTGAATCAGTATTTTTATACTTAAAAGGTAGTAATTTCAGTTTAGTGTAGAATATGCACTTCATATCTATAGCCAAAAATGCTTGTGGAGGTATTCATTTTCCATGAAGCAGATTGTGGAACTTCCAAGTAATTCTTTGATCCTCTATAGAGCAGTCTAAGATTTAAAAGCATATGCTTTTAGTGCATTGTACTAACCCAGAAAGTCAGAATTTCTGTACAGATTACTTTAGGGGACTTTCTCTTTTCTACCCTGTATAATAAAACAAATTTCTAATGTCATACTTTTTAATATTTTTAATTTATTTTTAATAAAATAAATAAATGGGAGCCTTTTAAAATTGTGCTCAGGTTTTAAAGTTCACTTTAAAGACCATTTTACCCAAAATATGTCATGTCTGTCTGTCTGTTTGTTTACTTTGTTCTGTAGGAGTACAAATTACATCATCTCATGGCTAAGTATTGTAGGCCCAGTGGTGGGTCTCAGTCTGCCTTTGAGTTATGCAAAAGCCATTGCTGAGCAGAGTGCAAGTGCTGATTAAAGAGGTAACATACATCATACTCTAAATGGTTCCCAACCTCTGGATGGGGGGGGCATAATATTTACACACACAAAAAGTCAACCTTCCAATACAGCAGATGTGATACAGAAGGAGGAGCTTCTCTCTGTATGTGTATGTATTTTGAGGATTGGCTAGTTCCTGCAAAAAAGTCATGCCAGGTGTCTTCCCCTGGTATACCTTCCTCCAAACCCAGACCTAGCAAAAATTACCTTCCCTTTTTTAATGCTTTTTCCACTCAACTTCTTCAAACATTCCATTATTGGCACAGCAGGCGCATGCCCCTTAGTGACCACAAGGCAGTTTCTCTGGTTGGGGGACGGAAATGAATAGAGGAGGTAGAGAGTGAGAGAGCTCAGTGTTAAGATGGAGGATGCGTGCAGTACAAGGAGTTTGTGAGAATCAATGTCATTGAGTATAAACATTACTTGAGAAAAATTACACCAGCAAACGTTAAACAAATGTTGTGCTGAGTTAGGTAATGAAATTGTTTAAAAATTTTAAATAGAACTGTTGTGATTTGAACAATGTTGTTTCTCTGTAAAGCGTTCAGACGTAAGTATAAATGAGCGAATGAAAATACACTAAACAAAGTATTTTTATTGATATACTACATCACACAGGAGCAGTGCATTGTCTGCCTGTAGATATAAAGGGGGACATAGGAGTAAAAAGTTTTAGAACCACAGTCTTATTTCAAATTAAATATTAAAAATTGTTTCTTTGTTCAGTTATTCAAAACTCTTTTATGATTGCTTCTCTACCAAAAAAATATAATGCTACTGTTGTTTGTTAGTATTTTCAGTATAGTTTTTTTATTTAATCTTTTTATTGTAAATACATAATATTAAAATCCAACTCCAAGATATGCAATCCAAAAAAAAATTAACGTTCTCCATACATATAGTTTTGAAATTATACAATTTTTCTTGGTAATGTTTGTTTGAAGCTATGTATAACCTTACAATATATTCCTTGTTGTAACTGTACATTCTACATTACCTTGAATTCCTTACCTCTATCAAGAGTCATTATACAAGCTGTTTTTTTTTCCTTTTCAGAAACTCCCCAATTCATTTTGTATATTATAACATTCCTGTTTTCTCATACAACAAATATAAACAACCCGGATTGGCTTTACTTTTCTTATACTGACTTATTTATGTACAATTATATAATTTAATACTTATATAATACCTAATTTAGTATTGTATTTTGTTATCAGGCATTCTCTCACACTATGTTGCATTTACTTGGTTCATCTTATAGCCAATATCCTTTTTGTATCATATAAGTTGTTACTGCATTCCAGTCTTGTTCCACTTGTTCCACCTGTTTCCCCTTCAGCCTAGAAGAGAACAAATCCAGTTGTTTGTGTTCTGTAATTTTTTGCGTCCATTGTTGTATATCTGGAATTTCTGTTGTTTTCCACAACCTGGCATAAACCATTCTTGCTGCCGTCACTAAATACAGTAGAATTCTCTTATTTTTGGATTGGAAGTTTCTTTCTAATATATTAGTCATATTTAAAAGAAAAAACTCGGGCTTCATGGGAAATGTCACGTTGTAAATTTCCTTTATGGTATCATATATTTTAATCCAGAATTTTCTTGTACGTGAGCACGTCCACCACATGTGGTAAAAGGTCCCCAGGTTTTCTTTACACTTCCCACACTTGTTTTTACCAGTGTGATACATTTTATCAATCTTCTCAGGTGTTAAGTATATTCTATACATTATTTTTAAATAGTTTTCTTTTAACCCCTGGGCACTTGTGAACTCCATTGTGTTTTTCCATGACATTTCCCGGTCTTCTAAGGCAATATTATATTGAAAGTTTCTTGCCCACTTAATCATAACTTCCTTGATGCTTTCATCCTCTAGTTTACAAGTATTTAAGTATTTATAAAGTAAGGAGATTTTTTTGTTTAGTTTTAAGAAATATTATTGATTCTAATTCATTATATGATTTTTGCAGTGAAAATCCTTCTAATTTAAGGTCCATTTTAAATCTTTCCTTAAGTTGTAAATATGGGAACCAGTTTAGCTTTATATTTTCTCGTTCTAATTCCTCCTGTGTCTTCACTCTGATTTTCTCTGGAGTTTCAAACTTGATTAGATCTTTATATCTGAGCCAGTCTTGGTTCTTATCAGCCCATTGTCTATAAAAGGCTTCTTGAGGTGATATCCAGAGGGGTATTTTGCTATAAGTACCTTTTTTTATATTTTTCCAAATTCTAATCAGTGATTTTCTTATATAATGATTTGCAAAGTCTCTATCCACCTTATCTTTCTCATACCACAGATAAGTGTGGAAACCGAATCGCATATTGGCGATCACAGAATGGCCTCCTCCCTTTACCAAGCTCTTCCTTTTTTCTCTCAAGAAACTTCCTTCAACCCACCTTAAGCATGGCGAAGTGCTGTATCACCAGTGATATTAACCCTGACTGGCCATGACTAACTAAGGCTCTCACATAAGATTACACAAGTGAGAAAATGTCCTTTTCTTTGCATTTTGCATTGTTCCTTTGGAAACACTGTTGTAGCTGCTGCAAATGTGATTACTGCATGAAATATGAAGTGACTTGAAGACTGACTGTGTATTACCTTGAGAGATTCTTAAGCCTCTCTCTATCTCTCTGTCTCTGTCTCTGTCTCTCTCTCTCTCTCTCTCTCTCTCTCACACACACACACACAAACACACACACACAACTGAGCAGTTTTTCCCTGCCATGAAAGACTGTATTGAAACACTGCCAGTAACTTTGGCAGTGAGAGCTGTGAGTGAGGTCATAAAATCAGAAGTGACTTGATTTAAGCAAGTTTAGTACGTATTTAACCCCTTGAGCTATTTTGTTAAAGTTGACACCCATCTTATTGGAATTAACTATTTCTTATTGCTTTTTCATTGTTGTTGTTTCAGATTCTATACAAGAGCATTGATAGTGGTGGAGTCTAAAGGTGCTACTCTAGTTCTGTAGCTCATCTCAGATATGAAGCTAAGGAAAGCGTCAAGTCTAACAAGCTATTACAATCACAACAAGATGCTTCAGTGGAGATCCCAGTTCAACGATATGTGTCTGATTGTAACCAAGACTTGGAATCAGTTCTAATTTTAATAAATGGCGCATTGTCCCATCAGGAGGAAAATGTAAATTCATATGATAGTTGGACTAGTATTAAGTGGAAAAGATATTCTTCCACTAAACTGAACAAATGACTGATTTAAGAAAATTTTTCAGGATAGAAGAGTTAAAACTGCCAAAGGGATTTGACACTTACAGTAATAAGAGACCTCTGCCTTTAATGGTAGCTTATGAAATGGGACTGGTTTTTGCAAGCTGTTTCCTTGCTGCTGTTTTTGCATAGCAAGATGCATTAGCAACATTAGTAAGTTTAAAAATATACTGATTGGTTTGCACATTGCGAAACATACTGCTCTTGAGGATTTAAGATGAAACCTCTGCATTGATCTTCATATGTAATGATCAATGTGATCTGTAGGTTACACATACACATACTGAAAAGCTGCAGTTTGATATAGCTTGCCATGTAGTATGCACACAATGATAAACATATAGAAATGTACACATCTGATTTACAATCAAATCCATCTCCTGCCTTACATCTTCACACAAACTCCTTTTCCCTCAGCCTGGCTCTGGTAATGGGAATGAACCAAGTAGAAATTTAGTTTGGGAAAGATTTAGTGCCTCTCACTCTTTTCCTTTCTTTTTTAGTGCATAAACAAAGGTGGCATGTGACTATTTGGGCCTGCCCCCCAAAAAAAATTAGCAAAAGCCTGCATGAAGACAAGCTGTTCCAGAAGTACTGCAGTGTCAGTTAGAAGCGTGGTGCATGCCCAATTATAGTCTCAATGTTATGTATATATACTCTTTTATATAGTTTGCTCAGTCTAAAGATTAGTTAATAGTTAATTTCTTAATTCAATTAACAAAAAGTGACCAGCTTTTAATTTTACTCACTTGCCTCTAAATTGGGCTGTGCTACATTAGAGTTGGTAATTTTACTGAGATGCACCATAGCACAGATAAGTTTTACTCTTAGTTTATCACCCCTCCTCAATTAGAATCATGTCAGTTGTATTCAGACTGCACAAAACATCAATCTGTATTTTGTTACTGGAATAGATGTCATTTAATAGGCCAGAGGGATGAAAATGTATTCCGTTGCTGTACTGGTGAAATTAAAAGTAAATTTCCGAAAGCTCAATAGCACTTAGAGGTCAACAGTTAGAAGGAAACACATACCAACAGCTTTCTTCATAATCTTAGAAAATAGTGCCTCTTGAGTCAATTTTTAGTGCTAGTATTTCGGACTGGTGTACCAGTGTGGTTTGTGCATGCTTAAGTCCAGCTGTGCCTAGCTGTGCATTGGGTTTAAGCCTGTGTCATACCTTTACTAAGGTAAATATCTATTAATATTAAACAGATTTATTGTCAATAATAACGGTAACACCAATGTGATACAATATATTGTAATATAATATCCGTGTCAGCCAGTTTTAATTCCTAATAGATAACGTTTTGTTTTGTTTTTGTTTTACTGTGTTTTGCTAATAGAAATAAATGTAATGGAAACTATTAAAGTATAATATTAAAAATATTTAAAAGAAAAATGTATTTTAACAGTGTTATGTCTGATTTCTTTTGTAATTTTTTAAATAGTTCAAATGCAGTGGATAATCTAAGATATTTTTTCTGGATGACACAGCTTTGCACATCTCTAAAGCAGGGAAAAACTATCACTAATCAGAACATCCCTATGACATTTTCAGACCCCCACTATTTCCCCAAGTCTTTCACACTATACAGTTATAGTACTATATGCCATTTTTATGCTGTGGAATGCCGGAGTTTGTAGTTTGGTGAGGCATTAAAGCTCTCTGGTTGAGAGTTCTAAATGCCTCCCTCTAAACTGCAAATCCCAGGATTCCATAGGATGCAGCCATGGCAATTGAAGTGGAATTGTTCTTGTTGTTATGTGCCTTCAAGACATCTCTGACTTATGACAACCCTCTCCTAGGCTTTTCTTTACAAAGATTATTGAGAAGAGATTGCCTGTTGCCTTCATTTTAAGTTTAAGAAAAGGTGACTTGCCCAAGATCACACAGTGAGTTTCCATCACCAATTGGGAATTTGAACTCTGGGCTCCTGGTGTTCTGGTCCAGTGCGTGTGTGTGCGTGTGTGTGTGCACCTTCAAGTTGCCTGTTGATTTATGGTGATCAGACCTCAAGAAATCTTGCAAAAAAAAAAAAACCCATTATGAGGTTGCTTTAGGGTTGCCATAACTTAGAAACAATTTGAAGGCACACAACAACAATGTGTCTTAGAACATTTTAGAGCTATCCAAACAAGATGAATTATGTCAGTTTACTGTCCTGAGATGCCAGAGATTGATTGACACAACTACTTTGTGCCGTATATCCAATAGTGAATGGCTTGAGATTTGCTTACTTTTGAATAATTCAGACAGGACACCTTCTCCTGATAATCCTCACACTAGGGACATGTGAAATGAATTCATTCTACTTCTGTTGAAGGTAGATTGCAGTTTGAAGAAACCCTTAACAAAGAACAATAATTCCTGATTATATATCTATACCCACAAATGATCCCTTTGGACTGTGTTTACTATTTAGCAATTCAAACCCTTTTTATTAGATGTTTTGACAAAGTCCACCAGGAGGTTCATCAGTTCCAGTGAAACAAATTAAAGCCTCAGTTACAGACTAGACCAAAGGTGGGGCAAAGCTTTTAATTTGAGGGCAAAATTCATTTTCAGGGAAGATTTCAGGGGCCACATTTCAGTGATAAGCAACACAAAGGGAAATGATGGGACAAAAAATACCAGCATAGTTTTACTTGTTAGTCTTATTTGCCTTAAATGGCATTTCATCCTTAGAATGGGAAAAAAATGTACAAAATAGAAACCATCATGTAATGACATCACAGAAAAAGCAATGGTACCATTTAAGGAACCCCTGGAAAGCTGGAATTGGTCCCACGCCCTGAAGTTCTCATCCCTGGACTTTGGCTTAGAAACATGGGAAACTACTTTAAAATCTCTGGTCAGGTTTAGAGACCATGTTCCTGCTTTGGAAACTGGTTTATGTATCAAAGAACATTATGTTCAAATTGTTTTTTCCATTTAGCCTAGTATTGCTCATGACTAGTAGTTTGTCTCCAGGGCTTCAGGCAGAGAGAGGTTGTATACTACTTCATCCTTTTCTCTACAGAGATGTCAGCAATTGAACCTGAGATCTTCTGCATACAAACATTTTGTCTACCATTAAACTATGGTCATCCCCAAAAGAACAGAGCAGAATCGTAGGCTGGTGGGTCAGTGCCCCACACTGTACCCTCCATCTCTGCACATCCAGAAAGATATGAGTGGTGGTATGTATGGAAGGCAAAGAATTCAGCTTACTGTAATTAATGTGAGGTTTTCCCTCCTTTTTTAGTTTGGAGTATACACAGCATTTTATTATATCAATATATCTACTTTACTTTTAAAGCACAGCTGTTTCTTTGAAAAATGATACAATTTTACATGCTCCATTTATGAAGGTGAGATATCTGTCTGGATTCCATCTTCTTTCAGCTACTTCAGTAGAGCTCAGTCGGTCATCTGGGGTTTTCCATAAGAATGAGAAATTCATCAGGTGGTATAAATCCAG
Organism: Iguana delicatissima; assembly: GCA_948472985.1. Classification (NCBI taxonomy): domain Eukaryota; kingdom Metazoa; phylum Chordata; class Lepidosauria; order Squamata; family Iguanidae; genus Iguana; species Iguana delicatissima. The sequence continues at coordinate 1,697,252 of CAOKZL010000039.1, read as the reverse complement.
TGGTTCTGGATCTTGCCTTGCCACGCCATTGTTAATTTTACTGTCAATAGGTGGAATCTAAGAAACTGCAGGGTCGTCCTGGTACAACAGGGGCTTCCAGTTTTCTTTTCTCTGCTCAGTCTCTTGCCTGCCTCAAAACTTTTCTTCATAGTATGCAGTTTGGGTGAATCTGTGTGAATGGAAGTGCCTTCCTCTCACCCAAGTCTCTCTCTAGGTCTTCCCCATTGGATTTATCGTCTATTAAAGTCAGCTATCAAAACTTCTGACAAAGAAGCTCCTTTGTACAGTCTTTTCATGCCTACCCAGCCTCTCTCTTTCTTACCCTCTGCTAGTTTGTTTGTCTGTTTGTTAAACAGCACTGGTATTGGCAGGATGGTGAAGGAGGGCTGGAGAAACAGACTTTGAGTGTTGGGTTGCAGTAGTATATCTTCATTAAACAATGCAATAAACAAAACTGGGGAAGAGGATTCCACTCTAGCCAATCCTACAACATGATTCCTACAACAGGAAAAGTAAACAGCATCTATCTCCAGAATCCCTTACTAAGCATCAATGAACAGCAAAACAAGGAAAAGAGTGGGGGAAGCAGATAAGTCTGTCTCACTAGCTACTCTGGCATAAGAAAGAAAGAAAGAAAGAAAGAAAGAAAGAAAGAAAGAAAGAAAGAAAGAAAGAAAGTGTTCTGTAGAAGGTTTAAAATATTTTGATCTGGTTGTTCCATTTCACATGTGCCTATTTTTCGTTTTGAATAAAATGTTTGCTGAACGATGTTGGACTGCTCGTCTTTCTGTGCTGTTTCTACTCCGGTATGAATTTTTCTGTTAAAGGAGAAAGCCCGAGAACACAAATAATGTCATTAACTGGGATATACCTGTATATGGTAATTCAAATCTAGTTGTGTTAAGATGTGTGACTCAGAAAAGGTCTGCTGAGCGGAAAAGAGTTATCTATGATTTTGGGTGAAATTCCAACTTTTACTGAAGTCAGTAATAAAACTCAATTTCAGTAGGGAAAGATTTGCAACCTTCATGTTTATCCCAGTATGTTAAATGGTAAGATGACAATTAAAAGTGGTAAGCTTGGGGATTAAAAGATAAGTAATTAAAGGAAATATTAAAGAGCAATTTTTGCATGTTTACTTGGAAGTAAGTCCCACTGTGTTCAATAGAAACTTTCTCCCTATAACTGTTTAGAATGGGCACTTTTAAGTGGCAGTTTTTAAAAGGACATAACAGCTGTTGACATCTTCCTAACAATGGAGAAACAATTTTTTAAAAATCTTTCAGCAGAAGGAAAACTGTCATGTCAGGAAAAAAATTATACCCTATCTCTGATATACAATACAGGCTTCCCCCACTTATCTGACAGGTTAGGAACCAGAACACTGTCAGTGGAATTGATTGAAAAGTGGAACCCATGTACTATACTGTAGAGAGCATGAAGGACTTAACGGAGGCTCACTTGGAACTAACCGCACGTGCACTGTTTGCAAAGTCTCTTAGTTGACTTAGTGCCTCCCCCCTACCACTCTCAACTCTCTTTGCAAAGCAGTGTGTGTGAGAGAGCAGTCCCAAGTGAGCCTTCATAGGCAAGAAGATGAAAAAGTGGAACTCCCACCTCTTAAATAGAACTTGTCCTTAATTTGGAAGCATCAGAAGAGCAAGTCTTCAGATAATGGGGTGTCTTCTTGTAATAACTTTCTAGAGGCAACCATCACCCAGAAGATGTGGATCCTGTGCCCTTTCTAAATACTTGAATTGGTGTCTTAACTTATATTGATGCAATACAGGAGGATTTACAATAAGGGTGTATTTCTTCCAGTGGTTTATTTTGGTGATGCTGCTTGGGGAAACACATTTACCTGATATCATTCTGAGAGGAAAGGTTTTTGTTGCCGCTTCCCTGCCCCCACTCACCCCTGGTAAGGCTGGCCTCCAACTGAAACATGGTAAATTTCCAAATACAGTCAACTGTCTTTCCCTCATCCTTATCTTTCTCGTAGTACCACTCCTGCCCATGCTAAGGAAGGGAGGATGAAGAGTATTTTAAAAAGATGCTCCTCTGCTCAGCAATTGCAAGATGAAATTAAGATTTAGGTGATGTGACAAGAAGTGGAATCAGACACTGGGAAACATTCTTCAGGCAATTAGTCTTTCCCAATTCTGCCTACTTTGCAGAAGCAAAGGCAAATTTATTTTATTTGAATAAGTGACAAAGATGGTCAGGAGATGCAGAAGGGATATTTTGAGGGCTGAGAAGAAATGAACTACATGAACATGCAACATAAGGCTACGTGACAGGAACTTAGAATTTTGTGTTGAAAGTACTCCTGCAATTGTTCCATTCCAAGGGAAAGCAAAATCCTCAACATAGGCCCTTTCCGCACACGGTTATTAAGGCAGGCCAATGTGTCTTGCCACGGAGGTCTTCTGCACGTTGGAGTGGACTAGGTTTGGTTTATTTACCTTTGTTCCACACATAATTCCGACTAAATGCACTCCCATGTGGAGGTAAAGCGTGCTATTTGAAAACCGGAAGAAGTCGGTTTTCCAATTTTCCAGATCGATCTGATTCGTACTTTCACAGTGGTGCAGACATGTACATTCACGCCAATGTGAATTGGTGGTCAGGGGAGGGCTCAGGGGAGGGGCCAGGGGTAGTTATAGACATGCATGTACGCATGTATGAAGTGACGTACTAAACCATGCGAAAAGAAAAAAAGGCCAACTAGCCAACGGGGCGGGGTGAGGGGAGTAGCGGGAGTGGCCACGGCGGAGGCAGTGTGGATTTATGAACTCACGCTCCTCCGAATCAGAATGGAACATACGCAATAGCTGCGCAGAAGGAAATAAGAGAAAGTCCGCCTTGTTTCGAGCCCAGAAAATCCGGTAAGAAACAGCATGAACCGATTCACCAGCCTCGTGCAGAAAGGACCATAGTCTACCTTGGGTGGGAATCATGCAGTCCTCCACATGTTTGACTGCAGTTCCCAGCAAACCTAGCCAGCATAGCTAGTGCTAAGGAATGGTGGGAGCCATACTATGGAGATCTGCATGGAGGTCTGCATGGTTCCCATCCCCCTACTTGCTGAAATTCTACCATGTGTTTCCAAGATGGGCAAAAACATTCAGACAGAAGAAGAATCATCTAACTCTTCCAAACTGTTCTGTATCTCTTACTGTGATACTCTTGTGTGATCAAACAGGTAAACATTGGGAGGTATAAGAAAACTAGGTCACCTGAATACTTTTATTAAATCTGATGATGAGTTTCCATAAAGATTTATTATCTTTTTTACTTCTGGTTGTGAGGCAAGAAATTGCCAAGCTATGGAAAACAGAATAAAGGTTGAAGTCAGATGAATGGTAAAATAGAGTATAGAACCTGGTTTTGACAGAAACAGAAGTTAGTCTGGAAGATCAAGCCTTTGTAATGACAGAAAGTTCAAGGGAACATGGTTTATCTTTACTTCTTTTGTAAATTGGTTGGACAAGCAGGGCAAACAATGTCTCACCTCATGGAATGATACGATCGATTGAAGTTATGAGTCCTTTAATACAGTGTACATTTGTACTTCTTTTTCTGCCTTCATTTGTACTGCAGCATCTTTTTAAATCTTGTAATAGTTGTCTTTTCTAATAATTAGTAAAAAGTTTTAAAAAAATTAGTTTACCCAAAGCACAAGTGGAGTTCCTTGGTTGTCTTCTAAGTATGACTTAGAAAGTCACACTTGTAAGAACTGTGGGATAGGGCCTGGTGCAGAGATTCTTGTGCATGAACAAAAAGTGTTTCTACACATGTGTGAATGGAGAAGCTATTGACTCTCTTAATTTCTGGATTAGTTTCCTAGGTTAATTTTAAGCCATGCATTGAGCCAAGCACTTCAGCAAACACCCTGTGATATAAAAGGGAAATCTGCCCTCTAGTCAGGTTTTTTGGGGCCGCACAGAATTACACAAATAGATCCAGTGATCTCAGGCTGATGGCACTTTGATAAAGGGAAGACATGGAGTCAATATTTTGTTTCATTTTGGTTCAATTTTTTGTGATTGATTTATAATCCTGTGTAAATCTGGGAATTAATTAAAATGCTATTCAAGCTGTTGACAAAAATAAGGGATATCATTTGTAAAGAAAATTATCTTAAGAAATTATCTTAAGACCCAGTTATTAATCTTTACCCACTTTATGTTGGGATGACAAAGCATCATTTGGGGTGAAGGCTCAATTGCGGTAGCAGAAAGGAGCAGACAGAGGGCACCCTTGCCTTATACCATGTCCCAGTTTGATTGGTAGGGAATCACATCCTTTAATTCTGATCACTAGTTCTGACCTTCTGTAGAACTGCCAAACCACATTTAGAAGTCTGTTGCCATATTCTGACTTAGCGATGGTATGTAAGACGTGACCAGCTTAACCTGTCAAATGCTTGTAGGGCATCACATGGGAGGAGCCAGGCAGTTTGAAAGAACTGGTATGCAATATTAAAAGCAATATTTTAATTGAATTTGTGTGTTGGGAAGAAACCCAGTTTATATAGTTCTATATATGTATGACAAAATGTCCAGTTCTTTTAAGCATAGCACAATGAATAACTTCACATCTTGATTAAGTAAAATAGTTAAGCACTGGGGAAAGAGTGTTCTACCTGGCTTGGACACCATTATGAGCCTATTGCAGTTCCAAGTTTCTAGGATTCTACCACCTTTGAGGATGTAATTAGATGGCTTGTGTAGGTTCACAATATCTTTGACGAGTTTGCAAATTTTGCTTTAAATCATCTATACTTGGGACTAGTAATTTTGAGGTGTTTACCACTCCTTAAATTTCATTTCCCATAATCATGGCATCCCAATGAGAGACAGCAAAAAATTGTTCTATCTTACCAAGACATGACTCATTCACCTTACATGTGTTGGTGCAGAACCATTTACATACCTTTCAAATTGCTTTTGGTCAGATGACTTATTTTCCCTATATTTAGCCACATGCTCTGCACTTTGCTCCTTTGCTTCTATTTCTTAAGGGCTCATGCTAAAAGACCAAAGCCCCTATGCTCATGTTCATAATACAGTTGGAGAAAGACAAGTAAGACTTGTATGCAAGCTGTTCCAGGACACCATATTGCTAATGCTGTAGATTTTTTTTCCTCTTAAGATGAGAAACTTGCTAGTTTGTTTCAGTGAGTAGAGGTTTTTTTTATGTTATCCTTTTGCTCTTCTGTACATTGCAAAAATGGCTTTTTAAAAACAAATTTGTCCCCATCCAGTATTTGGTAAATAAGCTGAGTTTAAGCTGCTTCACAGATTTGCACTCAAAATATGGTGGTAGGCTTAGCAGAGCATTACAAGTGCCTGATCAGAGACATTTCTCATACTAATTTACAAAACCACATTTTTAAGAAGAGATCTGTTTGAGCAGGAGGGAGTCTATTCAGAAGTATGAATGGTACCTTGTGGTATGGCATGGCTAATCACTTGCTATATGTTATAGACTTCCCCATTTTGATGTTAAATGTAATATGCACAAATATGCCTCATTCCAATTCCTGGCTGTTGATGGTTTCTGTCGGGTAGCCCTCCATATTTCAGTTATGGGACATGTAATAGGAGTTAAGCTGCTTGCTTGTAACAAGGTATGAGAACCGGAGAGCGTTAGATAAACAAAGCTAGGAATGTAGTGATAAGTACTGCTAGGCTGAAACCTGAGCTCCAAGGTCTCTTGCAGGCGGGATGGGAAACTATTTGCTTTTAATGTTTGGATTTTGCTAATTGCCTTCACTTCGCTCACTGAAGTCCTGTACTATGTATCACACTCCTAATAAATAGTGTATTAGCACTGTTACATTTGTGTGTGTGAATTCGGTTCCTGACAGTTTCAGTGACATTGACAGAGTGAATTCACTGGATAAGAATCACACTGCAAAATAGAGTCATGGCTGTGAATAGCTTATTTAAAGATGAAACTAAAATCCAGAACAGATGAACCACCTTGCTGGCATGAGAGCCATCAGCAGGCATTGATTTTAGCCATTAAGGTGCTCATGTGTTGTTGCTGCTGCTAAATGTACTCATCTGAACCAGCAACAATAATAGAAGAAATAGCTGTAAATTGTAATATTATATAGTGTAATATAATGTGTATTACATCAGGGAAGAGGAAGCCAGAGTAAGACCACGTGGTCATGCCCACAAAACATAGTGTCTTGAGTAAATATGTGAAATCCTTACATGCTCAGAAACACTTACTTCAGTGAACAACAGATACATTTGGAACTGGAAACAAAATGGTGCCATTTGTGTTCATCTCATAACAAAGTGTTCTTGCTCTGCATTCAGCCAGCTATGTCCTCTATTAATTTTGATTGGTTCAAGAAGAGCAATGCTCTTTCCTTCCCATCTTTAGTTAGCTTTTTGAATTGTCTTTCAACATTCAATGCCTCCAGTGAGCATAAGGAGTCCTCAGTGAACTGTTTAAAACCAATGTATTGTATTCTGTACCTCAGGGATCACCAGAGAATGATGATTCCTTCCTGTTTAAATCCTGGTGGAGCTGAACTGCCTGATTCTGCTATTAGTAAGAATTAAAATTGTTCTTGATGGTCCATGTTGGAGAGCTGGCATAGTGTAGTGGTTTGAGCTCTCGACTATGATGCTGGAGACCAGGGTTTGAATCTCCACTAAGCCATGGAAACTAGGTGATACCCTGGGTGAATCACATACTGTCAGCCTTAGAGAAAGGAAAAGGCAAACTCTCTCTAAACAAATCTTGCCAAGAAAGCCTTATGATAGATTCACCTTAGGTTTGCCATAAGTCAGAAATGACTTGAAGGCACATGACAACAACAGCAAAGAACTGAAATTGATCTTCAAGGTCTGTGTCAACTCATGCAAAAGGAACTTGTGCCTGTACAAAGCCTTGATTGGAACTTTCCAGAGCAGAGTATCTTTTGGTGGAAATCCTACTCCAGCACCCTCAGCATGCATGCTGCAGCACACCTTAGCATGTCTAAGTCCAAGGTGTTTTATAGTACAGTGGACTCCCCATATAAACATCCTCCAGATCTGTGAATTTAAGTAATTACAGAGCATTGTGCCCTATGCCTAAAATGATGGTAAGGTATCTGCAGATCCACTGAAGAATCTCATATTTAATAATATGGAATGTGAGCATTCATGATTTTTCTCATTCTCAGGAATGGACCCCCGCAGATACCAAGAGTCCACTGTAATTTCTAGCCCTCTGTGTAAATGTAGACCTGCCTCTTGCATATTGTGGGGTGGACACAACTCTTTAGTTCTCTTTCCATTTTGGTGATCAAAGTTCTACTACATCAAAAGTTGCTAATACCAAATCTGCCACTCCATGGCATTCTCCATCACTAAAACAACAAAACCAGTTTCCTAAAAACTATAATTTTATAATGTCTCAATAGAATAGCTGGGGAGATGTGATGTTGAAAGCTAAGCAGAGCAATTTATGGAAAATAATTTAAGGCAATTTATTCATGATAGGCCACATTTTAACAAGACACTCCTGTTGACGGGTGAAGAAAGATGTGAGATCAAGAAATCATTTCTTCTACATTCATTTCCTCAATAAAGTTGTTCCTCTGACAAATGTAATGTATCTGTCTTGAAGATTTACACAACAGCAACAACAACGTTAAAAGAACTTGAGGAATGTCAGAGACTGGAAAGTAACATAAGGATGCTGTTCCGTGCTGTGCAAACATTTTCCCCTTGTTTTACTCATTAAAGCAAATCACCAGGTTGTCTTAAGCAAAGCATGACACTTTGCCTTTTGACACCATATTGCTTTTTGTGGTGCATATGGCAAATGGGTGACTGTGCGGAGTGCTGCTTAAATATTTCCTCCCTAACATAACTCCAGTGGTTCACTCAGCTGACAGTATTCCCTGCCTGCATTCATTCTGAAAAAGGAAAGTTTAATGTTTAACTCACTGTCTGCCTTTGAAACTAATAAACCTGTTTGCAGTGACTTTTTAGTGTTAATAACCATGCTTGTCCAACCCTTGCAGCAGAAATTGGTAAAATAAACAGGAAGGGTTTTGGAAAGGGAAAAGTTGGGGTGTTTCCAGACAAAGGTTTTCCAGGTGTGGAATGTGAAATGGATGCTCATTTTATGTGCAGCACATAAACCCTTCGGGATGACATCACATTTCTCTTTCTTCTTACTTTGCATAGAAACCTATTCCTTAGCAATATGGCCTTGATTTCATACCACTGCTATTGGATAAGGTTAAGTACAAAGCCCTGTATGTGAATTCTCTAATACTCTGAAAGTGCCAGCATGCTAGAACATGTGTGCATCTAAGAAACAATTAATGTATCTATTTTTTTAAAAAAATCCATAATTGTTAACCATGGCTATGGTTGCAAATAGAATAAGGACATCTGATCAATATATAAATATAACTACAAAATGCCCTTACATGTTTAGTTATATCAGTAAAAGTTACTTGAGAACCATCCTATTAAACGCACTATCAGTAGAAATCCTTTAAATGTGTAAATACAAGTTTCTGCAAATACTGGGTTGTTTCTGGACAATTAATGCAGTATTTTCAAGATGGAAATATTTATAACTTCTGCTCTTCATTTGCTTTAGTTAGCATATTTCCCAGTACACTACTTTGGAATGTGCTTATTTAGCTGGGTAAGTTGCTCTCTCTTATTTCTATTTGGCAATAGCGATGGAAAAATGTGGCCTTTAACAGTGATGGTTTACCTATCATATTATTTGGGTTTGTGGAATAACCTCAATTTGTGCAGAAAACTATATTATAAATTGCAATGTGTGTATATATTTATATCCTACATTACACTGAAGGTGGTAGAAAAGGAATATTTGAACAAACATTAGAGACAAAGTATACAGAGGAAGGAACTGGCAAAACCACCTCAGAGTATTCCTTGCCTACGAAAACCCTATGAAATTCATGAGGTCACCATAAGTTGACAGGGAACTTGAAAGCCATACACACACATATACAATATAGCTAGTGAAATACTCGCTAATGAGTTCATCAAAGTAGCCAGTACTGACCAAATGGTTCTATAGTCCTTTGAAAGTACATCTGGGCAAACTTCCAGTGTCAAGGAGTTGTATAGTTGTGAGGCAGCCTCCGACAAAATCTCAACATGCTCTTAACAATACTATGTTACTATATATTATGTTACACTACTATGTTAAAAAAACATTAACAATTCACAGCATACAATAGTTAAAGCACAGTTAAACTATAAAAATAGTTAAAATATAAACCATTAAAAACAATAGCAACAAATAAAAGTCCAGCACATTATACAAGGCTTGTTTCCCCTAAAAGTCCATTTTCAAATGCCTACCAGAATAAAAGTTTTCACTTGTCTGCATAAGGATAGTACAGAGGGTACCAATCTAGTTTCTCTGAGTAGCAAGCTCCAGAATCTGAGAGCAGCCCCAGAGAAGGTCTTTTCCCTTGTTCCCGCCGGGGTGAGAGAGTGGAGGAACAGAGAAAAGGGCTTTTCCAGAAGGTCTCAAAACACTGGCAGATTCATATGGGAGAATACAGCCCTTCAAATAATCTGGACCTGAGCCCTAAAGGGCTTTACAGGTAAGAACCAGTACCTTGAATTGTGCCCACAAATGGACCAGCCAATGGAGATGTTAACAGCCAATGGAGCTGTTAAAACAAGGGAGTTGTATAGAACCAGGCCCAGTTTTACAGTCTGACTGCAGCTCTTTGGACCAGATGAAATTTCTGAACCCTCTTCAAAAGAAGGCCCACACAGAATGCACTACAGCAATGCAGACAAGATGTAACTAAGGCATGTCACCATGGCCAGATCTATGTTCTTCATTCCTAAGGTAACCTTCCCCGCCCCTTGTCTTTGGATGCTTAAAGTCTATTTCTAAATGTGTGCTTGAAGTTTTAAGTTGCTGCAATGCTTGAAAATTTGGGGACTGAATTTGGGGAGGGGGCAGAATTCTTATTTTGGGGCAAGGCTCCATTCCCTCCCCCATAACTATATCCCAGGTGGACAACATAGTTATAAACAGTTCTGAAAGTGAATATTATTTATACTGATCGCAGGCATTAAGCTAGACTAAGCTGATTGTTGTGATGGGATAATTCTAGAAAAATTTCTTTTGACTATTGAAGGAAGAAAGTCCAGCAAGGTAGCCAGCAAAGAATAATTAGGCTAAATGGAGTATTGTTGCAGAACATCTGACACTGGATACAAGCTGAGAAGACAACAGAGAGCACAATGCTGATTAGTGAAGGAAGAATTCTGAGAAGTCAAGAACAAGACTAGAAGAAAGAATGTATATATGTTCCACAGTTAACAATAGTTGGATACCACTTTAACATTTATGGATTTGTCATACACAAACCAAGATAGATACAACAGAAGGGAAACAAGATGTGGAAAAGGAGATGAGGTGTTGTATACTGGCTGTATGTTTGAATGCTTTTTTCCATGAGAAGGACTGGCATACAACATATTGACATGTGCATTGCTGGTTTCTGAATAATACATGAAGAATAAATGTGGTTACAGAATTGAGAGCAGAGCTATAAAATTCCACTGGGAAATTAAGGGGAATTGACCACAGCACACAGAGATGTAGGAAATGGGCTAGCATGAATGACTCCATCTTTATCTCCACATGAAGTCTTCAGAATGCCTGAGGAGGCTTGTGTTCATTTTCTGTACATGGAAAAAGTTTTGTTTTTAAATGGATGATAACTGAAACAGGCAGTTTCTCATCTGCATTTATAATATAGGGAAGTAAAATGAAAGACTTAAATACCCTGATTCCATCAGTGCCAAGCTGGACAGTTTGAGGAGTTCCACACTGGCCATGAACATGTACCCTACTCTGCCTACTACCACTCTTGTAACTGTCTTATTTAACATGAATGAGTAAGCCACTGACAGAAATCACTTCTATACATTTTTCCAATTCTACTAATACCAACTTGTTTCGGTCCCGGTATCTTGTACTGTGTGAAAAATGCTTTCTTCGATCTGCCCTCAGTTTACTACAGATCAAATTAATTTGTTGACCCAAGAGCCTACTTTCCTCACATCATGTATTTATAACATGCATTATTTCATATCATGTAATAACATTGTTTTATATCCTCATTAATTTTTCCTAATATCAAAAAGCCCTAAATACTCATTGAGAGGAGGCACTCTGACATTTCTATAATTTTAGTGGTCCTAATCTGTACCTTTCCCAGATCTGCAATATTCTTTCAGTGGTGGGGTAACCAGAACTGTACACAGTTTTCCAGATATGACAATTAAGTCATATCCAAGCAAATATAAACACCAAAAGAATAAGAAGAAAAGTGGTGATTGTTCTGGTGAGGCAATAAAAACAATGATCAGTGCTTGGGCCTGGACCCAAGTTTATAGCCTGTGAACAAAGAAGGAAGATGTTCCCTCTCTGGTCCATGTCCAGGCACCTCCCTCTGGACAACCCAGCCTAAACATAAGGGCAATAAAGCTGAGGAAGCAAAGTCCACTCTGGCGACATCAGTTGTCATCCCTCTTTCCTCCCACTTACTGGAATTTATCTTTCCTAGTAGCTTTGTAGATTCAAAATTGGCTTTGATTTTAAGTGTTTTTATTAACCTTCCAGCAGAGAACACCACCGTATGATTCTGTATGCAAGTAGCTCAATTTACGCTCATGTTTAGACTGAGTTTCTAGATATACTCACAGTTTCCAATCATAAATAGATATTGTTTTAGAAACTGAAATCAAAGTATCAGGTTTGACACTTGGCAAGCATCATTTCAGGTTCAACTTCTTTGTTCATGTTTATACACAGGGGCAATAAACCTGAAATTCTGAAGAGTGTTGAACAGCAAAAGAACTATTTTGTAATTTTCAATATTTTGTAATAGAGATGAGAGCTACATAAACATTAATAGTAAAAGGTCTATTTGCTAAGTGTAAAACCAAGGTCAAGGAATGGGGTCATTTTTAATGAGTTATTTTGGTTTCAGAGGCCCTACTTTGGCTTCTTTGAGGTAACATTTATTTTGCACCCAGTAAAAAACTGTGAACTTGATTCAGCTGGCAGGAAGCAGTGTAAGGTACACACATCTGCTCATTGATAGACTTATAGTCTCAATCTAGGCAATAGAAATTTGATTGAAATATAGAGTTAGTTGTTATGGTCCAACAAATGGAGATCCCAAAAATTTCACAGAAAATCTGTCTCTGACTGAAAAACACGCATGCATACCAATCCTGGCCCAAATAGTTTGGTTCCTCAGGCAGAGCAGGAAATGTGATGCTTCTACCCACAAATCACCCAAGGCCAGACAAATTATGGTCCATACATGAATCATAGAATCATTCAGTTGGAAGGAGCCTCATGGGCCATTGAGTCCAATCCTCCTGCTCAATGCAGGATCTCCTGCTCTGGATATCTTCAAAAAGAAGCTGGGCAGCCAACTACAGGTGGCTGCTCAGTCTCTTTTTGAAGATAACCAGAGCAAGAAACTCCCCCATCTCTCTAGACAACCAGTTCCTTCGCAGCAGTTCCATTGCCAACCCGCTCTTGCCATCAAGAACTTCCTAATGTTCAACCAAAATCTACCCTCCTGTAACTTAAAACCATTAGACCTGGTCCTGTCCTCTGTGGTAGCAGGCCTGGCCCCTCATCTCTGTGACAATCCTTTGGATATTTAACGAATTGAATCATATTACCCCTCAGTCTTCTCTTCACCAAGCTGAAGTATAGTGGGTGGTTTTTAAAGTGGGAGGTAAAGTAATCATACTGAGGTTTATAACTACCAAGAAGAAAGTCAGAAGTCAGTTTTCTGTTTTCATGTAGTTTTTTTCCTATTTCAATTCCTTTAGCTGTTTCTTTATTTCTGCATTTGCCCTTCTGTTTCTCTTTCTTTTACTTCACCTGTTTTTTTCTTTAAAATAGTTGCATTTTTTTAATTTAGTTGGAAAATTCTTGATAAAAAAAACAATTAAAAGAGGAACCTAATTTGGAGTAACCATGGATGGGATTGTACTATCAGGACTGCATTGTATTTTCTTTATGCAGAGGTTTGTTGTGTTGGGGGGGACACTGAATTTTCTCTGCAACTGTGTCACATAATGGTTATCTTGCACATGCTTTTCTTCTAAAGCAGTGGTTCTCAACCTGTGGGTCCCCAGATGTTCGTGGACTTCAGCTCCCAGAAGCCCCAGCCATTATGGTCAATGCTCAGGGCTTCTGGGAGCTGAAGTCCACAAACATCTGGGGACCCACAGGTTGAGAACCACTATTCTAAAGAAAGCCAGAGTGGTGTAGTGGTCTGAGTGTTGTACTAAGACTCTGGGAGACAAGGGTATGAAGTCCCACTTAGCCCTGAAAACCCTTAGATGACCTTGGGCGAGCCATACCCTCTCAACCAAAGAGGGTGGCAAAGGCAAAACCCCTTTGAATAAATCTTGCCAAGAAAATCCTATAAGTTGCCATAAGTCAGAGTCAACTTGAAGGCATGTAGCGACAAAAAGCCCAAAAACCATGTAAACAATTTAGATAAATAGCCAACTGCAGGGTGGCAGCAGTAGCTGTAGTAGCACAGAAAAGGAAATAAATTATAGAAACAAATTCTGTGAACTGTGTAAGTGATTTTATTCTTGCAGTTTTAATTACTCTATCTGCCTTTTAGAAAGTTTACTTCTGTGTCATGCTTAACAAAATATTTAATGTAACTATTTTTACATATTTTTATGATAACAAACAGTTCTATGATATGTGTGCTTAAATAATATATTTGTTGACTAAAACATTCCCTTTTCCACTGAACATTCCACTTCAGCTCTTTTTCTTATGATATGTAGCAATAAACTGTTGGCTACTTCCTTGAGCACATTGAAATCCTTCCCCAAAGTCCTCTTTCTAAATTGTTCCCTTCAGCAATTTTGGGAAAACATCACTCTCCTGTAAATGAATGAGTCTGGAAGAACCTCTTTTTAGTTGATTCTCATTACACATCTCCCAGTTGTTTTTCCCTTCTGTGTATGATCTTGGGAGAAACATCTTACACATCCTTCAGCTGGAGCAGCCTTCAATTTTAAGAGATGGAAGCAGTTTGGACTGCCCAGCAGTTAATAAAAGACATTCAGCCCTTCTGTGCATAAAGTTTGATCAATTCATGTATTTTGTATCAAACAATTCTGTGGGATTTTCCACTAAACAACATATGAACACTTTACAGTCAATAGCCTGTATTCCTCAGCTTTGTAAGAGTGGCATCTAGTGGTAGGATGTCTCATATCCATCTCTGTTATTGTAAGGCAATTTAACAGCAGGCACAGGCAGAAAACAGCAGGCACAGGCAGAAAACTATTTACAGAATAGTTCTTAATGCATATCCTCTGCAGAATCACTACTGACCTTTATCATAGTCTTTAATATACAGGTAAAGAGAATGTTTGAATTTGACATGTGGTACATCACAAGTCACAGTCAATGCTGTTTAGTTGAGAAGTAATTATAACAATAAAAATGACTGTGCAGTGTACCACCCAGCCAGTGTGGTGTAGTGGTTTGAGTGTTAAACTGTGACTGTGGACACCAAGATTCCAGCCCTACCTGGCCATGGAACCCCACTGGGCACACTTTCTTAGCCTCAGAGGAAGGCGAAGACAAAGGCAAACCCGTTCTGAAAAAACCTTGCCAAGAAAACCCTTTGATAGGCTTGTCTTAAAGCCTCCGTAAGTTGAACACAACAATCTACCCCCATATGATGTCATTCTGTTACAAGCTGGAAACAGCTGAAACAGAGCAAAAGGATAATGCTTTGTTGGGAGTAAACCAAAGCATTATGCAAAGGAAATGGAAAGGATTCAAGCAAGAGATAAGTTTAGGCCAGGAAGTGGGCAATGTGCTGCCCCCAAAGCCATTTTTGTCATCTCCAGCCCCCCACCCCAGTGAAATATGGTAGATTACTAAGTACCCTGTGAAATAAAAATGCTTGGTTTAAAAGTACAGTCATGAGCTGCTGTAGAAATTCAGCAGTATTGGTGGGTAGGGCCCACAGCAGGTCCCAAGGAGCAAAGCTGCTACCCTGACTTCTGGGGGTCCCGTGGGGACATCTTGATTTGCTTCAAGTTATAAAGGTTGGGGAAATTAGTGAAGCACTGGCATTAGCAAAACGAGGGGCAGGGTAACCCAGCAGGATCTTTTGCCCAACTTTACGGGTCAGGCCAAGCCAAAAAGCCAGACAAATATATTGAATAAATGAATTTTATTAAATGACTATATTATCATGCAAAAACGCACTCACTCACTCATGTACACAAGGCCTATTGATAAGGAAAAGAGGTGAAAAGTGGATAGGGGATATAGCAAAGGGAATGTAGAGGTGGTGATACTGCACCTATCCTGAAGTCTTCAGTCCAGGAAGCAGCAAGAAGAACAGAGCTCAGCGAAGAGATGGCTGAGGGGCTCACTCTACTAACAGAGTTCTGGTCTGCTAGCATGGTGGCGAGTTCTCTGAAGAGACCCTCAAAAACTATGACTAGTTATAGGGCAGAACATACCTCAAAGGCAGGCCCTCTCCTGGGAAGAACAATGGACAAAACAAAGGAAGGAATGCCATACAATGGCAAGTGGGTTGCAGTAGTGTTTCAAGTAGGGTTGCACTCAAGTAGGGTTGCAGTCAAGGTTTAGGATTTTTCCAGAGTCAAAGTTGCTAAACCTGGGGAAAACGCACTAATCCCCTCAAGTTGGCTATTCTTGGCTGAGGACCCTTTGTTTATGTGGATGTGTATAGCCTGAGGTCTCCTTGGGCTACGTGACTGGAGATTTTCCTGGCCTGACCTAGTTTCAGTCATTTGACCTCTTTGCCTATGTGCCCACTCGGGCAACCTCTCTGGCATGGCAGGCATATCTGATATCAAATTTATATCACCTCGGGAAGGGGTATGCCAGTGGGGTAACAATTATGTCCCACTGACCCACCCAAGTCTTAGTCTTGTCCAACTTAGGCAAATAAAAAGTCTTAGAACATCGCAGAAGATAGTAAATACACTAGATATATATGAACACACAAAATGCATACAGATGAGATAAGGTAGCAGTGCTGATAGTCTCATGATTTGTGGAGGAATCTCCTGAAATGCAAGGAAGAGGGTATACCATCAATTTTAGTCTGTTCTTTCCTAAAACTTTCTGGTAAGGCATTAGCTTGCCATGGAGACTATTGTTGAAACCTGGCTTTGGGGCCAGTAGCGCCTTTGGGTCTTAGCTTGGCCACAGGAATAGTGAATCACTGAACAGTGCTTCTACTGGCTCACCCTGTGTGGATCAACACAACAGTACTGCAGTAAATAGCCCAGTGTAGCTGGACAGCACCACTGAGATGGAACTGGCCACAATGAAGTAATGGGTGCTTTGCAGAGACTGAAAGAGTTATCTGAACATAAGCAAGATGGAAAGGTAATGGAAGCTGGGTATTGACATGTGCCTGGCCCCAAAGGGGCAGATAGGGCCAGGAGTAGATTGTGAAGGAGAAGCAGTATGCCCAGCAGACCTTCTAGATCACCACCTTGGACAACAGCAGATTATGGTGGTTGGGGTCCTGGACAGGAACCCTTTTGTTCTTGTGTGTGTAAGAAATCTCCTGTTGGAGGGCTGGGTCTAGTTGTGGTGGATCAGGCTTGACAGTATTGCAAGGCCAAGAGGAGCCCTCTATGAGGCTAGAACCAGGCTGTTTGAGATCAGAGGGAGAAAGGTACTCTGCTCTTTCCCCTTGCTTACTGCCCTAGTGGGTGTGATTGAGACTGGAGTCTCATAGGCAGCAACATCAACATACCACCTACCTCATTAGTCACATCATGGCTGGGAAATGAGGCTAAGGTACACACTAAACACTACCAAACCTTGGGGACCATTTCTCTCCTGACAGTGTTATGGTGCAAGAAGTGTGTGTGTGTATCGAGAGGAGGATTTCCAGCAGCAATAAACCTCATAACTGAGGGTGCTGGAGCATTTGTTCTAATTGTTCCATTGGTCATCTAGCCTTGAAACAGTATGTATGTGTGGACAAAGTCCTGCAATTGCACCAATTGTCTGGATTCATGGGCAATTAGAAGGGTTCATAAGAAAACCCAACAGGACATAGCAACTTTAGCAGCATTTGGATTGGGATCAAACAAATTGTTCAGTAACTCAAAGTGCTCAAGAAAAGTCCTGCAGTCTCCTGGTCTTAAAACCAAAAAATTTCAAACCAGGTTATGTGTTACAAAGCCATGCTTTTGACAAAGGTGCTGGTGGAAGAGGACATGTGGTCCAGAGTATATTTGTTGGTTAAAGTATTCTTCTCTTTCTTCAGGTACCAGGAACTAACCAGATTGAATTATGCACTAGAAAAGCCTTTTAGGCTGCTGCTTTTAGCCTTTCAGTTTGCACAGGGCTGTGCAAACCAGCTGGTGGCTTAATATTATATAGGTTACTGCATCAAAGGGAGCTGATTCCTGCTGACTGCCACAGATATTCTGCTATTATTCCCAGGGATCCAAGTCTTATTTTTTTTCCTTTTGAGGCATACACCTTCCAAAACAAAAACAAGTTTCTAACATTTTTTACAACAAGGAAACAATTATCCAAATTACAGTGGACCCTCAGTATCTGCCGGAGTTTGGTTGCAGGATCCCCTGTGCATACCAAAATCTGTGGATACTCAAGTCCTACTATATACAGTGGCATCATAATATAGCATCTCTTATATAAAATAGCAAAATCAAGGTTTGCTTTTTAGATTTTTTAAAAAATATTTTGAAGCTGTGGATGGTTGAATCTGTGGAATACAAAGCTATGAAAATCCACCTATAGTCAGTGTGGCAACTACTTGTAGCCATGTTAGGTCAATCAAAGCAAAATGTGATACACGCCCACCCTATCCATACTTTGGCCATTTCTGCCCTACACTCTTAAAGTGCTATTATTCCACTTTCAACATCATGTGGAATTCTAGGGTTTGTAGTTTACTGAGGCAAAAGAGCTCTCTGGCTGAAAATTCTAAATGCCCCTCCCTAAACTTCAAATCCCAGAATTCCATTGGATGTTGAAAGTGGAATAATAGCACTATAACAGTGTAGGACAGAAACCGCCTTTGTTTTCATGGATGAGTCATGAAAGAAAAGAAGAGTTCCTATGTTACCTCCAGAGTCACACTGTTACACTTCAACCCACCTACCCACTCCTTTTTGTTATTTTTGTTTAATAGAGAATTCAGCTGGAAGAATTTTTAATTATAGGAGTATACTGATACAACAGGAAGTATATCTTTATGAGTGGCATACTGTGCCCCACTACCGTTGTCCCAGGTGGAAAGTCTTTAAAACTTTCATTGGATGTATTAAATTGTAAAGACAAATAATCCCAAATTACTTCGTTTCCATGGACTCACACAATATTTTTCCTTGATCCTCAACCGTAAACCCCTCCTTTTGGTTCACGTTGGAACCAACAACACCGCAAGGCACAACTTTCAGGATTATGAGGTTTTTAGTAGGAAGCTGAATTCATCTCTCCTCCTTGTTGAAGGACATGGCCCATGAAAGAAGAGAAGAGTAGTGGAGGTGAACAACTGGCTCTGCAGATGGTGCTGCTGGGAATGATTTGGGTTTTTGGACCACGGTCTGCTTTTTCACGAAGATGGTCTTCTGGTAATGGATGGAGTGTACCTCACAGCTGTTGGCAGCAATGTTTTTGCTAACAGTCTCACAAAGCTGATCAGGAGGACTTTAAATTGAGTTTGGGAGGGCAGGGAGACAATATTATTCAGAGCAGGAATTCAGCAGGTACTGGGCAAAAAAGCCCAATTAGTAGTAGAGATCAACAGTGGGAGGAAAAGAAACTTTAGTAAAGGGCTTGTGGGAAGGGCACATGGTCTTAAATGTCTCGACAATAATGCACAGAGCATGGGAAATAAATAGGATGAACTGGAACTCTTAATACAACAAAATAAATATGATATAATAGGCGTCACTGAAATCTGGTGGGATGAGTCTGATAATTGGAATGTAATAATGGGGGAGGGGGAGTATAATCCATTTTTCAGAAATAGACCAAACAAGAAAGGAGTAGGAGTAGTTTTATATGTCAAAGATGTTTTCACTTGTGAAGAGACCCATGGCTTAAATCCAGAAAGCCAGATCAAAAACATCTGGGTAAGAATTAAGGGAGCGAGAAACAATAGGGATGTTATTGTGGGGGTCTACTACAGACCTCCAAGCCAGCCTGAGGATTTGGATGATGCCTTCCTGGAGCAAATGACCACACATTCAAAAAGGAGAGATACAGTAGCAATGGGAGATTTCAACTATAGTGATATATGTTGGCAGTCAAACTCTGCCAAGAGCACAAGTCCAATAAGTTCCTTGCTTACCTTGCAGACAATTTCATGGTCCAGAAGGTGGAAGAGGCAACAAGGGGATCAACTATTTTAGATCTGATCCTGACCAACAGGGATGACCTTGTTAATGGAGTGGAAGTGGTGAGATCCTTAGATGGGAGTGATCATGCTCTATTGGAATTTGTCATTCAGTGGGAAGGAGAAGTCAAGTGTAGCCAGACATGCATTTTAGACTTGGAAAAAAGCTGATTTCTGTAAACTTAGGGAATTACTGGCTGAAATTCTGTGGTCAAGAACACTGAAGGAGAAAGAAGTTCATGATGGATGGGAGTTTCTTAAAAGTGAGATACTGAAGGCACAATTTAAAACTGTGCCAATAAGGAGGAAAAATGGCAGTTGTCTAAAGAAACCAGAATGGTTGACTAAAGAACTCTCAGCTGAGCTAAGTATTAGAAGAAAAATGTACAGGAAATGGAAGAATGGTGAAATCACTAAAGAGGAATTCAAACAAACAGCCAGGATATGTAGGCAGAAGGTAGGAAAAGCTAAAGCACAGAATGAACTAAGCTTGCCAGAGAGATTAAAAACAATAAAAAGGGCTTTTTTAGATATGTCCGCAGCAAAAGGAAAAACAAGGAAATGATAGGGTCACTACTTGAAGAAGATGGTTAAGTATTAAAAGGGGGAAGAGAAAAGGCAGAACTACTCAACACCTCATTTGCCTCAGTTTTCTCCCAAAAGGATAGAAGTACTCAACCTGGGGGGTTGAGGAGCAGGTGGGGAAGTGGGGGAAATGAAGCACAGAATAGGCAGAGAACTAGTACAGGAATACCTGACTACACTAAATGAATTCAAGTCTCCAGGGCCAGATGAATTACATCCAAAGATATTAAAAGAACTGGCAGAAGTAATTTCAGAACGACTGGCAATAATCTTTGAGAACTCTTGGAGAACAGGAGAAGTCCCAGCAGACTAGAGGAGGGCAAATGCCCCCATCTTCAAAAAAGGGGAAAAAGAGGACCCAAACAATGATTGCCCAGTCAGCCTGACATCAATACCAGGAAAGATCCTAGAGCAGATCATTAAACAGTCAGTTTATAATTACTTGGAAAGCAATGCCGTGATCACTAAAAGTCAACATGGGTTTCTCAAAAATAAGTCATGCCAGACTAATCTTATCCCTTTCTACACCTTCTTCGCCTCAGTTTTTTTCCCAAAAGGATAAAAACACTCAACCTGGCGGTTGGGGAGCAGGTGAGGAATTGGGGGAAATGCAGCACAGAATAGGTAGAGAGGTAGTACAGAAATACCTGGCCATACTGGATGAATTCAAGTCTCCAGGGCCAGATGAATTGTATCCTAGGATTTTAAAAGAACTAGCAGAGGTCATTGCGGAACCTCTTGCTATAATCTTTGAAAACTCTTGGTGGACTGGAGAAGTTCCGGCAGACTGGAGGAGGGCAAATGTCCCCATCTTCAAGAAGGGAAAAAAAGAGGACCCAAATAATTATCGCTCAGTCAGCCTGACATCAGTACCTGGAAAGATCCTGGAGCAGATCATCAAACAGTCAGTTTCTAATCACTTAGAAAACAATGCCGTAATTATGAAAAGTCAACATGGATTTCTCAAAAATAAGTCATGCCAGACTAATCTTATCTCTTTTTATGATAGAGTTACTTGCTTGATAGATGAAGGGAATGCCGTGGACATAGTATATCTTGATTTCAGTAAGGCCTTTGACAAAGTTCCCCATGACCTTCTTGCAAAGAAGCTAGTCAGATGTGGGCTGGACAGGGCTACTGTCAGGTGGATTTGTAACTGGTTGACTGACCGTACCTAAAGGGTGGTCACCAATGGCAGATTCTCATCCTGGAGAGAAGTGACTAGCGGGGTGCCACAGAGTTCTGTCCTGCGCCCGGTGCTGTTCAATATCTTCATTAATGACTTGGATGAAGGAATAGAGGGCACACTGATCAAATTTGCAGATGACACCAAATTGGGAGGGGTTGCTAATACGCCTGATGACAGGATCAAAATTCAAAAGGACCTGGGCAGATTGGAGAGCTGGGCCAAGGCTAACAAAATGAATTTCAACAGAGAGAAACGTAAGGTCCTACACTTAGGCAGAAAAAATGGTATGCAGAAATATAGGATGGGGGACACGTGGCTGGATAGCAGTACGTGTGAAAGGGATCTAGGAGTCTTCGTAGACCACAAGCTGAACATGAGTCAGCAGTGTGATGCGGCAGCCAAGAAAGCCAATGCAATTCTTGGTTGCATCAATAGGATATGGTGTCTAGATCGAGGGAGGTACTGGTACCACTTTATTCTGCTTTGGTTAGACCTCATCTTGAATACTGTGTCCAATTCTGGGCACCCCAATTCAAGAAGGATATGGATAAGCTGGAGCAGGTCCAGAGGAGGGCAACCAAAATGGTGAGGGGCCTGGAAGCCATGCCCTATGAGGACAGACTTAGAGAGCTGGGTATGTTTAGTCTGCAGAAGAGAAGGTTGAGAGGGGACATGATAGCCATGTTTAAATATTTGAAGGGATGTCATGTCGAGGAGGGAGTGGGCTTGTTTTCTCCTGCTCTTGAGACCAGGACAAGGAGCAATGGATACAAGCTGCAGGAGGGGAGATTCCACCTGAACCTCAGGAAGAATTTCCTGACGGTCAGGGCTGTCCGGCAGTGGAATGTGCTGCCATGGAGTGTGGTGGAGTCTCCTTCTTTGGAGGTTTTTAAGCGGAGGCTGGATGGCCACTTGTTGGGAGTGCTTTGAGAGTTTTCCTGCATGGCAGGGGGTTGGACTGGATGGTCCTTGTGGTCTCTTCCAACTCTACATTTCTATGATTCTATGATTCTATGGTAGAGTTACAAGTTTGATAGATGAAGGGAATGTTGTGGATGTAGCATATCTTGATTTCAGTAAAGCCTTTGACAAAGTTCCCCATGACATTCTTGTAAAGAAGCTAGTAAAATGCAGGCTGGACAATGCTAATGTTAGGTTGATTTGTAACTGGTCGACTGATTGAACACAAACGGTGCTTACCAGTGGCTGTTTTTCATCCTGGAGAGAAGTGACTAGTGGAGTGCCACAGGGTTCTGTCCTGGGCCCAGTGCTATTCAACACCTTCATCAATGACTTGAAGTAGTAGAAGCCATGCAGATGACACCAAATTGGAAAGGGTTGCTAATATGCCAGAGGAAAGGATCAAAATTCAAAAAGACCTTAACAGATTGGAGAGCTGGGCCAAAGCTAACAAAATGAATTTCAGCAGGGAGAAATGTAAGGTTCTGTACTTAGGCAGAAAAAATAGAATGCACAAATATAGGACGGGGGACATATGGCTGGATAACAGTATATGTAAAAGGGGTCTAGGAGTCTTGGTGGACCACAAGCTGAACATGAGTCAGCAGTGTGATGCGGAAGCCAAGAAAGCCAACACAATTCTTGGTTGCATGAATAGGAGTATGGTATCTAGATCAAGAGAGGTAATGGTACCACTCTATTCTGGTTTGGTTAGACTTCATTTGGAATACTGTGTCCAGTTCTGGGCACCCGGGAGTGGAATATGCTGCCTCAGAGTGTGCTGGAGTCTCCTTCTTTGGAGGTTTTTAAGCAGAGGCTGGATGGCCATCTGTCTGGAGAACTTTGATGTGTGTTCCTGAATGGCAGGGAGTTGGACTTGACGGCCCCTGTGATCTCTACCAGCTGTAGGATTCTGTGATTCTATGAATTCGGTTTATGCAAAATCTTCCTTCCAGTTAGATTCAGAATATAAACTTGATAAGTGCAAAATAATAGCTGTCATCCTCTTGGTTAGTCTCAACTAGAGCATACCTGTTCAATCAATTGTCGAAGGTGACTCAACACAAGGTAAATCTCAATTACTGAATTCATCTATTGTATTCAGCATTAAAAACAGGATTTAGGCCATTATCTGCCACAGGTATTTGCCCAGGTGTTCAGATGTTTAACTGGCTTGGGAAGAATTTTTACATTGTGTAGAACCTCCTGGTGTTTAATAGGATCAAGAGTCACATTCAAGAGACAGGCCAAGAGAAGGAATTTCTTATGCAGCCGGTCAAACTAAACCTAAAATCAATCAAGAACTGCAACAGATTGTTGCCTTCAGGTAAATATATGAGGTGGGGAAATTCCCCCTGTCTCCTCAAAGCTGTGACAATTGAACTTGTGTGTGTGTGCGTGCATATATATATACATAGTGAGAAAGAGAGAGAACGAGAGAGAACTATGGTGTCAGTGTAGAATAAGTCCCCAACTCTCCTTAAATCCTATAGGGTCATAAACAAACAGCTGCTTGTCGGAGGAAAAAAAAGCATGACTAAAGTGACTATTTTTGTGCAACTTTAAATTTCATAAATGAACTGTTTCAAGAACTACTTAATTTATATA
Source organism: Iguana delicatissima (assembly GCA_948472985.1). Lineage (NCBI taxonomy): Eukaryota > Metazoa > Chordata > Lepidosauria > Squamata > Iguanidae > Iguana > Iguana delicatissima. The sequence goes on along the minus strand of CAOKZL010000039.1, from coordinate 1,673,436 downwards.
ATTGATTAAATTTTATAAACATAGATATGTGAGATATTAAAACAGGAAAAAAACAATGAAATTATAATTAAATCAATAATCACAGATATAATTTTGATCAACAAACTTTCAGCAGATGAATATCCACAAACAAAAACCCATAAATAACAACTCTTACATAAATATTACTTTTGTATACCACAACTTAATATAAGTACTAAAATTCAGACTCTTTTGCCTGCTTTGGTTACTCCTTTCTGCTGCATATTTGCATGGTACAGAAGCAACGTCCGAGCTATTGACCAGTTGATAGATCTACACATCAATGTAGGGACACTTAATACAGATGCAAATGTTTCCTTTCAAAGCTCATTTCAAAAAGCTAGTGTACAGTTCTTCAGCTCCCTAGGGTCCATCATGAATTTGCATTTTTGTAACGAAGGGGAAAAAAATACATAACACAATAAAAATAACGGAAGAATTCATAAAAACAGAATGATGCAAGCCTTGCATTTTTATGAATTGAAGGACACTGAATTTAGCTGCTCAATAATAGTAAACTAGAGTGGGGAAAGAAAAGTTTACACCTCCTAATTCTGGGAGTTTATTTTTGCTATCCAGAGGTAAAACTAGATACTCATATTGACTCCTAATTCTATGCTTTGCCTCCTCTAGTGCCTTAATTTATATCTCCCTGTGGGTACGTGCCTTCAAGTCGCTTGTTGACTTATGGTGATCCCATGAATTTCATAGTCAAGAAATACTCAAGACGTGGTTTCGACAGTTCCTTCCTCTGTAATATAGCCTACAGCGCCTGGTTCTTGTTGGCAGTCTTCTATGCAAATACTAATCAGAGCTGACGTTGCTTAGTTTCCAAGATCAGACAGGATCTGGTACGTTTCCTCTCTGGTCCTGACAATATGGATATTGCCTAAGGAATTCCCTGTTCTCTTCTTACAATGGGGCCTGTGTGCTTTGCATCAGATAAACAAGTCTGAATTTTATTATTTTTTTATTGTCACCAAACCTAAGGGGTCTTCAGCTTGTAATCAGAAGTTATTTGCCGACTTTCTCCCTTTAACACCTCACTTCAACACATTCTGGGTAGCTGCATTGGGCATGCAGCAAAATACAGCAAAATCCAAAAGCCACACACCAAGCAAAGATGGCTTTGTTGGGTCAACTCCAAAGTATGAAATACATTGCAAGCATAAAATACATTGGAAGTATTCAAAACTTCACTGGCTTGAGAAATTCAGTGTTATGTAAGAAAGCGGCAGTTAGCTTCGCACAGGATAAGGAAAGCTGGATCTCAAGGAAAACTGATTTTCTGTTGCTAATGGAGTTTTATTACCTATCTTTTATTGCATTTTGTCCCTAGTCCTCACATGGCCAAGAAGAGGACTGCACTGCCTCTGCCTGCACTGAGATCCCTCAGAACCATCTTAACTGACAACAGAGCAACATCTGCGACAAGATGTAGGCCTGTGATTCTAACATTGTCACTTTTTTTTGGTCCTGATTTTGAACATCTTTATCTGATGAAGAAGTCAGTGAAGCTTTGAAAACTTGTATGATGTATTCTATGCTTTCGCTCTCTCCCACTAATGGTAGCGCTGCTTTGTAGATGCTGTATTTTTTTTCAGTACGACATAGCAACACATGGCTGGGCTGTATCCCTTTGGGATCATAGTAGCATGCTGTACATGGAGCTGTCTTAAAGTTGCCAGAATCTTCAGCTGGAACAGAGCTGAGGGAACACAACTCCCTTTGTATCAACAGCTCCACCGGCTACAAGACTGTTTCTGGTCACCTTTCAAAGCATTGGTTCTGATCCATAAAGGCTAATAACCACTTGGCTCCTAGTTATGTGAAGTATAGTTTCTTTCATATGAGTGCTCTGGCTTTGAGACCTTCAGAAGAGTTCCTTCTCTCTGTCCTAGCACTCTCACAAATGTATCTAATGGGAAGACTGGAGGGGGTTTTCTCAGTGGCTGCTCTCAGGTTTTGGAATTCCCTCCCTAGAGAGGCCTCTTGATTTTTTGGCAGCAGATCAAGATTGTTGTTGTTGTTCTAACAGGCCTTTGGACATTGACTGTTCATGGGAAAAGGACTTTTAATACTGTGCTGTATTTTTGTTTAGTGGAAATGTTGCTTTTAATTCTAATTACAGCTTAATTATACTTTAACTTCTGTATGTTTTTACTAAGGACAGCTTTTATATGTGTGTTTAAACTGGTGCAAACCATCTTGAGTCCTGGGGCAGGAGAGGAGCCAAGATATAAACAAATAATACAAAATGAAGGAATTATGATGTAAGATTCAAAGACATAGCTGAGTTATTCTGTTTCGGCATAAAATATGTATATAAAGGAACCCCATAGAACCGCTGAGGCTGGAAAAAGGCCAGAATTCAGAATCAGGCTTATGGATGCATAACCTTGAGTTAAGCACCATAGTGGATCCATATTCAGTCCTTCTGTAGACATGACTGTGGAACTATTGTCATTATTATAACTGCCCTCCCTGACTCACATTACTGGGCATTGACTTTTCTAGCTGCTATATCACAGATTTGACTTATGTTTAGTTTGTGACATACTAAGACCCCCTAGAGAGCCTTTTTGCATGGATTGCTGTCAAGCCAGGTGTCATACATGCTACCTTTGAGCATTTCATTTTTCTTGCCTAAACACAGTATATTTGTACCTGTTAAAATGAATTTTGTTAGTTTTGACCCATCTTTTCAATCTGCTAAGGTAATTTTCAATTCTGATATTGTCTTCTGAGGTATCAACTACCACTCCTAATTGGGTTTTCTTCTGTTCTTACATTCACGATTAAACCTCACCCTTGTCACAAAAAGATAATACCCCTCCACACACCAAACAAGCCACAACCCCAAGATGTATGAAGATTCAAGGACATCTTTCATCAGCCCTAACACTGTTCAGTAACATTTGAGACCTTTCCAAAAGTTATCAGGCCAAATCCACCACGCCTATCCCAAGTATAACGCCTTTATAACAGAAGATATTACAGTTGTTAAATGTGTTGTTCACACATAATGGACAAAGACGCAAAAGCCATACAATAAAGAGCATAAACACATTTCTTAGCAGAGACCTTTATTGATCATCTTGACAGCAAATATGACTTTATGACCTGGGCCTCTCCTTTTTGCCTTTGTACAAGGCTAATAGAGAAACATTTGCTACTTTGACAACCTTGAAACGAACTCCAGGAATATCACCAACAGCATGACCCTTTCGTCCAAAGCCAGCAACCAGGACCTCGTCATTCTCCTGAAATAAAAACAAAAAGCAGTAATTATTCTGCACTGAATTCAGTGTGTAGCCTGAATACTGAACCCATCTGAATTTGCCTCCCTCAAACTGACAAATTTTGCTTAAGCATGGTCATACCAAAATTTTTTTATCAGTTTTTAAACGAACCTTAGTGTACCACAGCTAAATAAGATACACTCCAAAACTCAAATACTTTCCCCGCCTTCCTTGAGAAAGGTCTATATTTTGGGAAATCAAAGTCTTATCCAAGCACTGTTAAGCAGAAATATGGTAAATATGTGAATAAGGGTTATGTGCTTCTTTGTGCCAAGGAGAGCCACCCCTATGTATAGAATATAATCCCTGACACAAATACTAGTTTTCAAGATTTTTTTTTAAAACTTCAAGGGCCTAGGAAAACTGTAGCTGTATTCCTTTGTGTGTGTAGTATTCCCCCTCCCCTGCAATCAGCTTTCAAATCTTGCTTCTGTCTTTTTCTTTGTTCTTTCAGGTGTATGTCTGTTTGTTTGGGCTCTGGAACAGCTTCAACTGGCCTGTGTTTTTTTATTATTACAGGTGTTGCATAAATATCACCTTTACACCATCTGCAACTGCTAATTCACGTGCTGTTTTCCTTTACCAATTATTATAAAATTGAAACACATTATAAATCAGATGTGCTTTATTCAGAGGGAACTGAAAGTGTCTCCTGAGGTTCAGAGAGAGTGACTTGCCCAAGATTGTCCACTGGATTTCCATGGCCAAGTGGAAATCTGTACCCTGATCTTCTGAATCACTAGTCCACCATTCAAGTCACCACACCATGGTGGCTCTTTTCAACAGCACTCCTTCAATTCTTTTTTTTTAAACAGGATTTTTGTTTACCTCAATGAAGTTCAAACAACCATCATTAGGAACAAAAGCTGTTATCTTCTTGCCATTCTTGATCAGTTGGACTCGCACACACTTCCTGATGGCAGAATTTGGCTGCTTAGCTTCTACACCACTAAAATAGAAAGTACAAATAGTCACATATACTGTATTTTTGGCATAGTGATCTAGTCATTTTTTGAGTAGGACAGTAAAACACACTAAATACATGAGAAGCTGAGTAGACATTTTCTAAAAGCCTTTAAAAAATAAATATACCAATTCAAGATAGAAGGTTGAATCTAATTTCTTTTCAATGAGCAGCAGCACTTCTCAGCAGAGTTCCACTCAAAACACTCACACAGGTGGAAAAAGGGGAGGAAAGCAATATCCACTTATTTCTGCCTTCCCTCTTGCAGGCTCCAATACCACTTCCCATGCTCTTCTTGAGGCTCCCCCAACCTCCAGAGCAAATGCTTGGAGTAATAAATGAAAATTGCAACTTCCTCTGTCCCACCTATTCTCATTTATTTTCTTGGATGAGAAACCTTCCATATCAGGAACTGTTGTTGTGTGCCTTCAAATCATTTCCAACCTATGGCAACCCTAAGGTGAATCTATCACAACATTTCTTAGGGGCTGAGTGTACATGACACACCCAAGGTTACCCAGTGGGTTTCCATGGCTGATTGGGGAATCAAACCCTGGTCTCCAGGATTGTACTCTAATGCTCAAACCACTACACCAAACCTTAGTTGGGATATACTCCATTACCCATTGGCTCTGCATGAGTAGTAGCTGATGTTCACTGCATATGCTCCTAAACATACATCTTTTAAAAATTATGGAGAAAACAGCAGCTTTACATATGATGTAAATGCTGAATTGCACATCATAGATAAGTCTGAGGAACCAACATCTGTGATCAATGGATCCAACCTACTAGTATTACCTTTACTGGAAGATATGTAAAATCAAAGAAAACCAACTTAATGTTCCAGAATTTGTTTCATTCACGCCCACCATAACACCTATTCAATTAATGAAAAATATTCCCTAAAACAGCTGTATGCAAGGCTGGGTATTCATAAGGGGCAGAATTAAGTTTTCCAGTGGGTGGCAGAAATAAGGTAAATGGTAACACTGATCCTTTACTGCCTGTACTAACAAGAGTACTTTTATTTCCTTAAAATATTTGTATCCCATGCTGTACCTGAGGATCTCAAGAATGGCACAGGATAAAATTAGTCTGAACTATTTGAAACAATTTAGCAAAATAATAAAAAAAAGAGACATTTTAAACGGTATATTGTGTGGTCTGTTCTTTAGTACAATATAGAACACTGAGAAGATGTCACTTTTTCCAGTTGATGAAACTTACACTTTTTCCAGGACAATGCCTTTGGCATGGGAAGCTCCTCCAAAAGGGTTGGCCTTCAGAGCAGTACCCAAATGGGCCTTCTTGTATTGTTTGTCATGCCACTTTTGGTCACGTCGGTGATTGCGCAGCTTCCTGGCTGTACGAAGCCCACGACACTTGCCTAGGAAAAAAAGAAGTATTTTATTAGACCATTATGGACCAGTAGTTAATCAGATCATCATGGAACTTAATTAATCCTCTTGTCTAAACCATGGTTTGCACTGTATGAAGTTTCCCAAAACCCTGTTCTCATCTTCCTTATTCTAACTACATTTGAAATAAACAAATTATTTTCTAATACACCACATTTATAACACTCACTGCAACCAATCAAATGAAAACACAGCAGTTTATCCTAATACCTTACAAGCCGGAGGCTTTTTTTGGATCTAGAAAACTTTTTACTGCTGTTTCACGATCACTCTAACCCCACTAGTGTATATTAATTCTTATTTAATGTATATACCACATTTCTCCTTACAGAGGATCCAAGGCAGCTTACAAGCAATTAAAAAATGAGCACAGCTAAAAATTATTTGTATAAGTTTTAAAATCCTTAATATTTCTGTGGTTCCAATGGATCTTTCCTAATGCAATCTCAATGTATGTGTTCCAGAAAGACAAAGCGTAATTGAACACACTCCATCTGCACAGGAAGCCCCCACCTTTCGATGCCCTGTTATCTGACAACTCTTCTGACACTCTCAAATTAAGGACAAGTTCCATTAATTCAATGGGGGTTCCTCTCTTTCATTCATTCTTCTTGCCAATGGAGACTCACTTAGGACTACTTGCATGCTGCTTGCAAAGTGAGCTGAGATGGGGGAAAAAAGATACCTGAGAGACTTTGCAAGCAACGTGTGCAGTCAGTCCCAAGTTAGCCTCCATAGGTCCTTCATGCTCTCTACGATATAGTACACGGGTTCTGTTTTCAATGAATTTTGTTTTCTGACAGTGCTCCAGTCCTTAACTTATCAGGTAAATGGGGGAAGCTTGTATTTACCTATCTTGCAAAGTATACTAACAACAGCAATAATTGAAAATGATCTTTCACGGCAACATCGCCAGATACAGACCTGGTTAACAATACTTTGACACAAAGAAATATTGTTCTTTATGTTCTTATTTCTTGGCTTACATATGCTTTCATAAACCCCAAGAAACACTAAGACTGACCCATTTGATATGTGAGACATTACTGTGTTTAGTTCTGGGCACCTCATTTCAAGAAGGATATCAACAAACTGGAGCGTGTCCTGAGGAGGGCAACCAAAATGGTGAAGGATCTAGAAGCCATGGCCTATGAGGAGCGGCTTAGGGAGCTGGGGATGTTTAGTCTGCAGAAGGGAAGGTTAAGAGGGGACGGGATAGCTACGCTTAAATATCTGAAAGGATGTCATATCGCGGAGGGAGCGGGTTTGTTTCCCACCGCTCCAGAGACTAGGACAAGGAGCAACGGATTCAAGCTGCAGGAAAGGAGATTCCACCTGAACCTCAGGAAGAACTTCCTGACCTTCAGAGCTGTCTGGCCATGGAATATGCTGCCTCGGAGTGTGACGGAGTCTCCCTCTTTGGAGGTTTTTAAGCAGAGGCTGGATGGCCATCCGCTGGGAGTGCTTTGATGTGGGTTCCTACATGTCAGGGGATTGGATTTGATGGCCCTTGGGGTCTCTTCCAACTCTATGATTCATTAGTCCTGCTTCGCCATAGGGACCCACCATAGGCAAGGCACAAAGCCAATAATACTCCCCATGCTGTTGTTCCTCAGGAACGCCACAGCTCGGAAAAGCTAGTTTTTAAAGTACACTACAACTCCCAGAGCCTCCCGATTCCGTCATAAGTTAAAATGCGAGGCCACTATTACTGCCCCCGGAGTTACAGCCCTGACTGGTGGCCATCGAGAGACCTCCCAAAAGCTACGTCTACCAGCAGCCTCCCCATCTCTCTTGTGGCAGAGAGTTCCACAGATCAGCAACGCGCCGCGTGAAAACGGCCCGTGGAGGCCTTCCTCCACGGAAGAGGCCGGCCGCGTGGCGAAGTCCTGGAAGGACAAACGAAAAAGATAGCCCTGAAAGAACCAAAGAAGGGTAGAGTCCATCTTTTCCGCACGTGGGAGGCCCGCACGTCCTCCCTCCGCCCGTTTTAGCAGTTGCGAGGCGCCGCCAGACTCGGAGCCACTCACCCATCGTGCCGACCGCGGACCCCGGGAAAGAAGGAAAGACCCACAATCCACCGCGGCAGGGATTCGTCCCTTCGAGGACCCCGACCCTTGAGACTGTCTAACTCTTTCGCCTGCTCCGAAAAAGGACTGTTTCGGTCGGGGAAATGGGAACCCGGCAGGTGGCATTGTGGGAAATGTAGTTCATATGCCTCGCCATGTCTCGCGGAGGGTGGGCACTTCTCTCTGCGCTGTCTTTCTTCAGGTCGGGGAGCACCGTCCTGGCATTGGGCAAAAATAATTACAATCGTTATCATGATTATTACTTCATTAATTTATATCCTACTCCCCCTCAATTATGAGGACTCGAGGCCTGTCACAAAACATTTAAAACAACTAATTAAGATACGGGAAGACTTTGCATCCCGCTTCATTCGTTGGCCCTACTGCCAGTCTCAATGTGTCACTTCAGTTCCCAAGGCAAATTGCCGGGGGAGGGGTCGTCTGTGTAGCGAATGCAATACGTTCTTCGCCACAGAGATGCCCGTGCTCAGAGAACCTCCCCTCCCGTGGCCAATAATACCAACATGGCGGCTTTCCATTTAAAACCGGAAGTTCGGATTGCATGGGACTTTTTTTCTTCTTTTTCTCCTCTCTTTCTTTGTTGAATATTTCTAACGTCTCGCGAGTAGTTATTTTTGCGTTTTTTCTGACCCTCCTTCGGCACCTACTGCCCATTTGATTCTTACTCTCGCCTCCTGTTTTACCTCGGCGAGGTGGATGAAATCCTGGCGGGTCAGGCGTCAGTGTAGCCACCCTGAGCGAGGTCCTTGCTGGGTTTCCGCCCAGCGGCTGCAGGGGGACCGGGGAGGCGTTTGGTGCTGCGGGGCCGCAACGAGATGGGTGAGCGCGGGGAGAGGGGTTTTGGCTCTGGCGCAGACCGGCTCCCAGGACGGTCTGCCCGCCTTTGCCACGGGCTGAGTATCAGGGCGGTTTTCGGGGAGGTTCTTAATATCGGGCCATTTCCGCACTACGCTCTTATAGCGCGATTATTCCACTTTCAACATCCTATGGAATCCTGGGGTTTGCAGTTTCAGGAGGGGCTTCAAAGGCCTCTCCCTAAACTGCACACCTCAGGATTCCATAGGAGGTTGAAAGTGGAATAATCGCGCTATAAGAGCATAGTGCGGAAATGGCCTCGGATCCGGTCCAATGAACTGCTTTACTGCTACACGTGTTGTCCTTTCCGACGTGATTTTTTTTTTTGCCTATTGCCTGCGCTTTCATCTTTCCTCAGATATTTATTTATTTTAAACCCAGTAGCATTATTGAAATTATTTTGGTTCTCTTTCACATGTGCTCTTAGGAATATGACGCATGTATGTACTAGTGTATGTACCCGGCGTTGCCCGTGATTTTATTTTCTCATAGCTAATATTTCTCAGAAAGATTTGAGATCCTGTGTGTCTGATTCCCCAAACTGTCTTGTCTAGTACCTGTAACTTTTCCCCATATTCCCCAATCTAATCGGTGTTCAGAATTATACAGAGATTGAGTTCCTGAGGGAATGCACCGCCCTCCTTCTTGCTGCTAGGCCTCATCTCCGTAGCAACGGGCCTGAGACCCAAGAGCTGTCTGGTTGAGAATTCTAAGGGTCTCTCTAAACTGCAAACCCCAGGATTCCATAGGATCTTCTTAGGCAGCCAATTATATGAGGTCTTTGCCTAACACAGACAAACAAACCTTGATTTTTATGTATTAGATTTTAAATCTTAAGGCTCATGGTAGTAGATGGAATTCACCAGTTTATTGAACAATGTCGCCTGGGTAGACTCTGGCTTGGAATTGCAAGGTTCCTCCCCAGACAAACAGTTACACCAAATTTGTATATTATTGTTATGGAAACATATGGCCTTTCAGCACTATTATAGTGCTGTTATCCCACTTTCAACATCCTGTGGAATTCTGGGGTTTGCAGTTTACTGAGACCAAAGAGCTCCCTGGTTGAGAATCCTAAATGCTCCTCCCTGAACTACAACCCCCAAGATTCCATAGGATGTTGTTGAAAGTGGAATAATAGCACTAAAACCTTTTAGTCTGGAAAAGCCTATAGAGTGGCAGCAATTGAGAAAGAGTCTATAGCAGTCATAAAAACCCACCAGAAAAGAGCAAGCACTATATCCAAACAATGTGTGTCACACTTGTTCTTTGTATCTCATTCTGGTGTTTTAGCTGTTATTTTATCAGAAGAACATGTCAAGAAGTTTTGGAATGAGGCTCAGAATGTGTTGTGTATATTTAACTTAACTTGAAATTATTAGGAGTTTGCTGCATTTTCTGTGGCTAAACAAACTGTTTTCTTTAACATGCTTTTATCTACAGTAATTTTGGCTTGTGGTCAATTTATGATAATATGACAAAAATATAAGGCTGTCCTACAACACAAGGGCCTACATCCAGTTGCTACCCTCAGCTGGTGTAGACCCATTGCAACAGTGCTTTTTATAGTGGGTCTGATCTAGCTTTGACTGGCAATTGAATTTAGACCTTGCTCTGATGGACTTGGGCTCTGAGGGGAAACTTGTCTTTATTTCCAAGCTTTTGAATTGGGTATTATTGTTCAGTTCTCTTGCTGTTTGGTTTCTGCTGCCAATTTTCATTGCTCATAATATTGTGTAATTTTTAATATTGCTGGTAAAATGCCATTGAATTATGTCTGAGTGTATTGTAGAAATATAAATAAAAGCTAAAGTATTGGCCGAGCCAAAATGTTTTTAAAAATCTTTGGAACCAAAAGCAATGTGGGTCAACATGATAATTTTCAAATAGGAGCTTGATGTCTCAAGGGCTCCCTCTTTTGGTTTTGTCCTTTCAGGAAAGTGCCGTGGGCTTCGTACAGCTAGAAAGCTACGTAATCATCGCCGGGACCAGAAATGGCATGACAAACAGTACAAGAAAGCCCATCTGGGTACTGCACTGAAGGCCAACCCTTTTGGGGGAGCTTCTCATGCCAAAGGCATTGTCTTGGAAAAAGTGTAAGTGTCACCGTTTTCTTTTTCTAATGAATCAGAGAATAAGAGGAAGAAGAGAGAAGCTGTGAGTTTGTACTTTGCTTTGGCACCAGATAGGATTCTGAAATGTCACTGTAATATATAGTATGGTACACCTTGGATCTTTACTGCATTGACTAGTTCAAGGAAGTGTATGCTGTGTGCTTTTCTGCAAGTTCAGTTTTTAAAAAAGCAGTGTAATCATTAATGTTAGTGAGCTTAGATGCAGCTGAGTTTCAGTAGTGATGGTGGCCTCAGAGCACAAGGGTCCCCATCATGTTGATGGAGTGGGGTAGGACAGTGTCTTTTTCTCAGCGGAGAGAGAATATGATGGCTGCTCATGAGGGCTTCTGCTTTGGCTAAAATCTTTTTGTACCTTGGTATGCAGTGGTTTTCCTGTCATGGAAAGCAAGTAGGAAACAGGGGCATTTAGTATGCAAAGAGCTGCTGGATTTGGAACTGGTGGGTCCCAAGTGTCTCTGTTCTCATGGACAGGCCCAATCTGGACACATCAGCTTTGATGTGCTGCTATAGCTAATCCATGTGCTTCCACTGCTGTCAGTTGTGGGGCAGAAACAAAATACACAGTCTGGCAAGACCCCCTTGTTATTGAATTCTGGCTGGGATCTAACAAGCAACACTAGAAACATGGTGGCAAGGCTGTTTTTAACACTCCTTGTCGGCCTTACTTGGGACTGTTTTGTGATATTGAAATGCATGATTTTGTAACAGTGATTTTCAGAGGTGCTCAGTGATGTTTATATGTGCTTATACAGAATGAGGTCCTGAGGGAATGTCTTTTGGGTCTGGGAGGGTTCTTAAAATTTCCTTTTTCACTTTGCTCACAATGTAGGCATTAGAATGAGGTAACTTTCTCTCTAAAAATATGTAATTATGATAGTAAACTCCACCTGTTATTGCTTAAATGGATCTTCCTTTCACTGTCCCACTGCCCATTGGTGTACCCACAAAACCTGTTTCAGTGCTTTCGGCCCTCCAAGAAAATTTGTATGTGTGTGTGGGAGATATATGGCAAATTCAGATGGAGGATGGAAGATCTGTTTGCTAGCAGTGTATATACTGATGGTGGAATGGCAAAATTTGACACATCATGCTTTGAAAACCAAGTCTTAACCCATTCTTTTTTCTTGTTTTATGTTAGGTTTTGGTATTGTAATCTTATTCTTTCCAGTCTTCTGACTGGTTGTGCAGTACTTAATAGATATCTGTCTCATTAGGTTCGTTTAGGTTTACTTGCAGCTGTGTAGGTGTAGGATTTCAGCCCTGTTGTTGTTGTTGTTTACCTTCAAGTTGTTTCCAACTTATGGCAAACCTTTCACAAGATTTTCTGGGGGCTGAGAGTGTGTGATGCGCCCAAGGTCGCTCAGTGGGTTTCTATGGCTGCACGGGAAATTGAATTGTGGTCTCCAGGGTTGTAGTCCCACACTCAAACCAGTAGTTATTACTTAAAACTTTCTTTTGCAGTACATGAAATAAAGACTTCATAATCCAATATGCTCTTAGCTGGGAGTAGAGCTCCACTATATTCATTAAGACTTGCTTCTGAGTGCAAACACATTCAGCTGCATTGTGAATTTATTGAAATTTGACTTGCTTCGATCTGTGTGTAATTGTCCTTCCCTGCAGTTTCAGTGTCACTAAAGAGGATGAGAAATAAATAATGGATGAATTTTGTGTATGAGTTTTTGATTTCATTTTAGGTTTAATGTTGGCTTGCATCATATCTAAGGAGCAAGACTTTCAATATAAAGACTGTGATTATTAATAGATATTTGAAATAGCTATAGAAATGTGGGTTAGAGGCAGATGTAAGAAATATATCTTGTATTCTTGATGTTTCAGTGGAGTGGAAGCTAAGCAGCCAAATTCTGCCATCAGGAAGTGTGTCCGAGTCCAGCTCATCAAGAATGGCAAGAAGATAACCGCCTTTGTTCCTAATGATGGCTGTCTGAACTTCATTGAGGTGAATGAATGCATTTGAAAAATAATTGAGAGTTCTGTTGGTTGGTAACTGTAGTGGATAATGGATTAATAAGCCATATTGTTTTATTACCTTCTTTGCAGTTATAAAGGCTTGCAAATGTGGGGAAAAAACCAATTTCTTTCTTTTTAATTGTAGGAGAATGATGAAGTCTTGGTTGCTGGCTTTGGACGGAAAGGTCATGCTGTTGGTGACATTCCAGGAGTTCGCTTCAAAGTTGTTAAAGTAGCCAACGTTTCTCTGTTAGCATTATACAAGGGCAAAAAAGAGAGACCCCGATCATAATTCCTGAAGTGCTGTTCTAATAAACATTTTCCTCAACACAACATTTCTGGGAAGTCTTCCACTGTTGTTTTATTTTTTCATAATGTGAATATTTTACAGCAAAAACTTTTGAGACCAAAGGGATGTGCAACTTTCAATGTATCTCTTAATATATCTCTTCTGTCTTGATTCCTAGAAAGTAATTCAAACCTTTGCTTGGCCAAGTTCAGGTCACTGAGACTCCACCCCTCCCCTGTGTGTCTATATGATTGTTACTCTAATGGAAAAGAATTTGGCTCTGTACAGAACCAAGAAAATTAAATTTGCCTAAACAGTACTTTAAAAAGAACTATAACAATTGTGTGGCACCATGTCTTTTTCTTTTATGTGTTAACACAAGTGAAAGATTAGATGAGTGTTTACATTTGCTTTTCTTAATGGTTATGTTAAATTTGTTAAGAATGGTCTTATTTATAAAAGTGTGTTTTTAGTATCAGCTCTTATTTTTAAGAGAAACAGTATACAAAGGTTGGACGATCTACATGTATTGGAAAACTATGAATGTGGGCTTCTCCCTCCTCTCTTAAATTGCTGTGTTCTGACATACGCTGATCAAAGCAGCACGCCTTTGCGTACTTCATGGAGAAATAAGTCTCACTGAAATTAGCAAGGAAGATTATTGAGAAAGCATGGGTAGGATCAGGCTGCACAAAGAACTTTTCAGATGTTTTGAGTCATGCATGAAGGACTTCTCTAAAATACTAGTTGAAACTATGTATTTCATCTAAGGCTGTGCAGCAGGATTTATGTTTCCACTGCAAAACTTTCTCTTTCTCTCCTCCCCTTACTGTACCTGTTCTGACTCCTGAATTTGCTCCTTATAGAGCATTTGGCTGCACTGGCCCCTTCTAGCAAAACTAGAAAAGGCCTGAATCCTCTCTCTTTTTAATTTGATAGGCTTTTTTTCCCTAAAACGATTTGTGTGTGGGGGTTCTTTTGGAGGAGAATTCTACCTCTTGGGAAATTTTGGAGATATAATTCTTTCTTTCTGGATACTTTTGGGAGGGAGTAGTTGGAGGTCTGAGAGCCATAAATATGGTCATTTGGGGCACTAACATATCAGCCTGGCTGGATTCAGCTTGTGCATGTGAGAGTGAAATTGCCATAATTTTCTTAGATGGTACTTAGTAGTAGTCAAAATCTTCAGATGGAAGATTTTGATTACTGCTACTGTATAATCTGTGGTAGGTTTTATATTTCCACTCTTTTGTTTTCTCAGCTTGAATGTATCACTTGTCTTTATACAGTAGAATATACCATTAACAAGCTGGAAGTCCTCTGTTATTACTGAGCACCTCACAGTTATTCTGTATTGTTATCCCACAAGGTAGTAGAAATTATACAACTCTCAGCCAGGCTATATTTCAAAAGTATTTAAAACTGAGCACTCAACAAATTTGTATTTGGCTATGGGGACATCAAAACATAGAGGCTACATCTTGAGAGGCTTAAAATATCTCTAAAAAGTGAGGAAGGGCTATAGAATGCATAATAAAATATATGCTGGAAAAGTTTCAAGGTTAAGTCCTTGGCATTGCTAGGTAGGGCTGGGAAAGACACTTCCCTCCATTGCTGGAAAGTAGTGTCAGGGAGCGCAGTCTCCATGTCTACAGAATCTGACCTTTGGAGATGCCCTAGTCAGCACTACCCCCATAAGCTCTGGAGGGGTAATGATTTCCAATCAGTAAGTAGAGAAGAGATATTCCAGTTAGAGTGCGCAATGTATGGGAGAATCTTCACTGTTACTAATGGTAGTGTTTGTGGGTGGATGGATGAGAAATTAGCAGCCAGAAGAAACATAAGGGGAAATGCACACAAATCAATTGAAAGGATGTTTACCAGATCTGTCATGTCCCATTGTCTTCATGGGATTCTTCTGCAAAAAGCAGAACAGGTGCTTTGTGTGCATAGATATGAACAGGCACATATTAAAGGCGCACACACTTCATCTTCAGTAAATACGATGTGTGAAAGGTGTTCCTCATGAAAGGATCTGAGGTAAGATATATCTTTTGCTATCTATGGTTGGAACTCTTCTTACCGCTTCTTGTTAGGTGGAGGCATTTATGTGAACTACCTACGATTTAAAAATCCCCTGTTTCATATGAACACAAATACCTGCTGGATGTATGTAATCACTGAGGCACTACAGACCTCCAGGTCATCATCAACATTTATGTAATCCTTTCACATTACACGAGGCTTGCTGCATTGTACAATGTGCTCAGACTTCTTCCTACATGTGTAAAAATGAGAACAAGGATCCTGTTGCTATGGAGGCAGAAGGATGGAGCACAATCGTATTTTCTAGGAGGGGAGAACAATTTTTGGCCTTAATATTACAATTTTATAAACTGAGGAAACTCCCCAGTAGTTCTCTTATTATGGAGAGTCTCAGATACTGCAGATGGGAGTTTGCTTAGATGCTATTTTTCCTTATCATTGCTTATATGTTTCCCCTTAACAGCTCAGCTTTGCAAAATATTGGACTGGCATCAACTGCATGGTTCTGCAGTAAGCATTCCTACCCAGTGCCATGTGATATATCTTTAGGGAGTTAAGCAACAGGAAGTCGAAAAGAGAGGGGAACTGGGACATTTGGCATTGTGGGAATCCTCCCCATTGAATCTTTTGGTGAGGTGCCATGTTGAGTATCATGTTTATGTGGAACCTCCTGACTCAGAGGCAGAATGCTGCTGTATGCTGGTTGTTGGAGGTGATATCTGAAGTAAAGAACATGGCTAGAAGTGTGAAGGGATCCATTGTGGAGTATGGCTGCTTAAGGACATGCCTTTCCTCCAGGATTAAAATCTGATCTCAGACTAGAAGTGGCATCATGGTTCTTGGGGTGAATTGGCACTCCTAAAGATAGACCTGTTGGAGAGTCTCAGTTGAACCTACCAAGTTGGCCTACAGTGGAGTAGCATCTCCCCAACTGTCCTGTTACAGTGTATTACAAGAAATAAATAAATCGATAGATAGATAACTGGCTCTCCAGTACCTGACTGGGTGGTAAGGTTGGGTGCGTAGAGAGTGCTTAGAGACTAGAGCTGTGACCTTGAACTATTGTATTTGTACCCCTGGCTAAAAATTAACCCCTCTTTGGTGAAATGGCAGCCAGTGAGAGCATGTTGTAGTGTTTGGACATGGACATGTGAGATCCAGGCTGTACTCTCAATTGTAACATGAAACTCACTGAGTGACCTTGTGCCAATTAGTCCCTCATCTTTGTGGGACAAAAGAGAAAAGGCAGGTTCTAAATGAAGGAAGTAATAAATATGTAATTAGTCTTGTAGTGAAGAATAGGAAATAACCATATTGATACAAGTATTCAAGTTCACAATGGTAGGATTAAAATGCAGGCTAAATTTATCTATTGAATTCATGGATTCATTTTGATGAGACAGATGTATTATATCTCATTTTTCTCCATCCAGTGCTTGCAGGTGAAGAAATGCTACAGCAGCAATTCCCAAACTGCTTACTATAGCATAGTTGGCGTGTCTATTGTGATTTCAAGGAGACTATTGAAAAATTGCTAGAGTGATAATTATGTTCAGAAGGAGAGCAATTTTGATTACCATTCCGGATCACCAAGTGGCAACATATTTTTGCAGGTTTAAAAACATTTTCTAAATATAACATACTTGATTGCAGAACCCAGAGAAGATTCAATGTGTATTTTTGGCCCACTTAGTGCTGACATTTTAAATTTTAGTTGCCTAGTTTTTCAATTATTTTTCCCCCTTCAAGGTCCTATCTTTTGGCAAAGGTAGAAATCTCAGAAAATCTTATGGTGGGGCACAAATGCAGCCAAAGTTCAATGGGATTTATTTGTGGAACTTCAGCATAACTGATCTTGGGATATATTACAAAGGCCATGCATGTGAGCATGTACAGATTTCTTTTTCCTTACTGGGATAACAACATCATTAGGGATTTTTGAGAGAAGTAATCTGACAGTGCTTTGTTTGCCACCCTGTGCATTCTAGATCAAGTTGATTTTGAGTGTTCTCTCAGTAAATCACACTAATGAAAATTATTCCAGTGGATTTAAAATATTTCCTGGAGTGACTATGACAGAGTAAATCTAGAGTGTATCAAATCCCCCGATCCCCATATCATGCTGGGGGAAAAAAAATGAAGTATGCTAAGTAGTAACTAATCTCAACTAACATCTTGTGAATTCTTCCTTAGTATGTAAATGGCTAATTATACAGCCTGAAAATAAATAAGCAAGCAAATAAAAGAATGAATATGTAATCCTTCACTTCTCTGAAGTGATTTTTTTTAAAAAGTTCTTTGTTTTACAAAACACTACCCCATCTTTGGGTGCTTCTGGACAGAGAACCAGTGGTGAAAAGCAGTTGTACAAATGTTTTATCTTTCCTTCACTCACGGATTTATTGAGATAAGAAATGAACAGAAAAAAACATGGGACAGATTCAAGTAGAAGAGGATACTTTATACAAATGAGGCGTTTATTCCCCCTCCTGCAAAGTAAAATTCCAGAAAGAAACAGGATGAATGCACAATAAGGCTTCTTCTGGAAGATAGGAGGATCTCAAATTGTCACAAACAATGTTTCTCCGAAGCTGCTTTTTAAAGTCGCTTTTTTTTGGGGGGCCTATACACGTCAGTTTCTAATATGATTCCTCTCTTTCTTTTGTTGGACGGGGATTACATTGTGCAGCATGTAGCTGGGTTTCCTGTCAAATGAAGAGTGGTCATGATGATGCATATAGGCTGGGGAAGGATTTGGAGATTATCATACACTCTGTATCACTCAAGGAAAAAAATAATTAAAGATGGTAAATCCAAAGCTTAATGACTGCAGATGCTAAACCTCCTGCTTAATCTTATATCTAGGTTGCATTTGACTGGCCTTCTTAATCGGTCAATTTTCCGATGATCACATCAGTAGGTATGTAACATTAGCCAGTAAGCAATAAAAGCAAGCAGTGCATATTCAGAACTGTGTACTTGTCCAGACCCTTTCACTCATATTCCACAACTGTAACACATTTTTAGTCCTTAAAGGTGTAAAGAACTATGTTGTTTTTATCCCAGGTGAATAATATGGTTTACCCTTTGGAATCTAAAATAATTGTTACCAACCACAGTGGCATAGGAGGATTTATTTTGCAGAGTTTCTTCTGTTTCCAAATTTAGATTTAGGATTGTTTCCGCGCAGACTGAAGTAATGATGTATGCAGAATACAGGGAGCTCATTTACAGGCATGACAGACATTGAGACTCCCATTTAGTGCTTGTCACATAGTAGTCCTTATGCTCCTCCTCTCTGGAAATACTTTTCAAATCTAGCCCCGTGTATGACATTTACAGTAGTCTAATCTGTAGTTTGGGCCCATGGCATGTGTTTCTGATGGCATAGGGGATACAACCACAAAACGAGTAGCTGGAATAGCCTTGAGTTCTTGGCCATTTCCGTACTAAACCATTACAGCGCTATTATTCCACTTTCAACATCCTATGGAATCCTGGAGTTTTCAGTTTTGGGAGAAACTGCAAACCTCAGAATTCCATAGGATGTTCCAAGTGGAATAATAGCACCACAATGGTCAAGTGTGGAAATAGTCCTTGTATTTGGTGGGAATGCAGGAGAGGGCTTTCTGGACCTCCCAACCTAGGGCCATTTCCACTCTACACTCTTATAGCACGATTATTCCACTTTCAACATCCTATGGAATCCTGGGGTTTGCAGTTTCGGGAGGGGCCCCCTGGCCCCCTCCCGAAACTGCAAACCCCAAGATTCCATAGGATGTTGAAAGTGGAATAATCGCACTATAAGAGTGTAGTGCAGAAATGGCCATAGACAGGCTAAACTAGCACCTTCTTTACTATCTTGCTGCAAGCAGGTAAATCCCTTTTATTCCATCGGGCCTTTGGGAATTGCTTTTCCAGGGGAAGCAGGTCTTGTTATTTCCATTACTTTAACCTTTTGCTCCATTGTTCTCTTTTAAGTTTCAAGGTAAGAAAAGATTGTTAACTATAAACTTGTTTCCTTATCATTTTAAATAAAGAGATTATACACTGACATGCAGAGTGTAATCCTGTAAATATATTTTCTTGGGATTAAGGCCTGTTAACTTTCAGTCTGGTTTATTTCTAGAAGAATGTGCATAGGACATCAGCCTTCATTTATAGAGTTTAGTTTTAAAGTACTTTACTAAATCACATCCCTTTTATCAGGAGCATTTCCTTAAGTATTTAGTTTCCTCTGATTTCCTGAGAGAAACTGGAAGCCCACAAAAGGGGCTATCTGTCTTCAACAGAGAGGAAAAAGCCCAAGACAGCCTTTTATTATGTACAATATAAAGAGGGTACATGGCAGCTCATGTGGTACCAAATGTCGTTTCCTATTGGTTGGCTCGGCCATCCATCACATGGCTCCTGAGAGTACTGGCTCAGGTTTCTTTCCTTCACATGAACAGATGAGCTGCGTGTCTGGAAGGTCTCATTCATTTTTCAATGGAAAGCAACATCACTATTAAGCTTTTACTTCTCTTTTTCTTTGTAGGATTTTCAGTATCTGTGGAGCAGTTGTTTGGAAGAATGGAGAGGAGGTGAGTGATTTCATGAGCCTACCTGCTGGGTGTATGCGAATGAATAGCTTACATGCTTTATGTGCTGGAGGGCTGAAGACATATTTTCAATCAAAAAGCTGAGAGTTAATTTTTTTTTATTAAAAATGCATTATTCAAACAGAAGCCGGTGTTTCAGCCCTAAAGATGCCTTCTGCCCTGTGGTGTTTACTAAAGCAGGGATATTTACATTCTTGGAACTTCTCTTGAGAGCTTGTGTTTTAGATTGCTGATTAAATGAATCCTCTTTCATACAGCTTTTACATTTCAGGTTTAAAAGATTCTGAAAGCAATTGATCCATATTACATTTCTCTTTGTTTCTGTGTCTTTGTCTTCCTTCCAGAGTGTTAACAACAGATAAAAATAAAATAGCGTAGGTGTAAAACACACATCCAGAAACACTGTTGAGGCTGTTGTAAAAAAGGGGGATAAAATGAAAGGAACCTTATTGTTTGGATGTGAATGCAGGTTCAGTTCTAGCAGAAAATAAGCCACCTGACCAGAGCACTCTTGTTTTCTTTGCTGTAACACATGATTTCATCTCTGCAATACAAGTAGATCTCAAATATTTCATCAGGTGTTTTGAGTCAGGAGAAGTTATAAAGAGAAATCATGAGAAGAGTGAAAATAGCTAAACTGAATTAGATTAATCAAGTCTTACAGTCAGTTCAAAATTAAAATACGGGACAGATGATGATAATGATGAGACAGACAGCTAGTGATATACAGTCTGTGCATTTAGGGTAACAAGGGCATGTGGTGCTTTGCTTAAGCTTGTATTAAGAGATCTGTGGCTAAGTTAACTGATGAATTAAAGCATACTGTAGCATACAGTTTGTATGTTTGCTGTGATTATGGTAGATTTGCTATCAAGTAGTGTTTCCAAATAATGTATCCTGGCCATTTGTCATGAGGGAAGGTGATGTAACTTAGTGGAATGGAGTTAAAAAGAAACTGCAGTGTCGGGTCATATGTCGATATTGAAGTTCAGAATCATCTGTTGATAAAAGAAAGACATAATTGTATACTTAAGAAACTTGAAACAAAATGTTTAGGTTCTTTTTTATTTTTGAAAGAGCCCAATTTGCTAATTCCTTAGCTGGTCAGGTAATAGCCAACAGAATGAACATAACATGTAAATTAGATGTTACAGGATTTTGAATTTTGTACTGGCTTTCTCTGTATGTTAAAATTATTGCAAAAAGCAAAACCAGTTGTCCACTGGTTATGTTTGTAGGCACTGAAAGTAAAGTTATTAGAAAAACAAACTAAACTTTTAAAGACTGAGCTTCTAGGAAAGTTAGAGTTCCTTGTACATTGTAGCTGTTTGGCACCTTTTAAAGTTAAGTCTGTTAGTTTATTGGGTCACAGCTGCCAAAATGGACACACCTGCACCCACTATGTTCCGCAAAGCAAGGGATACCCGGCAGCTTTCAGTAAACTTCTTCTGAAATATATATTTGAGTCTTAAATGCAGTGTTTAGAATTCAGGTTCTCTCCAGTTACAGACTCACTGTGGGTGTAGGTAAGAACAGAATGACACACAAGATGGTTTTTCATCTCTTTATAATCCCAGTGGTCTGTCAAGAGAAGTTTGGGGGCTAAAGTCACTTGTAAAACTAACATCTGGAGGTAAAAACTCTCCTTCAAGTAAAGATAAAAGGTGCTTCTTTTTAGTGGTGTATTGGGATTACTGCTGCAATCATACCTGTGATAACCCACTAGTCTCTTTGGACTACGACAGATCACCTATCAGAATTGCTGACGTCCGGCATTCCCTCGTGGACTGTGAGTGTTTGATTCAGTGTGCCTGTTGATCTGAGAAGCCATGTTAGATGTTATCAAATATCTCTGATAGTGCTGTTCGTGTGCTGAAACCAACCCACCTTTGGAATGCTATTTCTTTGTTGGTTTTCAAAAACTCTCAGCTATATCTGATGTTTATACTTGGGCAAGCATTTTGGCATTTTGGAAGACATTTTGTTACACTTAACAGCAAATAATGCTATGTTTCTTTAGATTTCACATTTTTAATTGTTCCCAGCCCCAAGCCTGTGGATACAATCTTTTTATCAGTCCCTTTGTCTATATAAAAAACTATTCATAATACCAATATAATTTGAATAATATTAATGCTTAACCTCTTTACAATTTATTAGTTTTGGGAGCTTCCTTATGGGAACAAATATCTATAATATTTTTTATTTTATTTTTGTGAGGAAGACCTTTTTTTTCTTTTAAGTGAAACTTCTGCTTTTGGGATTTATAAATCATGGTTTATAAGTTCATTGTTCCATGCAGTGCAAAGATGAGTGGAAATCTACGAAGATAAAAATGCTTCTAAGCTGAGGTTACTTAAAGCCAAAAATAGCCCCCCAAAAAATTCTTCAAACCACAGGTCAGCTTTAACTGGACCCTGGACTGCTTAAAAGACAAATGGGTGAGTCGTAGAGCAAATAAAGCCTAAACCAGTGATTCTCAACCTGTGGGTCCCCAGATGTTTGTGGACTTCAGCTCCCAGAAGCCCCAGCCACTATGGTCAATGCTCAGGGCTTCTGGGAGCTGAAGTCCACAAACATCTGGGGACCCACAGGTTGAGAACCACTGGCCTAAACTCTCCCTAGAAGCCAAGATGACTAAACTGAGGCTCCCATGAGCCATATCATGAGAAGATGTGACTCTCAAAAACCCCCAATAGTGCTTGGTAGTGTAGAAGGTGGTAGGAAAAGAGGAAGACCACATTACAGATGGATAGACTCCATTCCGGAAGATACATCCTTGACTCTGCAAGACGTGAGAAAGACTGTTGAGGCTGCCTGACATGTAGTGACATCTGACCTTCATCAGTTCCACCTTACATCTAGCCCAAATAAACAAGTAAAATTAGCGGGAAAACAGAAACAAACAACTAAGAGAAGCCTAGCTACCCATGTGTACCCAAAATAGGAGATGGTTCATGCTCACTTGACTGAGTTGGCATTGCTATGGCTCAAAAAGGAGCATCTAGAACTGCTTTAGAATTCTTCAGTAATGTTAAGATGGTGAATCAATTAATAAGGAGTACCATGTTCCAGAGAAGGATTGTCCTCATGCAAATAGAACTGCTTTAATAATGTTTTTATTTGTTAGCATTTGCAAAGTTGCTTGCTTGTGCTCTCCTGTACCCATTTAATAAGGAAACAGTAGAGCCTGCAGAAGTTCTTTTTGTATTGTAACATTTTTAATCCCCTAGCCAGCAAGATCAGTGCACATATTACCTAAAAGCCAGGTTCTGTGACCAAAAAAGGAGTATCCTAAACTTTAGAAAACAGCTGCTTCCTTTCTAGTAGTAGTGAGTAGACCAGACACACCTTCCAACTTTGTCACTCCTTGACATGTATAAATGTAGAAGCAGCAGTTTCTACAGGCTTCCAATTAGTGTTTCTTCGAGGTGCCTCTCTTTCTTCGTTACATAAGTGTAGTAATAAAGCTACTAAAGCCCAGTCAGGGCTTATGCTACTCTTAAGAAGTCGGTTCAATTGTTCCACTGACATAGCAGTTTCTACACAGCCCCTGACCTATATTTTATATGGTTTTGGCCTTTGAGCAATCAAATGTAAACATTACACTTTTATGTCATTGTGGTATGTTTGTCCTGCCCAGTCTAGGTCTGTCACTAGCAGAATTCAAATTGGCTTAGCTCTAATGAAAAGGACTGGAATAGCTAATCGCTAGGTAATGCCCAATTAAATCAGATTATATGTATAAAAGAGTGTAGATGCCTACTTATCAGATGACTTTATCTAGCAGCAAGATACAATCTGGCTTGTTTATTTCCAAAAAGTTTGTGTAAAAGGATAGGTTTTAGAAACACCAACTTGCATATTAGTATGACTAAACCACATATGTTGTCCATGGCATCAGTGTATTTTTTAAATAGATGTTCTATGTTGTAACAACAGATTATGATTTTGAATTGGGAATGAAGTTACTGAGTTTTTCCCCCTCTTATGTGTGTTGAATTTTATAAGGTCAGAGATACATGTTCCAAAACACATTTTAAAGCTTCTCTCTCTGATCCAGTTGTAGTCACTGGATTCAGTTGAGTCAGGCTTAGATGGACATTGCAGTATAGATGGCAGGAACGTTAAGGGTTTGCTAGTAAGCAGTTGTTTTCTCTTGCCCCTTTAATAATTTCTGGAGAGGTAAATATGCTTCAAAAGCTGATCTAGCAAGCAAATAAACATGATGTACTGTACATAAAGCACTTGAAACAGTTCTGTTCTTTGTCACAGTCAGTTTCAAAGGCTGTGTTTTTGACTATAGCTCTCATAATTCCCCATGGAACATGGCTAGCGGCCATACTGGCCGTGGACTCCTGGAAGCAGTGGTCCAGAAAAGGTTATTTTTCAAACTTCATTTCCAATAGCAGTTACATTTTTATACCGCTTATCAGTGCGAAGCACTCTCTAAGTGGTTTACGATGTGTTTTTAGCTAATTGTCCCCAACAAGCTGGGTACTCATTTTACTGGACTATGGAAGGATGGAAGGCTGAGTTAATCTAGAGCCCTGCAGGACTGAACTCACAACATTGTGGCTGCAGTACTGGCATTTAACTACTGTGCCACGGGTTTTTTTTCCAGATGCTATTCCTACAGCTAGGACAGTTTTATGTGGAGATACAATCAGAAACCCCATTGTGCTTCATGGGCCTATGAATGAAGTAGCAACCATAAGGGATCTGGGCTCTGTGGTGAATACCTCTCTAGTGTTGCTTCGAGCACTCCTTTGTATAATAATAAATTAGTGAAGAAAGATGAGAAATTTGTGCAAAAAGGCAATAAATATGCTCTGAGACATCCTGGTTAAAAACATTAATAGAATCATAGAATCATAGAGTTGGAAGAGACCACAGGGGCCATCAAGTCCAACTCCCTGCTATGCAGGAACACACATCAAAGCACTCCCAACAGATGGTCATCCAGCCTCTGCTTAAAATCCTCCAAAGAAAGAGACTCCACCACACTCTGAGGCAGCATATTCCACTGCTGGACAGCTATGAACGTCAGGAAGTTCTTCCTGAGGTTCAAGTGGAATCTCCTTTCTTGCAGCTTGAATCCATTGCTCCTTGTCCTAGTCTCTGGAGCGGCAGAAAACAAGCCCACTCCCTCCTCAACATGACATCTCTCCAAATATTTAAACATGGCTATCATGTCCCCTCTTAACCTTCTCTTCCGCAGACTAAACATCCCCAGCTCCCTAAGCCGTTCCTCATAGGGCATGGCTTCCAGACCCTTCATCATTTTGGTCGCCCTTCTCTGGACATGTTCCAGCTTGTCGACATCCTTCTTGAAATGAGGTGCCCAGAACTGAACACAGTATTCCAAATGAGTTCTAACCAACGCAGAATAGAGTGGTATCATTACCTCCCTTGATCTAGACACTATACTCCTAGTGCCTGCCACAAACTTGAAGAGTGTTCAGCTACAGCACAGGCAACTGAGTGAATCCAACAGGTAATGTCAGTATATTGTTTCTTTATCCCAAAAAGTCTGCATCCTTATAAATAGAGCCAACACAGTGCACTAGAGCCAGATAGAGCAGTATTCCCAACATAGCAAAAATATTGGGATGTGTTGCTGTTTCTGTCCAAAACATGGATTTAGAAGGTACTCTGTTTAGAACTGGGGTCATTTCCTCACTAGACTGTTATAGCACTATTATTCCACTTTCAACATCCTATGGAAGGGGCCAGCTGCAAACCCCCAGATTCCATAGGATGTTGAAAGTGGAATAATAGCGCTATAACAGTCTAGTGCTGAAATGGCCTAAGTGTTACAGTGGTGTTAGGGGCATTTCTCTAATGGTGCATCCAAAGGTAACAACACAGTGATTGGATGGTTAGAGGATGCTTTTGCTGGATGGCCATTTTTTTTTTTTTTTTATGAAGCATAGCTGTTGCACTGTTAGAATCAGAGCCCTAAGAAGGATGTGTATGGAAAAGGCTGATCATCTGTTTCCTTTCAAATTCCTCCCCATTATTTTTCTTCCTTCAAGATAAACTTGGCCCCCTTCCTTTGGTCTTTATTAGAGCATGCAGTGTTCAGATAACTTTTTTGTGCAGCGTTTGTAGCCTTCTGGAGAAGCCATAAAATTTGTGCATCATATGTTTACACATTAGGCTAAAT
The DNA here is from genome assembly GCA_948472985.1 of Iguana delicatissima. NCBI lineage: Eukaryota > Metazoa > Chordata > Lepidosauria > Squamata > Iguanidae > Iguana > Iguana delicatissima. The sequence goes on along the minus strand of CAOKZL010000039.1, from coordinate 1,647,572 downwards.
CCAACATTAGTTCTACCTAGATTGGACATATTGAATTACTGAGATTAAGTTAGTTGCTGTGGTTTGAGCATTTAATTACAACTCTGGAGACCAGGGTTTTAATGCCTGCTCAGCCATGAAAATTCACTCAGTGGCCTTGGGCAAGTCACATACTCTGAGCCTCAGAGCAATGAAAAGAGAAAGCCCCTATGAACAAATCTTGCAAAGAAACCCTGTGATAGGTTTGCCCAAGTTGGAAATGACTTGAAGGCACACAACAAGCCAGGTTCATGTCACTGGGTCTACTGTAAGTGTGACTAACATTGGTTTTACCCCTTATAAAGTAATTCATGGGAACACATGTGAAAACATGCAAGCAGGTAAAGGCCACATCATGTTTTCTGAGGCATAGCAATGATTATTCAGCTATTGCATTTCTGCTAAGTTGAATGTGCAGATGGAGACATTTGCATTCTGGGCTCAAACACCAGAGGAAAAGTTCTTTAACATGCATGAAGTATGTGTGTGTTTGTGTGTGTGCACACTCATATATGTGTGTGTTAGGCCTGTCAACTGATTGTGGCTATGATTTCCACATGAGAATTAGACTTGTATATATAATTCCTGAATGGTGCTCTTTTTAGACTCCGTAAGAACCAGACACACAAATAACAATTGTAGACAGAGGCTTCTTTTTTAGATGTCTACCACTTGCTTTTCTAATGGAACAGAAAGCTTGCTGATTCTACCTGTCAAGCTGTGGTATTTTGCAAAGGCTTGCAGATTGCTCTTGCCACTAGGTTTTTAGAAGAGCTGTGAATATTTCATTGGGGGGTGCGTACTTAGCACTTGGTGTTTTTCTGTTGAGAGTAAAATCTTGTTACTTTTGCATGAAACATGGTTTCATTTTTCTAGTGGTTTTCTGAGAGGCATAAAGCAGCCTATGCTAAGCATTCAAATTTGAAAGCTGCTGTTCATTGCAACTGTTTGGGGATACAATCTTAATGCTTGGCTAGGCATATGAACAAACATATCCACATTCATGCTGTGAATTGGATGTTTCACGCCAATTGGCTTTCCTCAGAAGTGGACTTTTAAAAAGAGGCGTGAACCTCTGTAGAGTTCTAAATATCATATGAGGGGCTTTGAGACAGACTTAAAGCCAACATTATAATTATATTATAGTCATTGACTAGCTTCTACAGTTAGAAAAGTAAAAAGTACAAAATGAACAGACATAAATTTCAAGCCTAGAAAAGTTTCAGCATATGTGCATACAGTGAGAAAAACCTGAGTCTTCAGTTCAGAAGTGCCTGTTACTTCTGGTAAAATTATGAAGAGGTTCCAGAAGAAGCTAGAACACAAAATTTTGCCACCTGAAGTTCAATCAATTCTGAAAGAAGAAGGCTACAATAAAAATTACCAGAGTGGCTATTGGATGTCCTTGTATTTTTGGAAGTAGAGAAGCATGTGTTTGTGGTATTGTATACACATGCATTGTATATATACATACTTACCTAAACTTTTTATTTTATATTTATCTTCCAACTGTAGAGGCAGATTTATGACTGTATTGAAGTTATCATGTCATGTCATGACTCTCTGCTAGAGATGCAGGTCTCTGGATCCCAGGCAAAACCATATGCTACTACTGAACAATTATTATGTTAATTTTGTCTCTGGTGCAATATGTTGATTTTCTTTTGTTGTCCACTAAGGCACACCTGTTTAACATGTGGGCTGTTGCTGATTATCAAGAAACTTAGATGTTAGCAATCTTGGTGAGGGCAAAAATCTATAGGCTAGAATTGCATCTATCTGAGTCTTAACATTGATGGTATTATTGTGTGCATTTAAGTTTGAAATGTGATCTCCTGGAGTTCTAGTCCAATACTTAGACCACTACTCTAAGCTAACTCTGTAATACAGATGACTGAACTGAAAAGTTCAGCATGGATCTTGAACCTGCAGGTAATATGTTCCTTGAGTCTTCCATAAGATGTGGAACCCCTTTGGTGATGAACATGGAACCTGTGTTTAAGTAATCAACCAACAGATTACTTTTCTATTAGACAATACAACATTGGACATAATAGAAACATTATGTGCCATGTGTTTCATGCCTGAAGAGTGAAGGGACTATGATATGCTTTGAAATATTACCAGTAACATGCTGCTGCTTTAGTGGTTGCAAAAATGATGTGTCTCATCTGCAACACATCTATTACAGATCGTATGTGCCATGTACTATGCTTATATAGACACTGGCTAGCTTGGGATCACAGCAAAATACAGTCTTAAGTGAAAGGAGAGGGGGATTTTTGTTAAGCAAAATACAAGTTTCATAGTGTGCTGGCTGTGACTAAGGCAAACACTTTGGAAAAAGAAAGAATATCAGCCTATAAGCCAAGAAGCAGTAGGTCAGAGAAAAGGCAATATACCAGTGAACTTTAACTGCCTTTCTCTAGCTCTGCTATCCTCATGGGTACTTAGCTGCTTATGAAAGAGCAGTCACACCTCTCCACTTCTAACACACCATTTTGGCAATAGAGAGTGGAGGAGGTGTGAGGAGTCGGACCTCAAGAAACAACAACAATGGGGACAGCCCTATGTTTACCTTAGTTTATGTAACTTGTCAAGTGCTGGCAGCTTCATATCTCTCACCTTCTTTTTTTGTCTATATGGGGAAGGACTGAGGCAATGTGGCAAACAGTGGTCAGCTTCCTGTTTTCCTCTTCATTGTCTTTGAGGGTTAGCATTGCAGCTAGAGGTAGAGGAGCTTTCCTGGTGGTTAGTCGGCTGCTCATGCGGGCATCATTTCCCTCATCCAAATGATACCTTATATTAAAGTATTGGCTATATAGAGCAGCAGTTGGAATCACACAGCACTCTAGATATTGTAGACTGCAACTTCTAGCAGCCCTACCAGAACATCAATGGTGAAGAATTCTGAGATTTGCAGTCCAGCAGCATGTGGAGGGGGGCCTTATGGTGATTTTCACTCCTGATACAGAGTGTCTTTCTAGGGATGGGAATGTTAGCCACCAGTTGGCCACCAAATTAATTTTATAAGGAAGGGTAGGCAATAGAAGCAGTGTCACTCTTCACTCTCTGAGTTTTCCCATTGACACAAGAGAGGAAGTAAGAAGCCATCAGTGCTTTCCTTCTCTGCTACCTAAATCTATCCTGTCACTCTGAACCACTGCATATATTTCATAAGATCTACAAAACTGCTGAAACAATCTCTCATATTCACCTCCACCAGTTTGCAAAAGGCGTCATGAATTAGGGGACCTTATTTTACCGTAGCTTTTAGTAGCAGGTACAGAATGGCTAATTTCTCAGGAGCAGTGCAGAATATTCCTCTCCCCTTGTTTGGCTTAGAAGAAAGCCTGCTAAAGGTCTGCCCTATTAGAAAGCTGTACACAACACAGTTAATAAATCAATGAAGTGAAGAAAGCCTATGTGATGTAGGGCCTGAAATCTATAGTCAAAATGGACACTAAAGTCAAAACCAGCACCACCATTCCAATGGAACCACACGAGTTTTAGGAGAGATGTAAGAGAAAATCATGAATATTTCAGAAGTTACGATATCTGAGAAAGTGGAAGAATGATTGAAAGTGACTGCATGAAATCATCACTGAGCTACAAGAAAATGGACCTGCTGTTAGCTGTCTAGGGACAGAAGAGCTCAAGGCCATTTGGCATGAAACAGACAAGAAAAGGGTCAATGCTCCATTTTGAAAATTACCTTTGATGTATTATTTGTTCTTAATAGATGCCATTTTAATGCAACTCAGCACATAGATTCTGCAACTTAACAGAAATTGGGGATGGAAAAGCTAATATACTGTTTATGTGTGGTCTATTGCAGTTTTTTTTCTTTCTCTGATCAAGACCTGCTCCAAAGAAATGGTAAGGTTTTAAACTGCCTTTCAAATTAAGTTATTGCCTCTGTATAATGGTTCTGGGAATGTTAGTCCAAAAGGTAACATTTTCTGAGCTCTCATATCTAATACCCATTATAAAAAGCTCCAGATATATGTCTGGATTGTTTCTACTCATTCTGTAATGACGTCTTCTATGGAAAATAGAGTCAACAAATGAAGGATTATGAAGGAATGGTTTAAAAAAAACATTCACAAGCACATTGAGCATATGCTGCTCCTCCATAGTCCAGATGTGAAACATAAAGGCTGTAGTCTCACAGCTAACTAATTTGCTTGTTCATTTTGTTCATTTGCTCATTCATTCATTCAATTATTTGCTTCATGTAAGTATGTTTCCAGATGGTCTTAGGTGGTAGAAACAAACAAAACAGTCCTTGCCCACTCACTTACATTCTAAAAGACAGGACAAAAAAAGAGAGAAAAAAAGAAAAGGAAAGGAAAAATAGGAGGAGAGGAGAAGAAAACAAGAAAATCCAGGTGCTAAAGTTCGATAGCAGCTCTTATAATGATTAGATGGAAATAGTTCAAGGAGCAGAAGGCCTCTGTGTTTGGTAGAAGGGATCCTCTCAGATGAGAGCTGAGGAAGGGAAGGTCCAGTAGAACCAGGCATCTATCAGAGGCAGTGGAAGGGCCCTGCTTAGCCATGCCCTCTTCCCCACCATGCCTTGACAGTCAACCTTGTTGAACTCAGGGGAGAATACTTCTGAGCAGACTTGATAGACTGGCCCTGTGAGGATTTTTTCTGATATTTACAGGAGAGAGGTGGGGTGGACAATTGCATCCAAGGACTATAGATAAGAAATAACAGAAGATACCTGTAAATGTTCTTCCCCATTCTTTCAAGGGGCAGAATTCAGTTGTTTCAGACTCTGCTAACTGACATTTATTTTAGCGCAAGTGTATAGTTAGAAAAGACAGTGATTTTCTTTAAAGCTGATAGGCAAAGTTTCTTTTACTTGTTGAAAGATGCAGATAACAACATTTTTGATATTTTTTTCTTCTGCAGACCGACAATATGATGGCAGTGTGAAGCCAAAACTTAATCTACAACAAGTAGCGATTACACAGGTATGGAAGTGCCAGGAAACTAGACTAAAGGTTCTCCCACAGTATTTACAATAATACTGAATTCCAGAAAGTACCTGTGAGACTGTTGCATAGTGTATTTTTGGCATTGGAAAGTTGCATTAGTCTCAATACTTGCACTGTTTTCCATGTGCACTCTGTACCCAGTACATATAAAATTATGTACCAATAGAATGTACCCATAAAAATCCAGAGTTCTAAACACTGGTCTGAAGTTGTTCAATTCCTGCAAGATCAGCTTTTGTTCTGGTTGAATGTTCATTGACTAGAAAGGACAAACTGTATGATCAAGATACATACAATTTTAATGACTGGTTTGGTGCTGATTGCATATCAAACTTGGGTTGAAATCCTACATTGCCAGCATAGCTAAATAACTACCAGGGGATTTATATTCTGGTTGCAAGATGCAATTATTATACTGGATACCATTGTAGTGCAAGATATGTGGATCACTGGCAAGTGTGCATGGGTGAAACACAGCTGTGAAACTGCAGTGTGCAATGCATACATGTTCACACTGGGCCTTTGCTCACTCTATATTGGGCTCTCAGACTCCATTATGGAATGAGCAGAGGCCCATTGTGGATTGTGTGTGCCCCATTGGATGTGCAAGGGTAGGTGTTCCACATATGGACCTTGACTTCCATCCCCATCAACTGAATATGGCCATTGCATAGTGTCCAATAAAGATGCTCCACATGTGTTAACACAACTTATACATGTATAAGTATAACCAATGGGCTACTGGCCTTGGTTTGTTATTTCTGTGTGAGTTGACACATTTATTGGAAGCTTAAAAACGTAAAGTTTATGTTTCAGTGACCCCATAACTTAGGAGTGGGAATCATGTGTCTTCCCAGATGTTGTTGAATTGTGGCTCCCAGAATTCCTCACCCTTGGATGTACTTGTTAGAGATGATGGGACTTGTAGTCCAACAACACATGGAAGGCTGCATGGTGTAAATATTGGATTGTTCTCAACAGAAATGAATTCACTCACTACTAAAGCTCTGTTTTTTTTAAAAAAATGTGTTCATAACTGATTCTTGACCTCATATCTGCTCTCCACCCCAAGTCCTTTTCTGTTGTATTTCCTTGTTATACACTGCTGTCAACCTGATATTTCATCTGCAACTCTCCACATACTCCTTAGTGATTCTTAAAATCTTGATTTCAGAACATACTCCCTAGATAGCCAAACAAATATATTTGTATGGATCTTTTAAAAGGAAATAGATTTTTCACTCCTCTGACAAAAGTATAATTATAGTTGCTTTGTAATTACTAAAAATAATGCTCACATTCTACTGTTTTGAACTCTTAATATAGGCTTTTATTGGTTATGTTTTTATGAGTTCTATTTCTATCCTGACTTTCTTCTAAAATTTTTTAAGGCTGTCTTTCAGCCCCATGCTGAAATTATCAGAAGTATATTAGTGTTCAGTTTTTAGTGGGTTTCACAGTTGGGACTGAGTTTGCTTAAAGATCCAAACATATTTGGTTATCATATTTACTTACTCATTGTGTTGCCTGAAAAGATAAAATTGTAATTTTAGTTGTCCTATTTGGTTTCACACAGATTGTGAATTACAGCATGAGCACTAAGGGGAATTCAGAAAGAGAGTCTGTCATCCATAACCACTACAGCCCTCTCAATGTCACAGTCAATGGAAGCCCATGTATTCTATTTTGGGCCAGAAGAATTATGATTAAGTTTCAGAATTACACTCAGCTGGACCTAACAGACAGGACATTTGGTGTTCATGCAACTGTGGATATTGCTGATTCAAACTGCAGTGAAGAAAATGCAATGTAAGATTATCCTGCTGTGGGATGTTGCTAAGACCTAGTATATAGTCAATGCAAAGGTAGACAAATCTATATAGTATTGTCCTTGTGACTGTGAAGCCTCTGCTAATTTGTCTGAGATTGAAAACCACATGCAGGCCCTAAGAGTTGAAGTGAGATTCATATGCTCTTCCAGATGCTGGGCTGCAAGTCCCAGCAGTCCTAGCCAACATAGGTAACAGTAAGAAATGCTAGGAATGGCAGTATGTTAAACTTGGAGGGCTGCAGGATTCCCACCTTTGCTCTAGACAGAGACATAGATTAGTGGGGCAGGGTGGGGGCTGGGGCTGGAAAATGATTCCTAGCTTAGAGTACCTAAAAGGCAGGTTATGCAGAAATGTTTGATTGCTGGGTATATCCAAATCAGCGACTCTTCCACTTCTTCTTCTGCTATCTCTTCTGCCTTCTCTTCCTCTTCCTCTTCCTCTTATAGTTTTTTTCAGTCTAATCTGACCTTGCTCTGTTTTTGCTCTAGGCTTTCACTTAATTTTGGTGACATCGACAATTTGAAGGGATTTATTATCAGGTACCATTTCTGTTTTCAAATCTGCATTCTCTCTATTCTCTTTGTGTTATGTGTGGGATCTATCTTTGTCTATTGCCGTAGAATCATTAAAGATTCTCATGGTATCTTAAAAGCAAACACATTTTTTGTAAAATGTTGTATGTGTAATGTCAATCAAAATCTTTAAAGTTCCCCTAAACTCATGGAATCTTAGAGCTGGCTGGACCATCAAGTCCAATCTCCTCCTCAATGCAAGAATATTTCCGTTGGGTCAGCAAACATATTAAAATTGATTGTGATTCTTTGCTTAGACGCAGTGTGGTCCAGTTGCATAGCCTGTTGATGGAGGAAGATGTTATGCTCATTTTAAAAAAAGTACTTTAAAATAAAACATTTAGGGCAGAATCTAGGTCCATTCTTTTCCTCTGGGGAATTAACTGTGTACCTGTGCACTGCCTATTAACATGAGTGGTACTTTTCACTCTGATGTTATGGAAATTTAAGAAATGGTCATAACACATCTATTTACCAATTTTTTTTCTGGATTTCTTGGTTGTTTTAAAGACTGAACAGAGACACAGTTTCTAGATTGTGAGCAACTTTTCAATCGTTTCTACTTGACAGTTATTAAGGCATTTGGTTTAGATCTTTAAACACAACTGTTCTAACAGTGTATTTTGTTTTTATCATATTTTGATGCTGCATATACGTATTCCCCCCTCCCCTGTTTTATTTGCATCAGCTCAGAGAGTTAGGTTAGAATAAGAGGTGGTAGTTGGGCCCAGAGGGCTTTCAAGGTGGGTGTGGAAACTGATGCCAAGCCTCCAGGTTCTGAATCAAAAACTTTTAAAACTATAATACACTAGCTGCTCAAACAAATGAAACAAAAATGAAAATCAGCAGCTGTTCCCCATGTAGAATGGACATAGTATGCCCAATGAAAATTTGCTTTGAATGGTTAGACAATTAACCCTGTTCTTTCGAACTTTCTACTTTTGCCAGTAATTTTCAGAGCCTGGAAAAGTTACCGGTTGGAACACTAACCCCTCCAGAATCCTCATGCTGATTAGGAGATTCTGGAAATTGTAATCCAACAAAGGTTACTTTTCCTGGCTCTAGTTTTCAAAGCACATTCTCAGTGCTGCTAAATGTTCAGGATGGTAATGGAGGTTTGATCAGGGGACTTACAAATATGATACAACTTCTTCCTTCTATTTTCTCCTATTTTTTCTCTATTATCTTGAGCTTTCTGGCTGTTTGCCAATGACTGTTTTCCAGATTAATGAAAAAGGGCAGGGAAGGAATGACATCATTAATGAAAAACGAAGGAAGGAAGGAAGGGCAAGGAAGGAAAAAAGTGATTTTTTTGTTTGACAAAGAAATACCATGCAGTGGCAAAATACATTTAGTATCTCAGCTTCATAAAAAGTCATGGGATAGTGTGGTGAGATTTACTGCAATTGTTAAAATATTTCTTTTCTTTTCCCTGTTTTTTTCCCTTCCTAGATTCATACTGACAAGCAGTTACTATAAACTGTCTATTCAGAACTGGTTTACCTTGCATCGAATCCAACTTATTTACAACCATTCTGTACAAGCCACATTCAATGCAACACGAATCCATGCACCAACCATTTACTCTTATCATTGTGAACACGTTAGCAACTTGCAGAGATATGATGCGCTACTGACCCCCAGCTCTGCCAATGATGCAGCCAAGCTCTGGGAAGTCACTTTTATTGACTTTCAGGTAATGCGTGGCAAATGCAAGCAAACGAACCTAATGAAATGTAGCAAGTAACTAGACAGACAGCTCTGTAGGCGTTCATGGGGAAAAAGCTTTATGGCTTGTGGAAAGCAGATTACCAGGCTGTCCAGTTATAAGTAAAGAAGTAGGATTTGAACAAAGAAGAAGGTAGATGGTCTCTCATTTCTTCTCCTAGTATGTGCCATGGAAATAGTTGGAACTGTGTTTAGCTGAAGTCCCTAATAATTGTGCTTGGAATGTTAGCCATAGCTTCATTTTAGGGTTGATGTATCTGTATGCAGGGTAAACTTACTTTGCTTTTTGTAGTGCATGTTTACTGATAACTCTCATCAGCCTGGCATTTGAGGCTAATACGTGCATTAGTTATTTCCCCCCAGAATCCTCATGTAGGACTATGTATCAGACTAACTCTAATACTAATTGTCGTGTGGTTACCTTCAGGGTGAAAACAAGAAATAATCCAGTTTTGCTTATTTTTTATATTTGCCATTATTCAAAACATTGTTACCCAGACACATGCCATATTGAATTTGATAGGATTTACTTCCTATTAAACATGTCTGTGTGTAAACATGTGGTTTAATGGTTTACAGGTTGGACTAGGACTCTGGGAGACCAGGATTTAAATCCCCAATTGGCCATGGAAACCTGCTGGGTGATGCTGGGCAAGTTTTACTCTCTAAGCTGGAGAGGAATGTAATGCCAAATTCCCTCTGAAAAATATTTTCAAGAAAACCCCGTTTGCCTTGGGGTACCCATAAAAGTCAGAAGTAACTTGAAAGTATCCAAAGCAAACAACAAAACATACCCAAGATATCTTAAACTGACAGTAGACATACCGTTTTCCTCACTGAAATATTGAGGTAGGGATGATGTTACATCACCATTGTTGACTGCTTGCATGTTGTGGAATGCATGACACAGTAGCATATTAATGCACATTTTCTTAAGCAGATGTTATAGCAAGAGGGCAAGCTACGTTATGTGATGTTGTTTAGAGTAACAAATGCATTTTTTAAAATGTAGAGCATTCTCCTTTATGTCATTGATTTAAGTGACTGGAGCTGCTACTTGGATGGTTGACCCTCTGCAGTTCAGGGTCAAGATCACTCTTGGGTCAGCTGCTGAGGGCAGCTAAGGATAGGCTATAAGACCTGTTACTGACTCTTATCTCCTTAGGAAGATAAGGCAAATAGGAAGGAGAGGGGAGCTGCTCACTCCAAGGCAGACAGTTTAGCCAAGAAGGCTAAATCCTTCTTGAACAAGCAGTCCTCATTTGTTTGAAGTTGCAGTTGGAATGTGTAGCTGTGATTTGCAGTAGCTGTAAGTTCTATATTGAGTCCATCATGTATACCGGGGGATTCTGGAATCTAGGCAGACATGTGTCATCTCCTCTAATTGCCACATACTTGGAATATGCTAAATTTCCAGAAGAGTTTAGGCAACAGCTCCTACATTTGTTGGTTCCTTGTTGGGAATTCCCATGGATTTGATAGAAGTATAGCTGGACATTTTTGTTGGTAAAATGGAAAAGAGAACCACATTACAGACGGATTGATGCAGTAAATGAAGCCACAGTCCTGAGTCTGCAAGACATGAGCAGAGTGTTGATGACTGTGGCTCATGGAGGTTTTGAATTCATAGAGTTGCCAGAAGTTGAAACTGACTTGTTGGCAGATAGGAACAACAGATCTTTACAGGAGAATATTTCAAGGCCTAATGCAAGGGAGTCCATCACCTACAATTTCTGTCATGCTCGAACACTGGTCTTCTTGAGTGAGGCTGGTGGGAACTGGAATCCAACATCATTTGGAGGACAGTAGTTCCCGACTGCTGTCTTAATCTGACTGGACTATTGGAAAGTTGTTATTGTTGTTTTGCCATCAAGTTGTCTTCAACTTCTGGTGATCTTATGAATGATAAACTTCCCAGATCCCTGGTCATCATCTGTCAGCATTGGTCTTGCAGATTCGGGGCTTTGTCTTCTTTGATTGAATCAATCCATCTGTAATGTTATGTGGCCTTCCTCTTTTCCTACTGCCTTCCACTTTGCCAAGTGTTATTTTATTTTCCAGTGAATCATGCCATGTCATGATATGTCCAAACCACAGCAGCCTTAGTTTAGCCATCTTGGTCTCTAGGGATAGTTCAGGCTTGATTTGCTCTAGGACCCACTTGTAATACCTGTAATACCTTAAGAAACAACCATCATGGTGTAGTGGTTTGAGCACTGGACTAAATCCTGAAGACCAGGGTTTGATTCCCTGCTTTGCCATGGAAACCCACTGGGTGATCTTGGGCATGTCACAAACTCTCAGCCCCAGAAAACTCTGTAAGAGGTTCCCCTTAGGGTCACCATAAGTCAGAAATGACTTGAAGTCACACAACAACAATATCTGTAGAACAGATATAAGATCTGTATCTGTAGAACTCTCCTCATTACATTACACTACATTTGAAATGAGTTGATCCTCTGTCTGTCAGCTTTCTTCATTGTCCAGCTTTCACAACCATAAAGATTTGCACAGAGAGTGATAATCCCAATTTTTTAATGCAGATTTGGTTAGGGCACCCTTATCCAACTAAGTGTCCTCCAGATGTAGAATCATAGAATCATAGAAATGTAGAGTTGGAAGAGACCACAAGGGCCATCCAGTCCAACCCCCTGCCATGCAGGAAAACCCTCAAAGCCCTCCCAACAAGTGGCCATCCAGCCTCCGCTTAAAAACCTCCAAAGAAGGAGACTAAACCACACTCTGCGGCATCACATTCCACTGCCGGACAGCCCTGACCATCAGGAAATTCTTCCTGAGGTTCAGGTGGAATCTCCCCTCCTGCAGCTTGTATCCATTGCTTCTTGTCCTGGTCTCAAGAGCAGGAGAAAACAAGCCCACTCCCTCCTTGACATGACATCCCTTCAAATATTTAAACATGGCTACCATGTCCCCTCTCAACCTTCTCTTCTGCAGACTAAACATACCCAGCTCTCTAAGTCTGTCCTCATAGCGCATGGCTTCCAGGTCCCTCACCATTTTAGTTGCCCTCCTCTGGACCTGCTCCAGCTTATCTATATCCTTCTTGAATTGGGGTGCCCAGAACTGGACACAGTATTCCAGATGAGGTCTAACCAAAGCAGAATAAAGTGGTACCAATACCTCCCTCGATCTAGACACCATACTCCTATTGATGCAACCAAGAATTGCGTTGGCTTTCTTGGCTGCCGCATCACACTGCTGACTCATGTTCAGCTTGTAGTCTATTAAGACTCCTAGATCCCTTTCACATCTACTGCTACCCAGCCACGTGTCCCCCATCCTATATTTCTGCATTCCATTTTTACTACCTAAATGTAGGACCTTACACTTCTCTCTATTGAATTTCATTTTGTTAGCCTTGGCCCAGCTCTCCAATCTGTCGAGGTCCTTTTGAATTTTGATCCTGTCATCTGGCGTGTTAGCAACCCCTCCCAATTTGGTGTCATCTGTAGATTTGATCAGCATGCCCTCTATTCCATACGCTGTATCTCCGCTGCTGGCCTAGGGTGTTAACTCCCCTCTCCAGTCCCAGCTTTTGCCCCATAAGAAGAACTTTCTTCCCACGGGAATGTCTCCTCTGGGGCTCTCTAGGGTGGCTTATGTTTTTTCTGTGTTTGATGCGAAAGCCATCTTACAGTTCAATTACGTGGAACTTCTGGTTATCTGGCATTGTGCCTCTCCCTGAAGCTGACCAAGTTTTTGCATCTTTGCCTTTCTCAGAATCTAGTTTGCACTGCTTTGACATTAGATGTAAAGGAACATACTGCAATTATGATGTCTGTCGTCATAATCTGGTTGGATAGGGCCACTCCTAGTGTTTAGAGATACTGGTGAAGTTTTGAATTGCAAACCCCATCATCCCTCACTGGTGAAGTTCCCAGTGTTGACTCAAAAGCAAACTTTGGGAGCTCTTACAATTCCGCTTCAAAAAGTGGTGAACTTCTAAAATTTGAGCTGAGCAGCCCCAGACCCCAGCTGGCTCATTTCTACCTGTTCCTCCCTGCACAACACATTTCTCCCATTCCTTTCCTTTCCTTTTAGGTAATAGAGGTAATGTCAATAGCATTGTTGGCATGCAAAGAAAGGAGTACTAGGGAGGGATTTTTTTCTCTTTCTCATTCTCTTTTGTCAGTATGCTGGTGCTTTGAATAATAGTGGCAGGGAACAAAAAGCTAAAGAGCCTGCCCATGAGAAGATGGGGTAGGACAATTTTTCATGCTCTTGTATTAGCTTGGAGAAATTACTTGCTTTTATTTTATTTTATTACCATTTGTTTTAATCCAAGGTGGGTGTAGCAGTACCTCCTTATCTCCAGAAGTACACATGCTATAGATATTGTGGGACTCTTCAAAAAGAGAGTATAAAAGGGTCTGCAGACACACCTTTGACAATGAGTTACCTGTTACACTGCTTTCTGGCTCAGCAGATTGGAGGAGAACCAGGTTACATCTGTCCTGCAGTGCACAGTAGTATAATACCATCTCAGATTTGGATACTTTGTGGAATACTTGCTGAAAAAGATGGGCCTAGAGCTTGGAAAAGTTGCCGTTTTGGATAAAAATTCCTACAGTCCTACAGGGGGTCTGGAGATTGTAGAGTGGAATAGTAGCGTCAAGATCTTGGTTGAGCATTGTGGATTATAGAGCCATTCTGGTAGACAAGGGGGTAGTATTTCTGTTGGAGATGGTGACAGAATAGGGAATAAGCTCACAGAAGGCATAGGGAGATGAGGAATCTAAAATTGCAGAGCTGGAAGAGACCACAAGGGCCATCAAGTCCAACCCTTGCCATGCAGGAATCTACCTTAAGCCTGTCCCCTCCTAGTGCTTATATATTGTTCTCATTTTGGTGATTCTTTCAGTGATGAAGGGGGTCTTGATCTTTCTCATTTTCTTTTCCACTGCTGGCACCACATACAAGATGCCCTGGAAGCCTCTGTTGGTTCTGGGAACAGAATAAACGTCAGGTGTAATTTGTGATGTTGGGAGAAGAGTTCTTTTCTTGCTCTGATTAAAAGTGAAGGTGGATAAGAACTTAGAACCATTGTTCTGACACCTCTGGATTGAAGTTAAGCATTATGAGCTGCCAGAGTTCACATGTGGCACCTGAAATTCATGGACTACAGCAGCACCTAGAATGTAGTGCCAACCAACTTTGCACTTGTCTGTCTCTACATAAAAAATAAAACTTGGGAAATTAGTTTTGTGGGCTACAACTCTCAGAATCCCCAGCCAGCACTGGATAACTCCCCCTTCAGACTCAATTAAACACCCATTCCATTGAACTGATTTATTATGGCAATGGTGGAGTGTGTGTGTGTATGTGATCCTTCAGATATTGCTGAAGTGCTACTCCTGTCAACCCTAGGCAGCACAGTAAATGGTGAGGGATGATGGGGCTTGTGATTCAGCAACATTTGAAAGGCTACATATTTGCCATCCCTGGATAATGGCCTTCTAGCACACAACAATAAGGCACAAACAGCTGAAAAGCCAGAATAAAAATTATTTACAGTGATTGAGGTTAAGAAAAACTGTCTTGATAAACAGTGGGGACAAAAATAATAAAGCGCCTTTAGCCAGGAGATTATTTTAATTCACCCTCTTTGTTTTATTCTTTTAACAGATTCAAGGATTTAACATTGAAGATGGGCAATTTGCTTATGCAAAAGACTGTGCCTCCCTCTTTCCACCAGCGATCCTTATGGGCCTGGTTATGTCTCTGATCTTGCTTCTTGTCCTGGCCTATGCTCTCCACATGCTGATACACTTGAAGTCCCTTGACAGGCATTACGAATGCAAAGCGTCTCCTGCTTACTTTCCACAGACGAAAGATATTGACACACTGGATGAAAAGGAACCCTTGAGAAATAATGGAATTGAAGCCTATGAACTCAGAAGCCAACAGTATTCTAAAATCTATATTTAGCCGTTCTTTTTGCTTTTCCATGCTTAGGCAAACAAACTGCTGCTGAGGAACTTCTGCATCCTGTGGACTCACGTTAGAATTCTGAGCATCTCAACTTTGATTTAAATTAAAAAAAGATTTTGGGTCCTCATGACTGTGAGAGAAATGTGAAAGTGCTATAGCAGTTTGTCCTAATTTCTCAGAGACCCGAAAGCAAATCAATAGAGCATCATCTATTGCCAACATTAAAGGCAAGAGCTGGTGATTGCCTCATGGTCAAGAATGCTTAAGATAGGTAATACTGCATGGTAAGGTTGCCCAGGAAGTTTATCTAACAAGATGGGATCCACTGGAATTCAAAAACTGCCAGTACTTCCAAAACTTCCAAAATGAAAACAAAATGGCATAACTACAGATGTGCAACAAAAGTGAAATTCGGATCAAGGTTCTTCAAATGTTGCTTGTTGAAATTTATGATCTTTTTTGTAATGACATTGAAAGACTGAACCACAGTTGGTGCTTGAGATTAATTGACCTGAATACTAAGGCTGCACAGAGATTGTTTTTTCTGCTGCTAGAAAACCACTAGTCATTTGACAGGATGATGCAGTTATAATTGATCCTTTCCTGTGACATAAAAATGACACTTGAAATCCCTTATGTTCGTTACTGATCAGCTGCAAGATGATGTGAGAACCTCCCTGTCACCATATCTGTTTGCATGGCAGAAATGCAGTCCGTTGGCCAGAATAGCAACTGGTGTACGTCTTAAGATATTATGCAAATCGTGTCAGTTAACATCTCAATAAGTTATGCAGATTTGCTGTGGATCTCTTTATCTTGTAATGCTTTTCTAAGGATGCCCTCAGTGCTGAGCAAATATCTCACTTTTGTTGTATTTCAATGAAGTTATAAGCGCTTTCTTTTTGATGTTCCGTTCTTCTAATATTTAGCTAAATGTTTTTTACTACACAAGTTCTCTGATAAATGATCAAAGGATACCAGTCTCTTGGCATTAATTTCCTAAATTTGTCACTGAGTACAAGGTAAAAGAAAGTGAGATCTAAGTGGGGAGGAAGAAATTAGTGTCATGAAGATTCTCCATGTTGCTGAAAAAGCAAAACCCTTGTCTTTGCCACTAATTTGCAAACCTTTGCAAATCACTTTGATAATGAAGCCTTTGAAAGAACAGAACAAACAAATCTTCCAAAGGCAAGAGGGCTCTTATAATGTATAAATGGTCCATGAATGGAAAGTTTTTCTTCATTCTTCCAGTGGCTAGGGGTAGAATTCTACCATGAGTGCATTTTTATTGCAAAATTTACACAGAAGTAGACCCATAACATTAGCCCTCCTAGAATGTTGTTCCCTACGCAGTAGTAAGTGTACCTGAAAAATATATACTGTAGAGATAGGAAAGGTACAGAAAAGCGCAAATGTTCAGGGGTGTGGAGCTACTTTGCAGTGAAGAAAGGTAAGAATTTAGAGCAAGTAAGGGGACTTATAGTAGAAGGCTAGTGTAAGACAGGGGTAAGAAACTATGTGGGGCTAGGGACTAATTTCCCCCAACTCCCTCCTCAGACTGCACCACCCCCAAGAAAACCATATATTTCCATTTTCCTCTGGTCCCACTCAAAATGGCAACAGGAAGTCAAGTCCTGTTGCCATTTTAGAGAGGAACTGCAGAGAAAAATGAAGATATTTTGAGGTAGTATGGGCTTCTGGAGTGGATTGGGGGTATTCTTGTTATTTTAATGTTTCTGGGGAGCTTTCTGCTTTGTTTGGGGGACAAAAATGGCCTGATTGATTTTTTTTTAAAAAAAAAATTGTGTGGGAGGTTGGGAGGGACTGGTGAGGGACTTTAGGGGTCATGAGCAGCCCATGGGCTGTGCTTTGGTCACCCTGCTATAAAAGTGTCCATGGTGCTGCAAAAGTGGATAGGGAACAGTCTCCTCCATAATGCTAGAGCCCAGGATCATCCATTGAAATGGAATGGTGGAAGATTTGTGAAAGATGAAAAGAAGCACTTCTTCATATACAACATCATTAAACTGTGGAATTCTCTGCCACAAGATATACTTAGGGCAGCAACATGGGCACCTTCGTGAGGGGATTGGACATACTCATGGAGGGTGGGTCTATCAGTGGGTACTAGTTATGATGGCTATGTATCCCCTACAGTACAAGAAGTACTGCCTTGCAATACTAGTTCCTGGGGAGAATGAGCAGAATATTCTTGTGTGTGCATGCTGTACTTCTATGGTTCATAAAGAGGCAACTGTCTGGCCACTGTATGAACAGAGTATCAGACTAGACAGGCTTTTGATTCAATCCACCTAGGCTGCTCTTATATTCTTAAAACAGTATTCAGTCACTTATCATTACATTTTCTTTACAACCTAATTGGATCCGATTTCTTTTTCTCCCAGCCAATATAATGGTCATTTCTGCACTAGCCTGTTAGAGTGCTACGGTCCATTTTCAACATCCTATGGAATTCTGGGGTTTGCAGTTTCGCCAGCCCCTCCCGAAACTGTAAACCCCAGGATTCCATAGGATGTTGAAAGTGGAATCATAGCAATCTTAACAGGCTAGTGTGGAAATGGCCAATATGTTGAGGAACAAAATTTTGCAACCATAATTGATCAATGGAAGCAAAATTATATGCAAACACAGAGTTTTCCTTATGAAGCCTAAGAGTGTGGGAGAAGCACACACATGCAGAGAATCTTATTCCTTTTGTCACTGGGGTGCTTTTCCAGCCACCACAAAGCAGAGATTTTTTTTTAGAAAATACAGGGAAATAGAATTCTAGAAGCCTACAAATTGTTTTCTTTTACATTTTATTTACCCAAGAGTCTGTTTAAAAAAAAACCCAAACAATTTCTGTCAGTTGTCTTGTTTCTGTTTATAAATTAACACTTGAACATGGCAGTTCAATACAAATTTGTCAAAGTAACTGATTTTAGGGAAATAGCTTGTTTTGAGGACAAACAATCTACATTTCTTTGTTACTTCCTTTTAATTCTCTTGGTGTACAACCCACACTTCATTCTGCCTATGATTTTTAAGAACATCATTCCAGATTAGCTGACTTGTTCATTGCAAAGAGTGGGATCTAAGGAAGTATTTTAAGTACACTCAAGGGCTAATCTGTTCCCCGTGGGAGTTTTAAAAACTTTCTCCCCTGGAACAGAAAAGAACTTGCGTCATGTCACAAATTCCTTCTGAAAACTCCCTGAGTTTCAAAAATGGTGTGCAATCTGGCTTGGGGTGGCCCAAAGGAACTGGCTGCAGGTTTCTTTTGAATCCATTGATCACAGTGTACAAATAAGTAATGCTATACTTCTACGCACCCTTACTCAGAACTAAATCCCCCTCAATCCAATGAGGCACACACCTCATTCATATGTTATAATCTAGACATGCACAGTCAGTAGCTTAACAAAGCTACTTAACAGTCAGCTTAACAAAATACATGAAATATAAACACTGGCTTGATAATCGCAACACAGGTCTGCTTGGGACTTGCATCCTCATGGTACCATGCAGAGTTTAGAACAAGTTGCAAGCCATTGACCATGCTGGAAACTGTTGTAAAAAAAATTAAAAGCAACAAAAAACTATTCCTTCCACCCCGCCAGCTCTGGTACTATAGTTGTGACACAGCATGTGACTACAGCAGCTAAAGGGCAGGTATCAGTCCATGGTGGTTTTGTTTTTCAGTAACTGACTGAGAATTATCACTCTAACTATTGTACTGTCCTAAACTACTACTGCATTAGAGCTCTTGAGTAGTGAATTCTAAATGCTTCACTAAACTACATATCCCAGAATTCCATAGGATGGAGATATGACAGTTACAATGGTATAAATTTACTAAAACTGTGTAGTGCAGATGCACTCTCGCTTGGATTGAGTTGGTGAACAGGAAGCAACAAGGAATAGCAGTGGGCTCCTGGTTGGCAGGTGCAAGGTGAGCTGCGGCAGATGTCCAACACTGTCAGTCTTTAGCAGGGGCTCTGTAATGTGACAAGTGGAATTCAACAGGAAGCTGTGGAACCAATATTGGGGTGAACCACAAAACTGCTTGCAAAAATGAACAGATATGAGCGGAAAAACAAAAACCTACACTTCCCAGTTATCTTTGGTCACCTGTCAGAAGAACCATAGTTGTAAGAATTACCAGCCAGCAAGGCCACTGGACACGCTAATTAGGGGATTCTGGGAGCTGTAGTTCAAACAAAAGCAACTTTTTGAGTTCTCTTTTTGGGATAAGAACAGGTGATAATGATAATGATCATAGTAATTGCAAAAAACAAAACAAAACAAAAACCCTCAACTTTGCTGGTAGCCATGGATAGATGGAAGGTTCCTATATGTCAGAGCTTTCCAGACTTTTCATGTTGGTGACACACTTTTTGGACATACATAATTTCATGACACAGTAATTCAGTTTTACTAGCAAACTGGAAGTTAAACTAATCCCTTATAAGAGATACAGACACATACATAAATTGCAATAATGTATGGGGACACTACATATCTCATGAAAACCTTTCATATATCGTTAAAAATATGAATTTATTAAATAATAACACACATTTCCAAGATTGTAGACGACACACCTACATACTTCAGGTGACACACTAACATGTCACGGCACACCATTTGGAAAGCCCTGCTATATATGTTTAACAGGCAAAATGGGTTGTGTACTTTAACATGTGATCATTTGTCTTGGCAACCCATGCCCTTGTAGCTTCTGTGTGACAGTAGCACTTAAAAATGTAGACTGGCATCCTGTATTGCAGTTATGAATTTGTAACTGCTTTATATTCAGTATATTCAGTAATTCATGCTTGTGGACGATTGCCGTGATCATAAACGTGATCATAAATGCCCTTCCAAACCTGCCTTAACAGCCAGCAGCTGCACTGAACAATGGAGATATGTTCAGCTGGTGATAGGGGCACAGAAGTTAGATGTTCCCAGGCCATCCTTGCCAGTGAGTGAACCTGTGACAAGAAATTGTGATAGGGATCCTGCTACTACTTGTTGCAGCCTCACTCATGGCAGTCTGGAGGGGCTGGGAACATCCTCCTGCCATACCTCAATTGCCAGCTGAACAGATCTTGGTACGGTTCCTGGCTGTTAAGTAGGTTTACAGGGATCGGGTCAGGCGACGTTAGTTACACATTTGTTAAGTAAGGCAATGTAGGATATTGGTGATAATCATCTGTCATTGGGTTGGTTACTGCTAATAAAAGATAAAAGGTGCTCTCACTTGAAGAGGTGATAATGAATGCCTCATGGCCAAAACGGCCTACAACAGAAATGATTGGATGAAGGACAAATATGTTCTGCTTTAAATCTGCTTAGTGCATTATGTAATGTGGTTGTATGGGAATTTATGTGGAAATAATTGGAATGCAACGGTTGAGTTATTTATAAGGCATGACAGATGTGTGCAGTTTCACATTGTTGGTGGGCTAATGGAGAGACAATTGTAGGCAGCATTCTGACAATTCTACCCCAAATCATAAGCTCAAACTCAGGTGAATAAAAAAACAATCCAACCCACAACAGACACTGTTGAACAAAATGTTGTTTACACAGTGCAGGAGGGACACCTAGTGGTCATTTGCAAAAATTTGTAATTAAGTAAGGTTTGTAAGGTTTCAATGTTATTCATTTTCACAGGAACAAAAAACTTCATCATTAGCACCTGAAATTACCAGTAATAGGCCACTATTTGGGTTTCATAGAATTTCTCCACATGAGAGGAAGAAGAAAGAGAAAGGTCAGGAACAGAAAAAAAAATTAATTGCATGTACATACACAACTCACATGCCCCACCCAGGTAGATTTTAAAAAGAACACTTGTATTGACTGATTTATCCGGTATTTTCTGATTATGTGATAATTCCAGTATTTCATGGGATAATACTGCCTCACATCCACAAATGTATATGTGGTGTAGAATGAAGAACAATGCTCACTTAGATGTTTCCATAAGGCAGAATATTTGTTTTGAGTAGCTGACAGATCAATTTTTCCACCAAAAAGAGGTAAGCAACATAATTTATATGTTCTGAAAATAGTACCTCTATTATTTATAACTGAAAATAAAATGAACTGTATTCTGACCCCCATTACAAATTGGACATAAACTCTGAAAGAGAACATTGTGTCATTTTTTTTTTGTCTATTTGTCTATTTGTAGGAAGATGGAATGAATGGTCTTGTGGTGTACTTTACTACCTCAATGGCAAAATCATCTCTCCTAAAAGAAATGTCTCTCAGTCAAGGGCCATTCTTTGTGTCAGCCACTGTACAGAAAACCAGAGTGTATCACTTTGACGGTTCAGCAGTTGTAAGCCGTTTTGCTACATGGTTCATCACATATTGCTCCTCTCGTCTGCTGCTCTGTTGCAGAAATAACTGTATGTGTGTGAGTATGCCTTATTCTGTCACATAGTATGGCTGCCTCTCCCGTTGTTGCCGCCTTCCCAGGCTGACAAAGACCCTGGTGAGGGTGGCAGTAGTGGTGGGCCAGGGCCAGGTAGAGGGGCTGCCTCTCCCGCCACTGCTGCCCTGGGCTGAGAATGACCCCGGTGAGGGCGGTGGCAGTGGCGGTGGGTGTTACAGAAACCTGGCCTCTTCTCCCCACTGACTTCTGCCTTTGAATAGGGATGAAAAAAACCCCGTGTTCCTTGGATTAAAAATCGCTGCTACCACCACCTATCTACTGGATTAAAAATCCCACTCTTGTGACACAGTAGGATGCCACTAGGAAACCAATAATCTCTAAACTTAGAGATCCCATTCTTCCCCCCACCCTCTCTGGGAGAGAGGAATCCTATCTTCCTTGTGGAGGCATTGAAGAGGGAGGGAATCCCCTTTAGCTGGGACAGAACTGAAGGGGTGAACTTCACCTACAAAAAAGAAAGGTATAAGATAAATTCTATAGAGAAAGCCACTGATGTTCTGAAAAGAAATAAGGAAGATCTACGAAAGGTGACTAAAAACCAAGAGGAAATTACCATGGACTCAAGTGATAGCTGCACCCAGCAAGAAGACCTGAATCCAAAAGGTGAAAGGACTCAAAGGAAAGATCAGAAGGAAAGGAAGGAGAGAAAGATTCAAGAAGTGAGCATGTTGGATCTGGACACCTCAGATAAGGAATAAAGGCATAAGGAAATGAGCAAGAGGTAAACTTAAAAAGAATAATGTGGCCTAAGTAGTGAGACAGAGAAGACTGGGAATAGATTAGGAGAAAGGAAAGGGTAAGAAAAACAGGAGGAGACATTATAGGAATGAAATAGGTAAAGAAATCAGAAATTTATTGTATTGCTATAAATATATCAAAGAAGGATTTAAATATAAACTGTAAAATAGTATATAAAATTGGTGATATAAATGGATGGTCTTACTTGGAACGCGAAAGGTTTGAACTTATTAAAAAAACTGAAACCGATATTTCATTCCCTACAAAAATTAAAACTAGATTTAATATGCTTACAAGAGGTTAAAGTTAAAGATAAATATATTAAATTGTTAGCTCAGGAGCGATTAGGAAAAGAATTCATATCAGTTGGCCAAACCAAAAAAAATATGGGGTAGTTCTATATATTAAATAACATTTAGAGCCTAATTTGAAGTTTTCAGATAGAAAAGGAAGAGATATAGGGGTTGAAATTAAGATAAACAGTTTTAAAATGCTAGTGGTAGGAGTTTATGCACCAGTAACTGACAAACATACATTCTGTAAAGAATTGAAAGATAAATTAATAGGGTTGGATTACCAATGCTGGTGTATAAATTGAAGATTTTAATGGGGTGGTAGGCCCACAGCTAGACAGACTATTGACTAAAGCAATAAAGAAAAATCAAGGTAGACTAGTGAAAGAATTTTTTGAATTAATTAATCAATTAGGTCTAGTAGATTCTTGGAGATTAAAAGAAGAAAATAGAAAAGAATTTACTTTTCATTTGGATGTGCATAATTCTCTGTCCAGAACTGACGTGATTTGGGTCTCTAAAAATGTGGGAGGTAGTTTAGGGAAAATAGAAATTCTACCTAAAATAATATCAGACCATAACCCAGTCAGATTAACCTCTAGGAGAAGAACACAAACCTATAATTGGAGGTTGAATGAAGCTCTACTTTACAAAGAGGAAGTGGTTAATCAGTGCAAAGAGGTACTTAGTGAATATTTTAATTTAAATCAGGATAAATGTGTGGAAGATACAATAGTATGGGATGCTGGGAAAGTGGTAATGAGAGAGACTCTTACGAAACTAAATATTGAATGGAAAAAAAAAGAGGCAAAAGAAGTTAGATGAGATTACCAAAGAAATAAAAAAGAATGAAGCAGAGCTAGTTAAGAATCCAAGGAATAATAAAGTTTTAGAACAAATAAAAAGTTGCAAAAACAAATAACAATGATGATGGTAGATGAAATGAAAAAGAAATTAGATTGTCTAAAACAAAACAAAAAATTGAATATGGAAACAAACCAGAGGGGTGGCTACTATATAAACTTAAGAAAGAGAAGGCTAAAAGGTTGATTGTAAAATTAAAACAGGGAGATAGAAGAATAACCAATGAGAAAGAATTATACAAAATATTTCAGAATTACTTCCAAGTATTATATAAGAGACAAAGGACTACAGAAATACAAATAAACAAATATATTCAAAAACATGAGGTTTTGAAATTTGCAGGAAAACAAAGAGAGGAACTTAATAGAGTAATAACTATTGAAGAAATAAGAAAGGCAATTAAACAATTAAAAAGAAGTAAAACCTCTGGTACTGATGGCTTGATGGCTCTGTATTGTAAAGTATTTTGTACAGAATTGGAAAAAACCTTACCAAAAGTTATGAATGATATTTCAAAAACTCAGAAAATTCCCAAGAGCTGGAAGGAAGCAAATATTGTGATGATACCAAAAGAAGACAAAGATCTATTACTGATTAAAAACTATAGACCTATTTCTTTATTAAATGAAGACTATAAAATATTTATATCAATTTTAGCAAATAGGTTAAAAGTTTTCCTACATGATTATATACATGAGGACCAGAATGGATTCTTACTGAAACGACAAATTAGATACAACATTAGAACGGTACTAGACATATTAGAATATTGGAATTATCACAATCAAATTAAAGGAGCATTGATATTTTTAGATGTGGAAAAAGCTTTTGACAATGTTAATTGGATGTTCTTAATTAAAATGTTAGAAGCAATAGATCTGGGGAATAACTTTATGAATTGGATTAAAGCGATATATTCCTCACAAAAAGCTAAAATAATAATAAATGGAAGCTCAACAGAATATATTAATATAGAAAAGGGTATTAGGCAAGGTGCCTCTTCACCTCTACTCTTTATTCTTATATTAGAAAGTCTAAATAGAACAATTAGGAATAATAGAAATATAAAAGGAGTAAAGATAAGAGGGGCAGAATTTAAATTGAAAACCTTCACGGATGATATAGTTCTTATTACAGAAAAGCAAAATAACTGCATAGAATTGTTAATATCGATAATAGAGGAATTTGGTAGACTTTCTGGATTTAAAGTTAATATAGATAAAACTGAGATATTAACCAAGAACAAGAATAAGAAAGAAGAAGAGGAGTTACATAGGAGATCTGGCTTTGAAATTGTAAAGAAAGTTAAATATCTAGGTATAGTTCTAACAACAAAGAATCAACAATTATATGAAAATAATTATGTTAAGACTTGGAAAGTGTAAAGAATGACCTTAAGAAATGGAAAAAAATATTTCTGTACTAGGGAGAATATCAGCAATTAAAATGATGGTTCTACTGAAATGTATATATCTGTTCCAGACAATCCCAATAATTTTCTCTAAAACCTCTTTTATAAAATGAGATAAAGAAATTTCAAAATTCTTATGGGCTGGAGAAAACCAAGAAGAAAATGGAAAAATTTAATAGACGCCAAAGAGCGGGAGAGGACTGAGAGTCCCGGATTTGAGAATATACTTTGAAGCATCATGCCTAGCCTGGTTAAAAGAATGGATTCTGTTAGAAGATAAAAGATTACTAGAGCTGGAAGGTCATGAATTAAAATTTGGCTGGCCTGATTACTTGTGGTATGTGAAGATAAGAATGAATGCGGGATTTAAGAATCACATTGTAAGGAGATTGATCTTTAAAATCTGGGAGAAGTATAAAAATAGATTTGGAATGAAAATTCCAGGATGGTTATTGCCACAAGAAGCATTTTATAGAAGGGAGATGGGTAGTTTGAAAACGTGGATAAGATATGGTGATATGTTAAAAGAGAGTGGAGGTAGCTGGAGTATTAAAGATATATATAGTTTGGAAACGGAGCGATATAAAATACAATGGTTAACATATTATCAACTAAGGGGAAAATTTAAAGAGGATAATAAGAAATATGGCTTTGAGAGATCTAAAAATGAGTTTGAAAAAATATTGTGTGCAGAAGAGTCCCACTTAATTTCAAAGATATACAATTTATTATTAAAAATGAGTACAGAGGAGGAGCAAATAAAAGAAAATATGATTTATTGGGTCCAATGTATAGGGCATAATATGGAACTAGATCAATGGGAAGAAATATGGGCAAGAGGACTGAAATTTACTAAATGTAATGACCTTAAGGAGAATTTATATAAATGGTATCTAACCCCTAGTAAGTTGGCTAAAATGTACAAAAAAAAAGAATAATCGGTTCTGGAAGTGTAAACATCATGAAGGCTCCTTTTATCATATGTAGTGGCAATGCCAAAAAGTAAAGAAATTTTGGCTAACTGTATTCAGGCCAGAACTCTTCCTTCTTAATATGATAGATAAGACAGACAATAGGGAAAAATATCATGGGAATTTGATAAAGGGACATGGTAATGGTGGCTAGAATTATCTACGCAAAATATTGGAAATGTTAGGGAATTCCAGAGTGAGTGAATGGTTAAATAAATTAATAGAATTTGCAGAAATGGATAAATTAACAACATTATTGAGGAAGAACTTGATTGAACCTTTTTTAAAGATATGGAAACCTTTCATAGACTATGTAAGAAATAAAAAGGGAGACTTAATGGTTAGTGGTTTTGATATATAAATGTAAAACTGATCAGTTTAGATAGTAAGGGGAGTTAAAAGGAGTTATAGTAACTATGTTGAAATATTGGTATTTATGTATAATTTATCCGTATTTGTATTAGGATGATGTGTGGAATTAAAACTAGACTTATAACTGACCCACGAAGAAGCCAGGAAGGAATTTTGATGTTATTTGTTAGTACTTTGTAATATTCTTTAAATGTCCTTTTTTTTTTCTTTACTTATGTATAACTTTAGTATGTCCCAAATGATATTACATATATACAACTATGGTTGGGACTGCAGATAAGTTCATCTTTTTCTTATATAAGTATATGTTAATATCAATTTCATTATTGTTGTTACTATTGTTAATGTTCTTGTTGTTGTGTGGGTGGGTGGTGGGTGTTTGGGTGTTGTCTTTTTTATGCATGTGTTTCTTTTTCTTCTTTTTCTTTTTCTTATGTTTGTATCTATTAAAAATAAAGATTATCTAAAAAAAAGAAAGAAATTACAAGTTACAATAGATACGTCATATCAGCCAGAGCTTTCAAAAGAACAGAAATCCTAACATGACTATCTTTAAAAAAATCCTAGCTGCTCACATTGTTGGTTAGATGCTGAGATGGTGTGTGAGGGCAAAGTTGGGAGGCAAGGCCTAGCTGGCCTGCCTCTGGTTGATGCTTTGTTGTCTCTCTTTGTTCTCTCGCTTCATGGTCTCCTGAGAATTTTTAAAACTTCTTGACCAAAGCATCTGGAAGGTTCTCACCTTTCTCCCCCTTATTGGGCAGTTATCTCTCATGACCTGTGATGTCCTTGTGATGCCGACCCCCAATAAAACGTAACCTAACCCAGCATCTCATTAACCCTTTGTATGCTGAGAGGGAGAACTATCTCCCTTCCGCTCTGTTACCTGAATAATGGAATCCCCATTATCACAGCTCCCCCCCAAATCTCAGACAGTCTGGAAACAGCTGGAGGTTAGAGCCACACTGGCTGGAATTTCATCCTGTAGCCTAAGAAAGAACAGAATTACAAAATACATGCAAACACATAATGGTACAGGTTAACCATATTGTCAGTAACAGACATGTAAAACTCATCTCTCTTAACTCCCACCAGTTCTCTGCATGACAAGGAATCAACTACAACATTGGAACTTCCAGCCTCATGTTGAATGTCAAAGTCAAAGTCTTGGAGGGACAGACTCCATTGGAGCAGCTTCTTATTAGCTCCCTGGACTATATGGAGACACCAAAGGGCAGCGTGATCAATCTGGAGGGTGAAGTGGTGCCTCCTGACATTGGTGCCCAGGACACGTGTCCCACTTGCCCCAGCCTAGATAGGCCTGTGCCTTTGAGCAGAGTGAGGTGCTGTTTCTCACCCAAACACTCATATCAACTTTTTTGCATTCAAGTTTCACAAAATCATAAACGACTTTTTTTTTGTCCCCTAACATTATATTTTATGTGGCACACAAGTATCCCAACCAGAAATTATGATATCTTTGTTGGGACAATAGTTGTCCTAGTCTTTTCTTTGTTTGGAAAATGAATCCTGTACATGGAATGTGCCTAAGATATTGTTTGCAAGAGACAATGCTGTAAAATGCCTGCATTATCAAACGGTATAACCCTCCCACCAGCTTTAAATGATAAATAATAACCTTCCTTCAAATTGTTGGCAAAGATGTGGACAATATGGGACATACACTCATATGTGTTGGGAGGAGTGTCCCTTTGTACAAAAAATTTGGTTACAAATTATTCAAGAGATAATAAAACAATTGGGAGAGACTGCCAATTTATTAAAGAGAGTGGCCTAATTTTGAATTTAAGAAAACTGAGATTGAATATGACAGAAGATTATATAGTATTCTTTTAAGAGTTGTACATATTGTGATAGCACTGGAATGGAAAAACAAATAACATTGGGATAAAAGTAATTGGTTGCATTATATAGCAGGATATTTCTTATTCGATTTTCTAAGAGAGGAGGAAAATATAATGGATGAATAAAGGAAAAGAGCTGGTGTGATAAGTGGGTCTTTTGAACTGAGAAAGTTAAAGGAGAAAAGGGGTACAAAGAAGTGAGTGAAACTATCAATAAGATATTCCACATTATAGGTAACGGATATCAAAATATCTTATATGGCTATTGGTGGGGAATGAAGGTGGGAGGGAGGGGAGATAATGATTTTCTTATAGAATTATTTTGGGTTGATTTATTATTTCTGTTCATGGTAATATCAACTATAAAAATAATAAATAAAACATAATAATAAATAAAGGCATAATAAATAAATAAATAAATAAATAAATAAATAAATAAATAAATGCATAATAATAAATAAAAGGCCTTGCCTTGTAGGACTAGTTCTGTACAAATTCTGCGACAAAATGTGTTTATAGCATGCTAAAATATTCAGTCTTCAGAATCACAAAAAATCATTTGCTTAGTAAGGATGTGTCTTATGAATAAAACAATTTGGACATAATAAGGGTAAATCTGTTTGATTCTTCACTCTCCTACAGAAGCAGAGCTAATTAAGCTTCAGTAGTAGAGAGTACGGGACTGCAGCTTATCATACATGGTAATGTGGTAAAAAATCACATATGACAGTAGTGCCTGGCATTTATATAACCCTGCTGTGTATATGTATCTAATGCTTTTGCTACGTTGCTCACTTATCCTGTTTTAATCTCTACCACAGTTCTGTAAAGCAGGTGAAACTTGATGCAGTCCAGCTAAGTGGGCATGCGCCTAGTCAATGTCTGGATGGGAATCCTCTTCTTCCAGGGAACCCCACATGTTCTGTTTGGAATTCACCAGTGAAAAAAAGCTGGGCCATATAGGTACTAAACAAAATTTCTATAACCAATACATTAGCTATCCTTATTCCCCTTTAAGTATGGCTGAATGCTAAAAGGAGTACGTTGTCCATAGACTATACATTGCACTGTCCTATGCTAGGTCAGGAAATGACTGATTTAATAATTCAGGTAACATTTCACCGTGTCTTACTTCAGATACAGGGCTGAGCTAAGCTAAGCTAATGTGATTCATTTTATTCATAGCAGCAACTTTCAGATCTGGCTTGGAAGCAGAGACAGTGAAGTAACATAACAGAAAGCTAATGTGCTTTTCCCCAGAAGAGGCTGAGTAGGGACGAGCATGAAATAAAACTTAACAAAGAGGCTAAAAATGGAGTCTAGTGCAGGCAGACCTGCAGCAAGTTCTGATAGACACTCACAGGGGAAACACCCTTTCCCTGCAGCTAGACCATTGTACTTGGTATGCCAATCATTTCTTTCTCTCATACCCTTCACTTACCAGACAAAGGCGAGTTGCCTTCAAGTTTAGAGGAAAGGTAACGTGACTGTAGTCTGGGGAGCGGCGGGATGGGCCTGAAACAACATCCTTAATTAGCTCCTAGTAGATTAATTTGTGAGTTGTTTTCTTTTTCTTCTTTAGAATTATAAAACACAGAGAAAATGTGAGAATGTTTCATTTATTGATTTCTACCATGAAATTCTAATGTGACATTTTGTGCCCCTTGGCAATGATATTTGAGCATTCTGAAAAATTTTTTCCACCTTGGTGGCCCTGCTATTAAAGCATAGCAATTATTATAAGGAACACAAAACCATTTTCCCCCTTTTAGTTTTCCTCTGGCTCCCCTCCTCATTTTCCTTCTGAGCAGGAGTAATCTTGGGTTAAGAAGCATGAGCACACAGCTGGCAATTCTTTTCTCATACTGTCTCTTTCTACTGGGTCAACTTTTGCCCTTTCCACATTGTTGTAATTTCCTAGTCTCTTTTCATGTGATGTAGCAAGGAAGTCAAGGGAGCTACCGCAAGCCTCAGGCATATTTCTTCAGAAGGAGGTAGGTCAGGTCAAGGGTGCCTTGAAGCACCTTGTCATACAGAGGCAGCGCAACACTTACTTAAAGGGATGGGAGAAAAGGAAACAGCTCTTCTAATTGTGTCAGCCTGGAATTGCATCTGCGTTGGCTAGAATCCATAAGCAGTAATATCTTTCCTGGGCCAAATCCAAAGAAAAACAAAAACAAAAACAAAAACAAAAAACATTATGCAAGCTTTTGAAGTTTCACTGGCTTCTTCACCAGGTAAAGGTGTTTTAAAAATCATACAGAAGAAAAATGGTGATGATGTATATGTCATTGGCCTTGTTACCCTGATTTCTGGGGTCCCTTGGGGGACAGCTCAATGTGCTCCACGTGATGGGAAATGGAAACTAGCCAGAGCACGAGCTATAGCAATCAAGAGGCAGGGTAACCTAGCGGGGTCTTTTTACCCAGTTTTTATGGGGTCAGGCCAAGTCAAAAACCAAACAAGAATGTCCAATAAATGATTTTATTGAATACAAGCTTCATGCACCAATGCAATCACGCACCCACTCGCTCAAGACCTATTAAGAAGTAAAAGAGAGGAACTTGGACAGGCGAGTATTGAAGGGGTGTAGCTGGGTATAATACTGCACCTTGTCCTGAAGTCTGTGGTCCGAGGAGACAGCAGAAAGATGAGACTCAGCACGAGGAGGGCTGAGGGGATTACTCAATGGATGGAGCAACGGTCTGCTAGGAAGACTGGGAGCGATCTGAAGAAACGCTAAAAAACCGGGACTATTTGTAGGGAAAAAAGTACCTGGAGGACCAATCCTTTCCCGGGGAGAACAATGGTGTTGGAGCGATAACGAAGCTCCACCATGGTAATTTCCTTTGCGTGATGGGATTGCAAGGTGTTGTCAAAGTCTCAGGATCTTTGGCTGTGTTTGTTTGTGGTGTGATTTTACGTAAATGGTTCTCGCTTGATAGGATATTTGCTCAACTTGGGGCAAACCCTCTAATCCCCTCAAGTCGGCATCTCAGGGCTGAGAACCCATTGTTTATTGGGGGTTTACATACCTTGAGGTCTCCTGGGGCTATGTGACTAGGGATTTTACTGGCCTGACCTGGGTTTCGGTCGTTCGACCGTGCCTGCCTATGTGCTCGTTCGGGTGACCTCTCAGGCACACGGAATCATGTTTTAATATCAAAATTGTAGACCCTGGGCTAGGGTTTTTCCAGTGGAGTAACAATCTTACATCCTGAATCTTGCAGAAAGTGAACTTACACGATATTAATAACCTCAAAAGTGCAAATTTTGTCTCATTTTTAAACCAGATTGATTGTATTATTTGAGAAGACATTCTTTTTTTTTAGTCTAATTTGGGTGGGCAAAGTGCAGCCCATGACTCACAAAGCCATTTTTGTGGCTCCCAGGGCTAAGAACAATTAAAAATTGAAAACAGGAGGTGAACTGGAAGTGATTTCTTGTTCATCTCTCTCTCTTTTAAAGCCTCTGCTGCACCTAAATCAGACCAGGGACTCAAAAAAATATGGCAAAAATGCCTCCATTCCTCTTAGAGGGCATTCAGGGACATGTGGATTTTTTAAAAAATGAATTTTTGAGGGGTGGTTGTAGTGGGGTTTGTATGATGCTCCAAGATATCTTGGGAGACTAATGCTGCCCCCAATCTTCAACAGTTGCTTTGTTCTTGTTGTGTGTCTTAAAGATGTTTCCAACTTATGGTGACCCGAGGGCAATCCTATCATGAGGTTTTTTTTGACAAGATTTGTTCAAAAGGAGTTTGTCCTTGCCTTTCTCTGAGGCTGAGAGCGTGTGTCTTGCCTCCGCAAGTCTACACAATTGTATGACAATATGCAACTGATTTTATGATTCTGTTGCCTGAAAACTGTCTAGTTACATGCTGAATGGTTATTTTGCAGACAGCAAACTTTTATTTTCAAGCTTGAATATAAATATCTACCACCAACACAACTGAGAGTGGTACAGCTTGAGTTTTCCTGTATCAACACTTATTTTCCAGTAGTTTGATGTTGCTTCTTTTGTTGTTGTCATTGGAGGGCTCAAATTACAGTAATACCTCCACATTCACTAGGGTTAGGGGCACAGGATCCCTGTGAAAGTGAAAAAACTGTGAATAACTCTAGGCCCCTGAACCATATTTAACACACACAAAAAAGTATGATTACCATATTCAACCCACCATGGATTCCTTTGACGGATCAGGGTTCCTTCACAAGGCAGAAGTGGGTGGCTGGTGGGGCATACTGCCACCTCCACTGTTTCTTCACAGCATTTTTAATAGGGACTTACAAGCCTCATTCGCAGTTTCTTAGGCCATTTCTGCACTAGACTGTTATAGTGCTATAATTCCACTTTCAACATCCTATGAAATCCTGGAGTTTGCAGTTTAGGGAGGGGCCAAAGACCCCAGGATTCCATAGGATGTTGAAAGTGGAATAATAGCACTATAACAGCCTTGTGCGGAAATAGCTTCAGCCTCATGAGGCTTGCAGTCCCTATTAAAAATGGTATAGGGCAGCAGCAGAGCTGACAGCAAATAATCCATGAATAAACAAATTTGTGAAAGTGAAACCCGCAAATGTGGAGGGCTGACTGTACAATTCTCTAAGTTTTCCACTGGAGGAGCAGTGTGATGTAAAGAAAGCCACCACAATTAATGGTAAAGAAACTAATAATACAGTGGGTATATTTTATATGGGATCATATAGTCTTTCACTCTTTCCTTTCTTTTGCTTTCTGTGTTTTACTTTCTAGTCATGGTCTGAGATCCTGCATCCACTGGAACATAACTCTAGACCTGGCCAGTTCTACTGGGCTACTGCTTCTGCTGCACAAGGAAGGCACATTCCCAGAGGAGTGTGGGTTGCCTGTGTAGAGTTCAGCTTCATTTCTGTAGCTGGGAGGAAACAACAGTTGTTGCCTTCCTAGAATTCCATCAACTAAGGCTAGATCTGGAAAGGTGACTGCTGTTTTACTGAGATGACATTTGCTATCCTGTGCCCTGGACAGTAAATTGTTTTTCTCCTCCCCAGTTGCTGAATGGCAGAAGCAGCACAAACTTAGCTTTTGAGGTAGTCTTGCATGGAGAGGAGGCATTGTGCAAGCGGGCACTGGATACCCTCTTGTGCAAGGAATTTAAAGAGACAACAGGATTTTGGCCTAGTTTAATTTTTTTAATTTTCTTCATTGCAGATTTGATGGGAGTTAATGTAACTGTGTAAGGTGATGCATGTGTCGATTTGCACAGCTAAAATAGCAGATGGTGTCCTTGCCACCTGCAAGGACAGTGAAAATCTACTGCAACACTAGACAAAAAACAAAACATGCTCTGAAAACAATACAGTGTCTCTTTCTCTATCACACTCTTTTCCCTCTCAAGACTGATCCATTCAGCTTCACCATATATTGAAATTTTCAATTAATAACAGGCCAGGGTCAAGACAAAGCCTGCAAAACAATAGACAGCTATCCTCTGTTTCTGCAGTTGCTTGAAAGTACAGCCACACACATTTTTTGAGGTCAAGAAGATGTGACTCCTTGCTGAAATCCACAAACACAAAGGGAAGAAGACAGAACACTACTTCAGGTAAGAATAATAATTCCTTTTGGCTCAGGGCCATCCTTCATTCCCCCTGCCAACACAATGCATCTGTTATCTGTAAGTCAAGTTTTTCATAATTATTTAAGGCAGGAAGAAGTAACAAAGCCTGATCAAGCTAAAAGCAGTTGAACCTCACCAGTTTCTTCATTTATTTTTTGCTGAACATCTGGCGGTGGAAAGGATTCAAAAATTAAATCATAACTGCCCAAATTCTACTTCATACTATGAATGTATTACCAATGGCCTTGCCTATTTTTCAGAGGGGAAGTGTTATATTTATTTTTATTGGATACATCCTCAAATCAGTTCAGGAGAACAGACATAGCTCTCTTGCACACTCTATTCTCATAACAACCCTGTAAAGAAGGTCGGGCAGCCAGTAAGCTCAGCCTCCCAAATTCTCATCCAACACTCTAACCACCCTAGGTGTGCTAATAATAATAGTGGGCAGAATTTGATAGAAATGAATTACAAGAAAAGCAGTCTGTGACAGCCCATCTTTTAGTAGAGAAGCACCAGACTTCTGTTCTGAGAAGAATACAGCTAGCCATGACAAAGGCTTTGAAATGGAAGACGTATCAGCCTGGTTTGTATGGGCATTGTGTAATTTTGCTACATTTGCTTATTGACTGGTACCTGCTTTTTATATTAAAAATCGCATTAAAATGATAAGCCCATCAAGTAGGCCTTCATAAGCTATGGTATTCTCCAGAAAGCTTTTCCTGAAGACCCTCATGTTTGCACAGATTCATGACCATTTAGATAGTCAGACCTATGAAGCAGTGGCATTTAGGGCTCCCTTGTCACTGGGGGCAGTAACTCTGTGATGGCTTTTAGCCCAGATTTTAAAGAAGTTATATTGGGGATTGGCCCAGTACCTTGGATAGTCCCAAGATCTGATAGTTCCAACTCATACTCAAACCGAAAGCAAAGTGACTGTCTCATTGATATTGCATCTGTTGCATTGTCGCATTTTGGACTGCAACTCTCATTATACTAAAATTCAGGACAATCCACTGAACCTAGATGGTAGGACACTTAGGACTCATAAAGAAATGGAGTTCTTCATCCAGCACATAGTTAGCTGTGGAATTAAGTGCCACAAGATGTAGTGAAGGCTGCCACCTTTGATTGATATAAAAGAGGATTCGCTAAATTCATGGAAGGTGAGGCCGTCAGTGGCTACTAGTCAGTTAGGTGATATATCACCTCCAGTATCACATACAGTTTGCCTCTGCAGACTGGTTTCTTGAGGGATTTAGCGGCATTCAGGTTTGGCTGATTTTCCAGTGTATTCTAGTTGCTGGATTTTTTTAGTGTACCAGGTTGGATTGACACTGTGTGTATTTGTTCTGTCGATTGAATGACCAAGCTAAGGCACAACTGCCCTTTGTTTTTAAAGCCAGTGATGTAAAGATAGTAAATGTTAATTCCAATGTGTTTTACAAGCCATTGACTATATCTTATAGTCTCCTAAAAGTAGATTCCATACTCCCATGTTGAATTTAATTTGAGTGTTTTCACTGTGAGAGCCAAGGATCAGCTATTTTATGCCGCATATCTAATTCTGTGAATGTAAATGGAAGGTAAGGAAGCCAGGATACAGACACAGAAGCACAGCTGAGCAGAGGATGAGAAATTTTTGACCCATGAGCCAACAAATAATGCTTTATGAGGAGAAGAGAAGTTCATCATCTTGAAAGTGTCATCAGAAAGATTTGTACTCCTTGAACTCCAAGTTATTCAATTAAAGTGCTATTGCAAGATAAAAGGCAGAACTAACCATATGAAGGTTCAGGCTTGCTTTTCAGGAAATGTTTATCAGATTCTTTTGTCTGAACATGTTGCTTTACTAATGCATGCTTCCACTTGGCATGGAAAAAGCATTAATGTACACAACTCAGAGGAAGAATTTTGTAAAAACAAACACTCATTTGGTTTAATTGACTTTTAAAATTTTCAGTTGATGCTTTCCTTCATTAATTTAAAACACCATTTTA
Source organism: Iguana delicatissima (assembly GCA_948472985.1). Classification (NCBI taxonomy): domain Eukaryota; kingdom Metazoa; phylum Chordata; class Lepidosauria; order Squamata; family Iguanidae; genus Iguana; species Iguana delicatissima. The sequence continues at coordinate 1,611,882 of CAOKZL010000039.1, read as the reverse complement.
GAACCATTCTGAATCATTCCAAGGCAATATTATGCATTATCTTGTTACGTTGTTGCATGCAGCCATTATACTGTGAGTCTCCAAGACTATTACTTCCTTCTCTGCTATTTTCCTTACACTGGAGGTTCAGGATGGTAAATAATATGGGCAGAATTCCAAAGAGGAAAAGGAATACAAAATACTGTTAATGACGCCAATGATGCAGGTGATATTGGGGCAATTTCTGGAGGGTTAGCTCTGTTAATCTGTCACCAGCTTAATGCTGTTTTAATCTTATCTTTTTTGTATGTCTTCACCTATATGTGGTTTTACTTTTTTTTTTAATCTTGTAAGCCTCCTGCAGTTCCAAGTTTTGGACAAATGCAGGGTACAAACAAAGTGATGAGTAGATGGACATTCCAGCAAAACAATGAAGAATGTTGTGTAGTGGCAAACATTGAAGTATAGGCTCTCATCATGACAGCTTCTGCAATAACACTTCATTTGAGAGTCCAAAAAATGTGGGCAGCATGTTGATCTAAAACAATTTTTGACTGTGTTTAACAGACTGAGCAGGTCTTTTGTGTTAAAGAAGAAGAAGAAGAAGAAGAAGAAGAAGAAGAAGAAGAAGAAGAAGAAGAAGGTACGACTGAAAAGTGTAATCACAGGGGTACAACTGCTAATTTTAGCAGGGGAAGACAGGTACACATTAGCCAAGAACATGCATCTGTTGAATGGCACCCAGTGACACTTATTTCTGTCATCTGCTGTGAGAAGAAGTTCTTAGGCTTGTTGTAGCTTGTGGAGATGTGGGCCAGGACTCTGGAGAGGTGTTGCATAGCATAAACATGCATCTGTTGAGCTGTTTGACAGTGGAATATGCTGACTTGGAGTGTGGTGGGGTCACCTTCTTTGGAGGTTTTTAAGCAGAGGCTGGATGGCCACTTGCTGAGGGTGCTTTGAATGTTTGTTCCTGTATGGACTTGACACTTGAAACTTAGAGTAAAAGACTTAAATACATCACTGCCAAATAGGTTGAATTGAATTGAATTAAGTGATATTTACTATCTTGCAAATGAATGTAGGATTGCAACCCATGTCTTTCATTCTATAGTATGCCAGATTCTTTCTGACCCATGCTTTGCCTAATAAATCAGTGCTGCCACACCTGCTCCGAACATGTTACAATTTAATGGTGAAATTATATTCATGTTATGAACCCACACATCCAAAACATCTCTACTGTTCGAAGTTCTTCTTAGTTTATCAGAGCCTTTTTCCGTAGACTGCTATGTCTCTAACTGCTTCTTTTATTCTTCCATGACAATTACTCTCAAGAGACCCCTGCTTCCTCTTGCCTCAAGTGTGGCCACTTCAGAATTGTGTTGTGCTCCATACCTTTCAGTCCTTGTCATGTTATGGCAAAGCGCTGCTTCTTTCTTTTATGTTGTCAAGGCTATTTTCCTCAGTGATAAACTACATCCATCAACCCTTTATAGCTTTGCCACAATGAAAAATCCACTTGTGAAGGCTCCATTACCTTCTTTGTCTGACAATGTAAGTACTTTCTAGTGTTACACTTCTTATTCTAAAATATGTCAGAAGGGATGTGCCAGCAAACAGTTTGAGGCTGATAGCCTAGGATGGGATTTTGGATGAATGCTAAATCACTTCTATAAATTCTATGAAATAGAACTGATTTAGCGTTCATCTTATAGATTAAGAGAGAATACAGAGCAGGTAAATGGCAGATATGACTGCTGAGGTGTGTCATTCTGGGATAAGTAGACCCCTGAAGTTAGGCACACTAGATGTACAGAAATTACAGTGCCAAGACATTTGTTTTGAGTTCTGTTGTGTGAACATTTTTTTTTTATCGTCTACTAATTATCCCTTCCTCCTTTACACACTCTGAATGCATTCACAGAGTGGCTCATGCTGTCTTGTCTTGATCATAGATACCTCATCGATGGACCACCCAAACTTTAGGTTTTCAATTGTTTGCAGAATTTGTGCTGTAGGCTACAGAGATCTATCTTGTCCCAGAGTCTGGAAGAAGAAGAAAAATAATTGAGATCTTTGTGACATATGTTAGTTGTTATATATAATATGGCTCAAATCCAACTAGTTTTTGTTGTTCACAAGCCCTATTCTCAATCAGTGGGACAGGGTGGTTACAAACAACTTAATCCTCATTGGTTTCAATACAACTTAAACACAACTAACTTGATTTGGGGCCTAGATATTAGCTGTTTTCATTTTCCCCAAAGAGTTTCTTCTGTCAACTGTATGTTTATTTACTCAGATCATCCAACCAATGGATAAAAAGAGGGTTTGTGTAAACTATGATGGGCTTAAAGGATCATATACCTATATATCATTTTTATTGCAATTTCCTGCTGCCTCTTAGGAAGAGACTATTTAAACCTGCAGAACACTGGTGCACTGAGAATATTTACCAAAAAGAGGGGTGGTATTTAAGATGAAAAAGATGATCCACTAAGGAACATTTCACTCTGTTTTGTGTTTATAACAGATCTCTTCTCAGAGGCTGTTTACAGTAGTTTGTTGACAAGGCACACATGCTGATTAAAAGTGAAAACGAAGCTGAGAAACACTGCAGTATCTCTGTGGCCTGTTGCTGCAGAGACCACAATGAATCAGTAGAGGGCATCCGCTGCCTTTGTTTCTAATTGGTAATACAAAGCCAGAAAGCTTACTAACACATTTAACAAAGCCTGGAGAGATTTTATGAGATTGAGGCAGGTCAGTGCCTGGAGTCAAACAGAATCATAGATTATCTCAAGAGCGTGGAAGATTTGCTTTTAAATACTATGACTCCCAGAATCCCCCACTCAAGGGGAATATGGGATTGCAGTTTGACAGGTAGTTTTGCCAAACTCTGGATCATCTGCTTAGTGATGACAACTGTAATTGCATACCACCACAGCATAGATGGACAGACACACACATACACAACCAAAGAGGCTGATTCACAGAAATGCGTTTGTTGTGACAGGGACTTTCAAATAAATACATACATTTTGAAATGTAGATATGGTTTCTTCTACCTCCTTATAGTTTTTCTTTACAGTTTGTCTCAGTTCAATTAAATATTGAATAGAGGAGACCCGGCACATTACCAGTCTTGAGCAGTCAAGACTGATCTCTTCCGACAGGCCTTCCAAGACTAGTATTTCCATCGCCTCCCATCAATTGTCTTGCCGTTCTTTTAATAGTCAATTGATTGTTGTTAATTGTAATTGTTTTGTGTTTCAGGGGGTTAGTTTAGGTGGGTTGGTGGGTGGGGCGGATTGGGAATTTTTTTTAATGTCTTTTAATGTATTTAATGTATTAATGTTGTTCGCCATCTCGATCCATGTGGAGAGGCGGGATAGAAATCATATTATTATTATTATTATTATTATTATTATTATTATTATTATATAATTAAAATTATTCAGGCATCCATGCTAGTGATTTAATTTTTCTTTTTTTCTGAAAAGGGAAAATTGTTTTTAGAGGTTCACATTTCTGGCAGCAAAAATGATGCACTTTCTTCTCTAAAAATAAATAAATAAATAAATCAGTAAAATAGATCTGTAGGAGGTCATGTGACACCTACAAAAGAAGCTCAAATGGAACTCTGGAGGGAATCCAACTGATGAGGAAAATCAGGAATGAAAGACATCCCAATTTCACTCTCTTTCTTTCTCTGACAGAATCACATAAGTGGCATGTCATCATAGCCATTTAAAGACAGCCAATATATCATCTCTTAATCTTGTCTTTTCCAAACTATAGATATCCATCTTACTCAACTGTTCAGATTGTTCTTGGTTTCTAGAACTCTGATCATCTTGATTGCTTCTTCTGGAAATGTTCCAGCTTGTGGATATACTTCTTGAACTATAGTGCCCAGAACTAGACAGAGTATTCCAGGTAAGGCCTGGCCAAAGAGTAGAGTGAAACTGTTACTTCCTTTTATTTATACACAGTACTTCTATTGATGAAGTCTAGAACTGAATTGGCTTTTTTGGCTGCCACATCACATTGCTGCCATCAGTGCCCAAGCACAAATACTGCAATGAGGAGTCACATATTCAAAAACTGGGGCAGATTTGTAATCTCTCTGATGGATATTTCTGACCAGTGCACACTGAAGCACACGCACAATCTTTGCTATAAGATAGATTCATATAAACACACGGCCTCTTTGCCACTTTTCCTTACACAGATCCATACATGTGCCACAATATGGTTTGTTTCACGGGCCTGTACTTGCCACAGCAGACAATCATATGTACATATAGCAAGAGACAGAGTCCAGTGCCATCCCATCCCCAATTCCAATAGAGTTAAATCTGTCTCCTGACTGACCAGTTATTGGATTCATTACTTATACACTACTGTATATGATAACTCAGAGGGTACAATTGCGCTTGTGTCCTCTTTAGGGTCTTTCCATGAGCTGAATGCTGGACCAGATTGGCCTTTGTCCAGTCTTATGCAGCTGCTCTCACAAAAACAAGTTTACTTGTTCTTATAACTTTTGAAACTGCATATTTTTCTGCATGTGTATATGCTAAGAGTCTAAGGCCAATCGTTAGTGAATCTTTGGAAAGAAAAACCTTTGTAATGTACAAGTATATTTCCCTGGCACTTGTCTGCTTGGGAATTGGTTCTTTTTGCACAAAACTCCCATGCGCTTCTGGAAGTAGTGGTTTCTTGTGCAAAACTCACAATTTTAACACAGTCCGCCCCATATATATTTATTTGCAGAATAATCCCATAAGTTGACTTACCTTAACCCTATGAATGACAAAACATCTCGACATTTTATTAACAATCTTGTTCAGGTCTTGCAAACCCAGGTCTTTGGCTTCCATGATAGAATCTATCCACCTGTAATATCATCTCCCTCTTTTTCTGTTTCCTTCCATCTTACCAATCATTATCATTTTTTCTAATAAGTCATGTTGTCTCATGATATATACAAAGTATGATAACATCAGTTTAGTCATTTTGGCTTCTAGGCAGAGTACAGGACTGATTTGTTCTTCGACTATTTATTCAGCTTTTTGGCAGTCTGTGGTGTCCATAGAACTCTTCCAGCACATTTCAGACAAGCTGATTTTCTACCAGTCTACTTTCTCACTCTATAGCTTTTACAATTGTACATAGAAATCAGAAATAATACACTGTGGATGACCCTGACTTTAGTATAGAATACCATATTCTTATATTTGAGTATCTCATATAGTTCCTTTGTGACTACTCTTCTAGACCTAATCTTCTACTTTTTTTAACTATAATCTCCAGTTTGATTTATGACTGAGCCAAAGTATAGAAAGTCTGTAACTAGTTCTATGGCTGGAACTGACAGTTGCAGTTATGAAAGTGTAACCTGGAACTAGGCATTCAAAGTTTGTATTCATGATCCTTGTGTATCCAATACTGTAGGGAATATATAGGGAGTCCCCCTTTCTGTGCAGCAGGGGTCTGTTCTGTCAGTTGAAACACAGGCAATTGATTTTTCCACCCCCTTCCTATGGGTGATCTCTGTTGTGAGAGGGAAATATGACAGAAATCTTGCTTGTGATTGTTGCACAGGACATTGCTTGCAGGCAGGGATGGAGATGTCAGTCAGCTACATTCTGACTGACAGGAGAATAGACCTCTGTTGTCTGCAGCAGCTGCTGCCTGCCATTTTGTGGCACACTCATTTCTTTTAGTGCTTTCTATATTTCTTCATGATCTACACAATCAAAGGCTTTGCTAAAATCTATAAAGTACAGGCTGATTTTCTTCTGCACTCTGTCATCCAATGTACATTTGCAATATGATCTCTGGTGGCTTTTCCTTTTCTGAATCCAGCTTTGACATCTGGCAAATATTTATTTTTTTCCTGCAGCAGGGACAAAACTAGAGAAATTATTTGTCCCCACATGGGAGGATGAAATTTACATCCCTAGAGGCAACCATCTCAAGTAGCACATGCTGGGACCGTGTGTAGCTGTGATAGTGCCCCCCCCCAAAAAAACATCTTCCACCTCCTAGCCATTCGTTTCTGTTGGAAGGTAGAACTGTGTGTCACACTGCCTGTTCTGCATCTTGGGATCACTGGAAGCCTGTGGTGAAGTATGATTCAGCTGCTAAAACTATTAGTTTCTGTAAACTGCACTAATGAAAATTGTAGTCCATGCACTGGCAACTTCCTGAGTAGACTTCTATAATGTGCTCTGCATGGGGCAGTCCTTGAAGATAATACAGAAGCTACAACCAGTGTAAAATTCAGCAACAAGATCATTGACCAGAAAATCACATAGACTAGTGCCTCTTAAGCTATTTGATGTGGGGACTGACAGAATTTTTTTTTCCTGCTAATGTGCCAGCAACTGACAACAAGGTTGTGCTCAGTGACTACAACTGTTTTCTTACCTGGAAATTCACTAACTGCTTGTGGACCAGCACTAGTTCCTGGATCACAGTGTTGAATGGCATTCTTACAGCCAGCACACAATGCTAGTCTTAAAGGAGCTGCACTGGCTGCCAATTCCCTTCAGTCTAAATTCAAGGGGTCAGTGATGACATTCAAAGCCCCAAACAGCTTGGGGCCTCAGTACTTCAAGGAGCACCTCCCTGTATATATACTTGCCTGAAAAATGAGATCTGATGGAAGGGCCTCATCCATGTCCCATTAAAGGAAGTGATACGTCACGTGGAGACATGGGAAAGGGCTCCTCTGCTGTGGTGCTCTGGTTATGGAATGCCTTCCCCTTGGAGGTGTTCTTGGCACTAATGTTGGTTTCTATTGGTGCTATGTTTAAACATTGCTTTTGATTAAAGCCCCTGGGGCCTAATCATTTACACACGCACGCACACACAAAGGGTACATATGTACCTGGTTTTAACTGTTTTCAGCTGTTTTAACTTGGTGACCTATTTAATATACTTTTAATGTATTTCAATTATTTCTTCGATTTTGTATGGAATTGTTTTTAATTGTTTAAACTTTTCTAATTGTGCGCAGCCCTGATATCTCCTGACAGAGGGTGGGATAGGAATATTTTAATAAATAAATGAGTAAAATAATGGGGGCATTATCTTTGCCTTGGGCAGCAACATGTCTTTGGCCCGCCGTGAACAAAGTTGTCCTGGACATGAAGTATGCCAGGGAGGCTTTGCAGAAGCTGGCTTCTATCCTGTATCAATGAGAAAAGAATACAGTATCATCCTCTTTTGTATGTCAAAACCTGGAATATATTAACAAAAGAGGAGCAGACTAAGCTAGTTTTCTGAATAACACATTTCAATATATTTTCTTTTGGACCTGATTTTTATGTTGAAACAATGAATAAATATTAAAAAATGGGAGGATTGCTATCTTTTCTAAAGAAAAATGCAAGTGTGCTGCTGAGGTAAACCAAAGTGACATAAGAACAGCACATTTCTGCCAAAGACATGCTGACATTGGCTGGTTATCCTTTTCCCTCAGCCATTACTGTGCTGGAAAGACAGCTCCATTTTAAAAGCTTCATTCTAGACTTTATATTGAAATGGATTATCAATGGAAATGATGGTATGAATTAGAAAGATGAATTATTTAGACTGAGCACCAAGATCAATGTAGAGAGTCGCACATGATAGCAATGGTCTTCCAAAAGGGAACATGAAAACCTCATCACTTGGCGCACACGCAAATGGAGCTGACACAGGGCTAGTAAAACCATGAGATGAATCCCATGTTGAGTGAGAAAATAATGAAGGCTCACCAGTGATCAAACTGATGACCACAGCCTATGTAACTGGGGGAAAAAGATACCAGGAAAGATCAAGAGCATGCTTTGCAGAGTTCTGGTTGTAATGGTGGAAGAGGTCAGGAATGCAATCATCCTGATTCAGGAAGCCCCTTGATCTTCTGAGATGCTCAAGAGAATGGTGAGAATCTTTAGAGTATTCTGAGTGGTGATGCTGTGGGGGAAGGAATGATCAAAAGTGGGACCTTTGGGGAAGAGTGATTGGCAAAGATTATCTTCTTGCTAGAGGAGGGAATCCTCATGGATCGTCCCTGAATGGAAGGAGGTCTTCCGTTCACGCCATGTCTGACTGGGATCTCTAGCCCAAGATCCATATCATGTAATGGGGAAATCAGAGATCTGGTCCACCCCTGGGAAAAGTCCTGGGAAAGATGTTTATGAGTTGATTTTGACAGGCTGGTCTTTTGATTAATGATTGCAAGTAAAGAATTTGATACCACAAGATGTGGCAATGGCCAGCAATCTAGGTGGCTTTGAAAGGAGATTGTACAAATTCTTGGTATCAGAGGATACTACTCATAATGATAGCCATATTCCATCACCAGGATCAGTGGCAGCATGTTTCTGGATATTAACAATTGGTGGGACCTGGTATCTGAATAAGTTCTGTGGATAGGCTTTCCATAGACAACAGATTGGCTACTCTGGGAGTCAGGATGCTAGGTTAGGTAGGTCTTTGGTCTCAACCAGCATGTCTCTTATATTCTTGTAGTTCATCTTCCCCTGTTTTGTTCATTTAAAAATACATACAACTATTTTAATCGAGTTTTTCTACAGAGCCATTTCACTGCTACAGAGCAGAGTAATTTCCTAGTACTGTACTCTGATAATATCCATAAACAATGCAGCCGCATGCAGGGCAAAAGTGTGGCTATCTGGATGAGACAATAAGCACAGCTTGAAAACATTACTTTTAAGACTACAGCTCCTAGAATCCACCAACCAGCATGGCTGTCTATGGTATTTGGAGAGTTCTGGTAGCTGTAGTCCAAATAGTAATCTTCACAAATTTTGATCAAAGACATATGGCCCAGGCTCCTACCAAGGATGGCTAGTTCAGAGCCAGGGTTACCAAGAAAAGTCAGTCCCATTTCAGGAGCTTATTTTAATACACTCAATCATCTTAGTTCCTCTTTCGATGCCTGCATTGACTATAATTGGGAACACTTTTGGGAAGCAATTCTAGCTATACAGTTGGCCCTCCACATTTCTGGGTTTCACTTTCATGGATTTGATTATTTGCAAGTTTCTCCAACCCTTGCTCTCCCCAGGTACTTCTTTTCCTGGGGAAACTTTCCTCTGGGTGGCTCTGATAAGGCTGTACAGTTCTTTAAAAACCAATCTCTGGTCATCCTTCTCCTCCACCAGCCACTTCCTGGCCATCTAAAGATAGCCCGCAGCCTGATTTCTCAGCACTACAAACCGTTTCCTGATGCCCCCACACCCAAGGAAGGAGATGGGAGATCGTGCCTCAGCCCCTCTCCCAAAGAGACACACATATACTTTGATATTTGTGATTTTTCCACTTCTGTGAGGGTCCTGCATCCTTAAGCCAAGTGAATGTGGAGAGCTGACTATATAGGTGAGATACAAACAAACAAATGACTAAGTCTGGATTCATCCCAATTTAAACCATTATGATGAGGTGACTAAAAAAATGAACAGTGACTGAGCACTTCAGTGAGAAGTCTAGGCTTCCATCTATGAAATAACAAAGGGGTTTGCCATATGCCAAAGGCAGAAGGAGAATACACAATTTTTGTAAGTTCTTTTAATATGTAGAGACTAAACACACAACTGACAGAGGCACCCCTGCAAACCACTCACAGCTTTTCTTCTCATGTGGGAAAAGCACATCTGAATCTGTCTTAAGTGTGTGAATCAGATAAGGATAAACCTTAATTTCTTTTGTTTCTGCCCTCAAGAACTGTTGCTTTTGAGGTACGGAGAATCATAAAGCAGCAGAGAGGAATGCTGTGATCTGTAATTTATACAGAGCCTAAAGATTTGACAAAAGAGTAAGATCTATTGGTTTGTCTCACTGCTTGGAGCGAAGAGACTTATAGATGTCTCTTGCTTCCTGCTGTATAAACTATATGTACTTTTGTGTGTCAGATCACTGTTGAAACTGGAGTTTCTTATAAGGATATTCTTGGATCAAGGGCATATTATTCTGGTGACAAAGTTTGGAGTTGAAACATTTCACAAAGTTGAATACTGTGGAAAAGTACTGAAATCAGAATGGGGGAGGGGAGGAGAACAGAAAAGAATCACATAAGTTTTGTTCCAAGTTGCTTTCCAGATTGCTTTTTGCTCCAGATTTCATGGGAAAAAAATCTTTTGGAATTATTAGTTCTCTGTTTTGGGGTTGGAACAAAGCATTTCATTTCTGTAGGATATTTTTGTAGCTGCAGATTGTTAGAGCTCTAAAGATAGCTGACAGATAGGTAGCTATAAATGATCTATACTTTGAGTTTGCATTAGACTTTTAAAAGAATGTTACAGTTTTTAAAAAGTGGAGTGCCAAGCAAAATAAAACAAAACCCAGAAATTCAAAGTGTTTCTTTGGGAAGTACCTGAAAAACTAAAGAAGGAAACAAAAACTGGGCAGCACCCAATAAAATAAGCAGAAAGCATCTCAAGATGTTCAATGGATCAATGATTTATCAATAAAAGCCCAACATGTTTTGGCCTGTATGTGCTTTCAGAGGCTTTATTCAGGGGCTATTTGAAATATATTTTCTTTTATTTCTTATTTTTTGTCCAAAAATGGTATGAGAGTTTCAGCTCCAGAAATTTCTAGGTTAAATTTCAAACAGGCCTTGAAGAATGCCTTTGAGAGGATATACTGGCCAAAATATTTTTGACTTTTTATTAATAAATCATCCATATGTTGAGCACCTTGAGATGTATCTCCTGTTTTCACTTGACAGAAGTTGTCAGACCAGGCACAAAATTTTACCATGGTCTTCATCTTGATTCAATGAGATAACACTTGAGCTTGGCTGGTCCTGTGACGAAGCATGAGGATTTGTATAACATAAGAGTGAAACAGACACTGTAGTGGTGACATATGGGCAGATTCTATCAATATTTGAGTGCTGGTGACCTGGCGGAAAGGAATAGGTGCAAGGGGCAACAGACAAGCACCTAAGGTTCCCAGATCTCAGGGCATGGCTCTGAGTCTCTGGTCCTCAGAGCAGGCGTGACGGATCTCAGGGCAAGAACACTGTCTTGAAAAAAAGGAAAAAGAAAAAAATTGCGTGTGTTTACTTATTTGTTACAGTTGGATTTTTATTTTTTTTTTTAAATTGAATGGGATACTCTGTGCAACTGTGGCTAAGATGCTTAAGACATGCTTAATGCCCATTGTAGCATCACCCTTGTACTATCACTAGGGTCCACCCTCTATGATGTTTCAGGAGCTGGAATAGTCCTACCCTGACACTCTACAAGCATCAACCATGGATAAGAGAGGAGAGTGGCATAGCTGAGGGGCCAGATCAGATATTTTGCTGCCCAGGATATATTAAGGTGGTTGGAGTTCCTGGATTGCCCCCCCAAAAGTCTCCTTTGTGCATGCATGTGAGATCTTCTAGAAGTGGTGGCACAAAGATTAGATAGTACATTAGGCAGCAACACAGAAATATTCCTGTGTGAATCTATTTCCAACCTGCACTTGGATAACACCTTAGATCTTGGATGAAACCTTGGATGAATTGTTGCTCAGTTACTCATGTAGCACACTAAACGCTGATGACTCAAACACTGGAAGATTCAAGAGATGAGTGATGAAAAAAGAGGGAGCAAGTGACACTTTTTTTTTCTTTTCAGCAGAGGGTCTTTAGCCAGCAAGGGGCCTGGAGCAATTGCACCATTAATAAGCCTTCCCTGGCAGCTGTCACTTCAAACTTTTACTGAACTGAGAAATCCCAAAGCGTGCCAGCTGCTATGCTTTGGCTCAGTCAGTCCACCATCATGCCTTGCTTAGTGAAAAGATGAACAGTCCCCGCTTCGCATTGCTTTCAAATATCTGCACTTTTTTCTGGTCTTAACTTTCTGGCTGCTTCTGTGGCAAACAAACTTTGTTATGTTCAGGCCTATCCCTCATGTACAGCACTGTAAGATCCCATTGAGATGCACACTAGCATCTCACTTTTCATTGGGCATAATATTAGAGTGACCAGAGACCCCTTTTTAAAGGTGACAGTTCTTGATTTGAAGGGTACCAAAGGACAATCCTTTGTCTGAAGCCATTGTTTTCTGTCCAGTCCTAGTCCAGCATAAAGATAAAGAAGCATAAGATGACTAAACAGGGGCTATTGTACTTTGGACATATAAAGAGACAACATGATTCACTGGAAAAGACAATTTGTTGTTAACTGCTGTCAAGTTGACTTTGACTCACGGTGACCCTATGAATGAGAGATCTCCAGGTTGCCCTGTCATCAACAGCCCTGCTCAGCTCCTGTAAACTCTGGGCTGTGGCTTCTTTGATTGAAGCCCTTTCCACACAACGTTGCTGTGCCACTTCTGCAACAAGATGGCAGTGATTGGCTGATCACAGTTCCCACATGATGTTGTCGCTGTCCCGTTGCCATCCCATCGCAAAGCTTCGTATTCACACAATATTTGCAAAATGGAAAATATCCATTTTGCACCTCCAATCACACAGTGCTCCCGTACTTACCATTGTGCGGAAGCCATGGAAGCGCAATTGCAACACGTTCTGTCTCGGCACAGCAATGGCAAGTGCCCAGCTGTGCTGCAGAAGGAAGAGGCGGAGCCATTGAGCTTCCTTCCACAGGGAGCGAGCAGGTGCGGAGGGGAGCGTTACTGATACACTCCCTTCCAGACCTGAATTGCAGTGCAACAACGCGGAAGAATGTTGTCATTCAGAAATGGCCTGTAACCAGTCTTCCTCTTTTCCTATTGCCTTCTACCTTGCCAAGCGTTATTATTTTTTTCTAGTGGGTCAGGTCTTCTCATCATGTAGCCAAAGTATAACAATCTCAGTTTAGGAGAGTTCAGGCTTGATTTGCTCTACGACCCATTTATTTCTCTTTTTGGCAGTCCAGGGTATCTGCAGAACTCTCCTCCAGCGCCTCATTTCAAATTCTCTTCCTATCAGCTATCTTCACTGTCCAGCTTTCACAACAATGTGTAAAAATTGGAAAAATAATGGCATGGACAATCCTGATTTGGTATTCAATGATGTATCTTTACACTTGACCATCTTGTTTAGTTCCTTCATAGCTACCCTTCAGGTCCTAGTCTTCCTCTGATTCCTTGACTGCAGTCTCCATTTTGATTAATGGTTGCACTAAGGTATAAGAGATCTTTGATTATATCAATGTTTTCACTATCTATTTTAAAGATATGTAAATTATTTGTCACCATTATTTTTGTTTTCGCCAGTATTTTTGTTTTTGTATTCAATTGTAAGTCTTCCTTTGTACCTTTTTCCTTGACTTTCTTCACTACTCATTCCAAGTCTTTGCTATATTTTCTGCTAGTAGTGTGGTGTGGTGTCATCTACATAATTTAAATTGTTGATGTTCCTTCCTCTGATTTTCACTCCTCTCTCTAAATCTAATCCTGCTTTACATATAATATGTTCAGCATGGAAGTTAAACCAATAGGATTATAAAAGCAGCCTTGCCTGACTCCCTTGTCAATTGGAAACCATTTTGTTTCTCCATATTCTGTCTGAATTGCCGCCTCTTGCCTTGAGTATAAGTTACGCATCAGGACAATCAGAATTTGTGGCAGTACCATTCCTTTAAGAGCTCATGATCTACACAAGGAAAGGATTTGCTATAATCTAATACAGCAGTGGCTGATTTTCTTCTGAAATCCTTTGATGCACTCCATTATTCAGTGTATGGTTGTAATATGATCTCTTGTATCTCCCTCTTCTGAACCTAGCTCGGACATCTGGCATTTCTGGCTTCATGTATTGTAAAAGTTTTTGTTGTAGAATTTTAAGCATCACTTTGCTTGCATGACAGATTAATATCATGGTCCAGTGGTTACTGTAACCCCTGGTGTCTCTTTGGGGAATTGGAATGTACATTAAGCTTTTCCAATCTGTGGGCTATTCCTTTGTTTTCCGTATCTGATGACAGATTTGAGAATTTGAGTGGATTTTTTCTCTGTGGGTTGAAACAGCTATATTGGTATACCATCTGTTCTTGATCATTTATTTCTCTCAATTGCCTTGAGTGCAGCTTTTATTTCACTTTCTAAAATTGTAGGTTCGTCTTCAAATGGTTCTTCCTTCAATGACTCTATCATCCTTTCATTTCTTTTCTATAGTCCGTAAGTGTATCCTTTCTATTTATTTCTTCTTGATCATGCAGTGTGTTCTCCCTGCAAGTCATAGAATCATAGAATCATAGAATTGGAAGAGACCATAGGGGACATCCAGTCCAACCCTCTGCTATGCAGGAACACACATCAGAGCACTCCCAACAGATCGCCATGCAGCCTCTGCTTAAAAAGCTCCAAAGAAGAAGACTCTACCACACTCCGAAGCAGCATATTCTGCTGTTGAACAGCTCTGACCATCAGGACGTTCTTCCTGAGGTTTAAGTGGAATCTCTTTTCCTGCAGTTTGAATCCATTGTTCCTTGTCCTAGTCTCTGGAGCGGCAGAAAACAAGCCCGCTCCCTCCTTGACATGACAGCCCTTCAAATATTTAAACATGGCTATCATGTCCCCTCTTAACCTTCTCTTCTGCAGCCTAAACATGCCCAGGTCCCTAAGCTGTTCCTCATAGGGTATGACTTCCAAATCCTTCACCATTTTGGTTGCACATTTCTGGTCATAAAGCATCCCTATTCTTGGTTAACTTTTCCTTTGATTTCTTGGATTTTGTGAAAGAGGTCTCTTGTTCTACTTTTGTTGTTGTTGTTGTTGTTGTCGTCCGTTTCTCTACACTGATTGTTAGAGTAGTTCTCTTTGTCCCTGTGCATAAGTCATTGAACAGTTGCAGTGTCAGGGTTCTGGTACTATTTCTTTCACCTTTTACTTTTACTTCTCAACTACCTTGACTACTTGAAGGGTTTCATCTGTCATCCAATGAAGTGTCTCTTTATTTTTGGCTGTAGATAGCGTCTTTTTGCATCCTGCCCTCACCATTTCTCTGGCTTCAACCCAGAGTTCTTCTGGCACTCAGTCAATTAGGCTGAATACTACAAATATATTTTATGTTATCTTCAAATTCTACTGGGTTGTTTTTCAGGTTGTATATTGGTAGGATGATTGATTTAGGGTTCTTTAGCTTTTCTCTAATTTTTGATATTAGCAGTTCATGGTCTTTGCCACAATCTGCTCCTGATTTTGTTTTTGCAAAAAGAATTTAGCTTCTCCACTATCTGCTTCCAGTTATGTAGTCTATTTGATTTCTATACTGGTCATCAGGTGATGTCCATGTATAATGTTGCCTCTCAAAAATGTGTTTGTGATGAACAAACTATTGGCTTCATAAAATCTAGTCAGTGATTTTCTTGCTTCATTCCTTGATCCTAGGCCACATTTTCCTATGGTCTTTGGTTCTGCTCTCTTTCCTACTTTTGCTTTCCAATTGCTTATGAATATTAACATGTTCTGTTTTGGTGTATGATCAATTTTTCCCAAGACTCTAGCACAGAATCTTTCACTTTCTTCCTCTTCTGCATCTCTGTGTGGAGCATAAGCTTGGATTCTGTTGATGGGTTTTCCCTGAAGTCTTACTGATATGATACAGTCAGATTTTGTATTATATCTCTTGACTGTTTTTGCTACTTATCGCTTCACTATTGATGCCATCCCATTTCTTTTTAGATTTTCATTTCGGAAGTGTAACACTGTGTAATTACCTGATGCAAAATATATTTTTCCTGTTCACTTTAGTTCACTCATCTCAAGTTTGCAATGTTTAAATGTTCCATTTCTTGTTTCAGAACTGTAGTTCTTAACCTTGTCTTTACCAAGGAACCCCTGTAATATAATTATGTTGCTGGGGTCCTACAAGACTTAACTCAAGATTTAAATATTTAAATTTAGATTAAGATGTTCAAATGTTTGTTTATTCATTAAAGTCTTCTGGACAGTAGGATTCAAATCTCCGCTCAGATACTGGGTGACCTTGGGCAAGTCACATAACATTCTCTCAGCCTCAGAGGAAGGCAGAGGCAATCCTCCTAAACAAATCTTGGGAAAAAACAAACAAACTGTGATAGGTTCACCTTAAGGTTGTTATAAGTCAGAAGTGATTTGAAGGCACACAGCAATAAAATGTTGCTGAAAGGGGGAGATTCTTTCTATCCATCATGTATCTTTCCTTTGAAAATAGAATTACGGCAACCCTAAGGTGAACCTATCATGGGGGCTTTCTTGGCAAGATTTGTTGCCTTTGCCTTTCTCTGAGGCTGAGAAAATGTGACTTGCTTGAGGTCACCCAGTGGTTTCCATGGCTAAGTGGATGATGTTACCCCAGAACGTTGGTGACTCAGGGGTCCACCCATGATGCCAGTACCTCCGTGAAGCAATGGGGAATATTAGCTCCAAGAGGAAGTCTCTGGCAGGGGGTAACTTTATGAGATCTTTTATACCCTGTATACTGCTACTAATGCAGGGAAGAACCAGCTGGAGATTCAAAAAAGTAAGCTTGTTTGTTTTTTAGGGGGAATTAACAATCACACACACACACAAGATCCATGCAGTCTCACAATCACACAAGGCTAACTGAAGGAAAAGGGAGAAAAAGTTTGGATAGCGAGAATTTAGGGTGAAGTGGGTGATATTTACCAGTCTGGAGAGAAGTGAAGGATCGATTGTGGCTTAGACTAGAAGTCCAAGGGTAGTACAAATTGGAAATTGGGGTGGCAGAGTGATGGTCAGTACACCAAAAATATATGAACTATCTGGCAAAAGCCAGAGTTTGAATATTCTTTTTCTGCTCTGAGGGGGAAGGTGTAAATGGCTCTTTGGCAGAGTAAACAATGGGTTCCTGAGAGTGGACAATGAAGTCTGGAATGAGCTAATGGCCTTAACATTATGTGACAAAGGGACTGATGGGAATCATGATAGCTCCTTAATTACTGGACAGGTGAGGAGACAAAGGAGGGTTTCTGCTGGACAAAGGGAGAAGGCTGAAGACAATCAGTCCTTCTGTGGAGGCAGTTTCAGTGCCATTGTTTCTAAAGGTCGAATCATTGAGTGATATCTGCAAATCCGTTGTCTGGGAGTTTCCCTGTCTGTGACCTAGCTGTGCCTTGAGATCTCGTCCTGACCCAGGCCCTTTTTGCACGGCATTTGCCATGTGAAAGGGCCTCTGGAGAATCGTGTGACTGCAAGGAGCGGTCCACACGATGCACTCACAATCGTGTGACGCTCCAGGGCCTGGCAAGCACCGATCACACACTATTTCATTTTCAGCTGTGAGCCAAAAATGGTGCACAATTGCACATCGCTCTGGGGCCCTGAATGCACTTGCTGTGCGTGCAGAGCTCCAAAGCTGTGGTGCTCGCGCTTCCTGCCTCAGCGCAGCCTGGGAAAATCCCAGGCTGCACTGTGGAAGGAAGAGGAGGGGCTCTCACAAAAGCAGGCAGCAGCTGTGGAGCTGAAGGAATCGGGACGTGAGAGCCTCTCGCTAGAGGCTGCTCGCATGATCCCTGCACCCCAGCTCTGCAAAAAGGTGAGTTGCGGAAAGGGCCCCAGTTTTGCAACAAACTTGTGCAGCCAGTTTCCTCTTTGCCAGCCAGCTCCCAGTCACAGCAAGATATAATTTTATATTTTGTGCCAATTAGATATGTTTTGCCAATTAAACCATATTATGGAGAAGGGGTTTATGGCTTGGTAACAGTAGTGCCATGGTGGGGAAAATATAACGATGCTTGGTAAAGTGGAAATCATCTTAACATCAAATAGCAAATAACAAAAAAACCTGCCTCCAAAAAACCCAGAACAACTCCTCCCTCCAAAAGAGGCTTGGAGGCTTGACAGAGACAGCAGATATAAACAGGCAGGATGGTCAATTGGTGGTGAGAGTCTTCTGCACTAAAGTAAGATGCATTGTTACTTGAATTATAGCCATTATTTCTAAATTCACATCTGTACTGTAAATTAGCATGTGCAGTTTTTATGCAAACTGATGTCCTCTTTGTTTTGGTGATGTGTTTCTTCTTCTTCTTTTTTTGGCAAAGTATTAATTGGCCGCTTTTCTGTAATATGTTGCCCCTTTCTGAAGCAGAAGATGAGAAAGTGGCAACATATCTCTGTTGACTGAGTAAAGATGGAAGAGCGCTATCTTTTATGGCTTTAGGCTTCTTGTGCAAAGAATTTTTCTTTACGTGAATGGCTCCAGGATTCCAGTCCTTACAGTTAATAGACACCGTTTAGACCTTAAATAAAACAGGTGTGTTGAGGGCAACTGACTAGCACTTCGTTTTCTTAAAAAAAGAAAGAAAGTATTTTTAATACAATTCATTTCCCATATCCTCATTTTCTTATGTATACTCATCCAAACTTCTGCCACCAAACCCATTAACAAAGTAGTAGACTTTGTATAAAAGAAGGTAAAGGGGTGCAGGATTGCAACCGTAGGCAATATGAGGCTAGTCCTGGGACCTGGGCTTGGATGCCATTGAAAACCAAATGCAAACAATATTTATCATAAAAGTGTCGCTTACTTTCCTAAGCTAAACCTCTTCCTCAGATTATTAGATATTATTTCCATTTTTCTTAATCAGTAATCCTAGCGCTAACAACTTTAAGAATTACTGGAGGAAGAACAGTTTTGAAATTTACTGTTCCCAGAGAAATTGGCATACTGTCTGCAGATATGGAGAAAAAAAGATGAGATGCTCATATCCCATTCATGATTAGACATATTCTTCAATAAATAAAACTGCACAGCCAGGAATGGATACAGACAAACTTATCATATTGAAACAGATGTGGACCTCAAATGCAGAGTAGCAAGCTTTATGTATATTCCTTGGAATGCACTAGACTGACACGGTGCTTATATCTAGATGTGTTTTGTTGCCAGCTGAGCAGGCTGTCAAAATAACTGTAATTGGAGAAAATGAATGAGGCTTATATCTCAGTGAGTGTGAAGCCTATTAATCTGGTTGTCTCACTGAAGGAAGAACTGTTAAGGGCTATTATTTTTTTGGCTTTCTCAAGATATTTAACTGTCTGGAGGCCCAAATCCAATCCCCAATGAGAGCAGATCCATTGAATGAATGTAACTTACGTAAGTGTTAACTTCATTTATAAAATAAAACAAGCTACCATTTATTAACCTAATATTTGAATTAGGTCCGAACACTAGGCTAGGCTACATTTTCAACCTACCTTATCTCCCAAGGGATTCAGGGTGATGATCATGGTCTTTCTTTCTTCAGGTTTTTCTTTCTGTTAAATAAGGCCATTTCCACACTACTTTGTTATAGTGTCATTATTCCACTTTCAACATCCTGTGGAATTCTGGAGTCTGTAGTTTACTGAGGCCAAAGAGCTCTCTAGCTGAGAATTATAAATGCTCCTCCCTAAATTGCAAACCCCAAGATTCCATAGGATGTTGTAAATGGAATAATAGCACTATAAGTGTGTAGTGGGGAAATGGCTTAAGTCAGACTAGCAGACTGACTGGCCCATTCAGTGGTCTGAACTTGGTATTTCCTAGGCCATTTCCACACTACACTCTTACAGCACGATTATTCCACTTTCAACATCCTATGAAATCCTGGGGTTTGCATTTTTAGGAGGGGCCAGCTGGCCCCTCCCAAAACTACAAGCCCCAGGATCCCATAGGTTGTTGAAAGTGGAATAATCGCGCTGTAAGAGTGCAGTGCGGAACTGGCCCTAGTCTTAGTCCAGTGGACTGGGATTCTTCTAATATCTTCTCATGCGAAAATTGGTGCTAGAAAGCTAACCACTGCTATCATTTCCTCCAAACCACTTGAAATATTGTGGCTCTATAAAATGTGTTAGATGCTTTTCTATTTAAAAAAATAATGTGCCACGCAACCTGCCATCCATAAAACATATAGGGTAAAATAGCAATTCATTAAAACAAACTGAAGCCACAACAAAAACAATTGCTGCAAGAGATCTAATTTAAAATTCAAAACGTTTTTATATACTGCAGTGCTCAAAATACTGAACTGTCAGTTTTCATGGCAGAATAATTCTGAGAAGATTATTATTTCCCTCTAGTGATCCTATTTATCAAGGAAGCTTTACACAGCCAAACACATAGTCTTTTATATCATGTAAAGCCCACTGAAATGCTAAACACTTGATGCTGAAATCTTGTCTGACTAAATTGTCTGCTGGATTAACTCTAATTATGTTAAGTTCACAAAAAAAGAAAAGTGATAGACCAATGTCCTAGTATCTCCACAGCTACCAGAGTATTGTTTCCTTTTGCCTAGCCTCTGCAGAAATTTCCACAGTAAAATGTAGGGCTGAGCTACATGCTCTGTTAAATGGATGGCATGAAACCAAGGGCCTTAGCACATAAAGGTGTCATACCACCATAGCAATGCTCTATTGCTGGTTCAGGATCAGTGCTACCTCACAATGTCTCTGCTAATCAGCAGCTATTATGTTGCAATCCATTTGAAATCTACCTTTTTCCAGTGCTGAAAATAACCTGTTAATGACTCCCTTTACCGCAACAATCCAATTACCTGTGGTAGTGCAGTTTCTCAATACCGCTTGATAGTGCTTCCTTCCATAGCCAATCCAGGAGTGGGCGTGCTGTGGGTGTTCCCAGGTTTTCCCTCCCTCAGCCACCCCATGGCGTGTTAAGTTCAAAGTCTGTCGCCTCTCCATGTTTATTTTAAGTTTCTCCTTTAATTTTTTTTTTACTTTTTAAATACATTTTTAAGTATTATAGTACAAAAATGCAATAGTGTACCAGCATGTCATGATGTTACAATATTGCTGTGCTGGTACGGCTTTAAAAACACACACAAAACCCCAACCAATCATGAGTGGTGGAGCAAGGAAAAGACAGAAGCCATTTCCGCACTAGATGTCTATAGCGTATTATTCCACTTTCAACATCTTATGGAATCCTGGGGTTTGCAGTTTCGGGAGGGGGCTCCCGAAACTGCAAACCCCAGGATTCCATAAGGTGTTGAAGGTGGAATAATAGCGCTATAACAGTCTAGTGCGGAAATGGCCAGAGAAAAGGACTCACCAATGATGCTGTAATGAGGTGGGAACACTGGTGACAATAACACTGCTCATCTGCTTAAATTGAAAGGGTGTGGTAACGAGTGTTCATAACCCAATACCATCACGGAAATAGCAATGCTGGGATTGAAATGTAACAATGCAATATTGAGGTATGATGTAATAAGGCCCCAAGTCTCCTTTTCTTTTTTACTCCAGAGTAGCAGTATACAGACCCAATGTGGATGAGGACAAGCATGAATGGGCATGAGAGGTTTAAACTTTGGATTTTTTTTCCAGTTTAAAGCACCTAATCCTGAAGCAGATTCATTGTCAGGACAGACTTTATGGCTCTGGGTTTTTCAAACTTGATCTGCAAATGTGATTGCTGTGGCTTGCCCTCTACCATCCTCGTCTGCCTCTAGCTCTAATGCTTGTGTTTAAAATTGGCAGCCTTCATAAGGCATTTGCTCTGAGGGTTAACCATACAAAGAAGTTTGCACACTTTGCAATTATGATATAAGCATCCCCTCCTCCTGCTGCCAACAAGTTCTTTCAGCAACTTGAAATCCTTTTACTGGAAGCTACTTGCTGAGTTTATCCATCACTACCTCTTTCCTTTCCTCAAGGATGAAATCTACATTTGATGAGGAAAAGGGCAGTGTAAGAACAATTCCAGGTATGTGCATCTGGGTAATTGCACTCCTTCTTAAAATTCAGATTATATCTACATCAGCTGTGAATTTAGCCCAGCTGTCATGTGAGTAGTGTGTTGACAGAGGTGGTGTGTGATAACTGGCCAGATGCTCACCTGTGCATGGTGTATCAATTTTATTTTCTCTTGGCATGACAGGTCAGATGAATTCCTAGTTGAGGCAACTTATATCAATTCAGGTTTCAGCTAATCCTTTTATGAGTAGATTTTTCTCTTCTCAGTGTCTCTCTGTTTTAGCACCTGCTTTTATAAGATCTGCAGTTGAGCCCAGAAGGACTTTTAATAGCATCTAGTCCAAATGCTTCATGATGTTTAAACAAGATCCAGTCCTGCCTGGTTCCTTGTGTTTAAGTACAGTGGCGTCTTATCCCAGATAATGTGGCAATTATTCCTTTTATTTATAATTTTGAAATTATGTCCTCTTGTTCTAGCTTCAGCTGATGATTAATATATTACACATAGGGGTTAGATATACCTTCTCCTCATTGATAGACTTAATTTGCCACTCTATTTACCTGTTTAGACTGGCTTTTTCTCATTGAAGATTACACACTTCTTTAGCTGAGGATCCCATGTGCTTGAGAAGTCATATTCTCTCCTGAGCAAAAATGAGGGGGAGTTCCTCTTCCATAGCTAATGCTATGGGAAAAATAGGTTTCATCATTAATTACTTTAATCTTACTCACTTCAGTGTTTTCAAGGCTAAAATCTTATAGCCAGTTAACTAACCTCAACTGAACACACTGAGGCCCTTTCCGCACGAGGCTGGTGAATCAGTTCGTGCCGTTTCTTACTGAATTTTCTGGGCTCAAAACAAGGCGGACTTTCCCTCATTTCCTTCCGCACAGCTACTGCGTATGTTCCATTTTGATTTGGAGGAGTGCAAGTTCATGAATCCACACTGCCTCCGCTGTGGCCACTCTCGCTACTCCCCTCACATCACCCTGTCGGCTGTGATTGGCCCTTTTTTTTTTTTTTTGCATGGTTTAGTGCGTCATTGTGTATGTGCGTAAGTCCATACTACCACCTGGCCCCTCCCATGAGCCCTCTCCTGACCACCAATTCGCATTGGTGCGAATGTACGTGTCTGCACCACTGTGAAAGTATGAATTGGATCGATCTGGAAAATTGGAAAACTGATTTCTTCTGGTTTTCAAATAGTGTGCTTTACCACCACATAGGGGTGCATTTAGTTGGAATTACATGCAGAACGAAGGTAAATAAACCAAACCTAGTCCACTCCAAGGTGCAGAAGACCTCCGTGGCAAGACTAATTGGCCCGCCTTAATAACTGAGAGAAATAAAATATATTTTAGTTTCTGCAGTATTATTAACATATATGTATTAGCTTATAAGTGTGACACATTTTAGATATGCTTACACATATATTTTGGTATATTTTATATTTGAGCTTTTGTAATACAATAAAGTCTAAGAGGCATATTTTAGAACTGGTAGCTGAGTGAAGGAAGACCTTGAATCTCCAGGTGCAAAGAACCAGATAGATAAAGATGAAGTGTCCTCCTCTCTTGGGAGGCACCCGCAAGTCTGAAGGCTGTAAGGAGTAAACCAAGTTGATAACAGAAAGTTGAAGGGGAGGGAAACCTGTGTAGGGCAGGGAGATAAAATGTGGGCTATTCCATGGGGGGTC
Organism: Iguana delicatissima; assembly: GCA_948472985.1. NCBI lineage: Eukaryota > Metazoa > Chordata > Lepidosauria > Squamata > Iguanidae > Iguana > Iguana delicatissima. The sequence goes on along the minus strand of CAOKZL010000039.1, from coordinate 1,588,541 downwards.
TTCTCTCTGAGACACCCGGCTCTGCAGAGACGTATTTTCTTTTTTTAATAAACATCTGATGCTTCAGCCGATCCTGTGTTAAATTGTTTTATGAGTCTTATCAGCTATTTCTTACAATAACCGTGTGCAGAAAGGGCCTGAGACTTACTTCTGTGTGTGCAGAAGTATAATACTGCACTATTACTAGATTAATGATTATGCTGAACTGGCTGAGTTGGTCTTGGTGATTTTATTGGAATCTTCCCATTTGCTGTATTGGGAGACTTCACTATTCATGCCGTGGCCACGCCATTGGGAGTGGCTCAGGATTTCATGTTCTCTATGACAATCCTGAGTCTGTCCCAAGTAGTATTTGGTGCCACACATGCTGCAGGACACATTCAGGACCTAGTTTCTGTACTGGATGGGATAATGGTGATCTGAGGAATTTTGCTAGTTCCATTGTCATGGACAGATCACCACCTGGTGTGGTTTAGACTCACTGGGACTTGGAACCTCTGCAGGGGTAAAAGGCTGATTAAGATGGAAGCTTTGATTTGTGAAGGCTCTTGGGGAGTTTCTTATTGTTATGGCAGGTGACCCTCTCAAAGCTCTGCTTGATCTCCAGATTGTAGAAACGACAAGCACATTTGACATAATTGCCCCTAAGAGTTCCCTCCCATGGAATGGAGGTAAGCAAGCCCCTTGGCTTACTAGGGAGTTGGCAGCAATGAAATAAGTCACATGGAGACTAGAATGTTGATTGTGGAAAACTTGGAGGTCCAGGTTTTAGTGGTGGCCAGGAGTGTATTTGCACAGTTAAGGTGTGCCAGCTGTGCCTGATCATGTTAGGTCTGGCCAGGGTAACATCTGCCTTGGTTGCATCCTGTAACACACATTCCATGAGGCTGCCTTTGGAAATTGTTTGGAAACTTCAGCAGATCCAAAATACTGCACTTATACTGCTGACAGAGGCTGGTTATAGTGAACATAACTCCCATGCTGAAACAGCTTCACTGGCTACAGGTCCATTTCCAAGCACAATTCAAAGTCTTGGTTATGACCTTAAGGCCTATATGGTGTAGGTTCAGAATGGCTGAAAGCTTGTATTTCCCAGTATGAGCCCACCTGAGTCTTATGTCTTCAGGGGAGGGCTTTCTGTCCCTCCTACCACCCTCCTAGACTTGTCTGATGAGGATATGGGCAGAACCTTCCTGGTTGCAGCTCCCAAGTTATGGCACCCCCTCCTATGGGAGGCTCACTTGGCTCCTTCTCTGCTGTCTTTTTGCCAACAGGCAAAGACCTTCCTATTCAAACAAGCTTTTAGCCTTTGCTGACTGGGATTGCAGGACATGTAACAGGTGTGCTGTTTTTAATATATGTGGTTTATTGTTCTTAAAATATTTTTTAAAAATTAATGTCTTAAAAGTAGTGTCTTCATGGGATCAGTTGCTTTTTGAACTTTTATAATATGTTTATCCATTTTGTTTTTAACTTATATGGTAAGCTGCTTTGAGTTCAGTTTAGGGAGAAAGGTGGGATAGAAATCAAATACAATCAAATCAATCAATGATTAGAAGTTATAGCCCAAAATGCAGCTGTATTTATGGTTTAATAAGCACAGGATGGCTACAGTTGTTCATTTTTCAAGTGCTAAATTTACCATGGTGTGTATATAGTCATTTGGTAAGTCAATAGACCAGAGTTTGGAACTTTTACCCTTCCAAATATTTTGAACAACAGTTCCAATAATTCTTTACAATTGGCCATGCTTGCTGGGGCTTCTGGGAGTAGTATTCCAAAATATCCAGACACTCAAATCTTTCCCAACCCTGCAGTAGACAATAATATCTTCACATATTTGTGTGTGTGTGTATGTATTGCATTTGTATGCTGCTTTTTTCCCAAAGTGGGACCCAAAGGAGCTTATAGAACAGGTTGCTGAAGAGGTGTTTTTTGGGGGGGAGGGGACTATCTTTTGCATTTCCAGATTTCTGCGTAAATCTCCTTGACACCTGGCATTTTTTAAAAATATAAAAATAACATACTAAAATGAGGTGTTTGTTGAGTTCCTATCCTGCTATATTTGCTTAAGACATCATCATCCAGTATTAGTAACCCTCTTTTATTTTTCCAGCACTATTTCTGCCTTTTTTCTTAGCATGGAAAATCTTTTTATGAGGAAAAGATGGAATAGCTACACAATGGCCCTTTCCGCATGTGGGAAAGGAACCACACGAAAACGGGACTCACTGGATTCCTTTGGCGTCTGGCTGAGTCCGTCGGGACAAGGAGCAGTGCGAGCTCGTCGCTCCGTACTGCTCTGGTGTCCAAAATGGCGGCTTCCAGTTGGTGGAGGCTCTCCACCAACCGGAGAAGCTCGCCAGCCTAAAGCCCGCCCCCGGCAGATCTGCAGGCATGCACTAGTGCGCGCCTGCAAATCTGCACCGGAGCGTGGCGACGGAGCGACACGGAGCTGCGCGCGCCATGCTTTTTAAAAACCTCTAAAAAGAGGTTTTTAAAAAACACGCCACACGACCAGTTCCAGTCGCTCCGGAGCAGACTCAGGTGCAGAACTGCAAAAAGTAGTCTGCCCCAGTCCACTCTACAGTGCAGAAGACCTCCGTCAGAGGTTGCTCTGCACTGTTTAAAAAGCCCGGTGTGGAAAGGGCCACTGGCTTCTATCTGCTCAGTCTGGAAATAGTCCAAGTGGCTACATAGATGCTACTGTAAGGTGCCACTTGCTAAATAGTTCTCTATCTCCATCCAGTCTTGCACAAATCTTTTTTTTTCCAGTTTTAAACACAGTTTAATTATAATTTTCTGTCTAGACTTTCTTTTGAATCCCACCACTAACAGAAATGTTTCCAGTATGATACCCAGAACTCTTATTAATCTGCCCACCACATTCTTACTTGACTAAAAGGCATCTTAGCTGCCTGCATTTAATTTGTTAAGTACCAGATCACAATGTGAGAGAAATTCCACTAATCTCCACATAGGTGCGAAGTGTATCCGTTGCAGCTCCATGTGTGCTAGCTATTGGCTGCTAATCACTTGGCTTCTGAGAAGACTGGCATGTTTCTTAGAAGGTCTGAGTTCTACATCCAACAAGAACATGTGAGTTCAATTTAAGTATAGCCCTACTGACCTCAAGAATGATTACCAACAAAAGGGGAAGAATGGAGGTTTTGTTCTTACTAAGAATCAGAGTGGATTCAGACAGTACTGTTCATAACCTCTCTCCTCTTCCTACTTACATCTGGCCACACATCTGACCTGGAGACTCTCACTGTGGGTGGAATCAGAGAACCACCTTCTCAAATGTAAGATACTTCTGTTTACAATGTGATTAAGAATACTGATCTCAAGCTGAAGAGGACATGCAGTGGCATACCAAGCGGGGGAGGGGGTGCCCCAGGCAGCATGTTTTTGGGGGCAGCGCTGGGCCACCCTCCATATGCTGGCAGATTTCCAGCAACTAGATGGGCACTGGAGCCTCCCGGAGAGGTCTGCTGGAGGGGTATGCCATCCCCAGAAAGGGGGCTGTCCTTTCCCTCCCCTCCTCCCCTCCCTCCCTCCCTCCCAATTTGGAGTCAAACATGTTTCCAGCCAAAGAAGCAGCGCTGACAACGGCAGACCTCTGGGTTGGGCAGAGAAGGAGGGAGGGAGAAAAGGAGGAGAGGAGGGGCCCCGAGGAGGTGGGGAGAGGTGCCTGCCTTCCCCTCCCACCTCTGGGACTGTGGATAAGCCCAGTCCAGCTGACCCTCTGAGGAGGAAGGGGTGGGGGGACAGAGAGAGAGAGAGAGAGAGAGAGAGTTGGAGGGTGTTCGCTGCTGCAGGAATGCTGGCATGTTTCTTTCCGAGCACATGCAGAACACCCCTCTGAGTGCAAATGCCCAGAGCCCAATCACCCAATGCCAATTGAGCAGTTTTTATTTGGTATGTTGGATAGGTGCTCCCTCCCCGAGAGGGGCGGCAAACTCAGGGACTACTCCTGGGCAGCAAAGTCAGGGACCGCCCTAGGGTGACAAACTCAGGGACCACTCCCAGGTGGCAAAAGCTGTAGCTATGCCACTGAGGACATGATCAGTGTGTTTTATTGTGCTTTAAAATCCTTATCATGTAATGATGCTTTTCCATCTCCTCCCTCCTGCTACATCTCCTTGAGCCACCTGAAAAGTACCTTGGAATGAACAGAACATACCTTCAGCTGGAGAGAAAAACTGGCAGAAAAGGAGAAAATCCCTTTCTATGAATGGAAGCATCTTCTGCTTGCCTTGGGGATTGAGTCCCCACCCAAAGTGAGCCTCTCTGGTGAGGAAAACCTGCCCAGATATAACTGGGTAAGATGAAGATGGCTGGCTGGCTTGGAGGTTATGACCTTAGAGGTGGGCAGTGAAGAGATTTGATATAATAAGCAAGGAGCCAGATCATTTGGGGCAATGGTATCCATACAGGTCGCTGTGGTGGCAAGTGAGAGGCGAGCTTCAGCATTGGTAGGAAACTTGCCTCAGCCTTTAATAGTTACAACTACAGTTACACTGCTGATGAATAAGTAAGAAGTTGGGCAGTGTAGTGAGACCTTATAAGATCTTTGCCCTAAACCTTTTCCCAAATCAGGTGATGGGCCCAAGTACTGGAACCTTTCCCCTACCTTGGCTTCCAGGATTCTGGCCTCTGGAAAAACTGAAGGATGGCATAATTTCCTTTAGTAATCTTCCCCGTTCCCAACAGACATTAGTGCAAGCTGGGCGAACCTTTTTGCTGCTGTGGTGTTGAGGGAGAAATTCTGTGTAAGATCTTCTTTATATCTTCAGTGAGGATACTCATATAAAGCTCTCTCTCTCATTGAAGAAGATATAGAAGATGGAGCTGGTTTCTGTGAAGGAAAATCATAATGTAGGAAACAGAAAGGACAATGCCTTCCCACAATGCCAAATTTAAAAAGTAAAATAGGGCCAATTACATCATTCATTTCAAAACTTCAGATTTTCCACTGTACAATGTTATTTTAACTCTGATCATCCACATCTGCTATGAGCCATATCGTACAATCAGCAAGTACTGTATGTTATAAATAACTTCCTACATCAAAGGATAACAAATTACTTTGATGCCTTTCTAAAAGTCAGTGGTTTCTGATCTCTAGCATTTTTGCCTTGATCATATGTTGGGAAATCATTATACAGTAGAGAACACCTTGTTTCCATTCACAGTTGTTGTTTTTATGGGGAGGCATTAACCTCTGACCTTTGACATTGCTCTATCAGTAGCACTCAGATCAAAAAAGAGTTTCAGCCCAATCTGCGATATGGCAAGGAAGAGTGCAGGATGAACAATGCCCCCATACTGTCTATTCCATTGCATATTTTCCACACAGAGACAGAACTATCAATGATTTTTACGTTTCCTTGGCAATAAACAAAACATGACGTGTCAAAAAGTAAAGTGATAGGCTATTAATCACACCCTCTTGATAACCCTGACCCCACTAAAGCATAACATCTGTCCTGTGTTTTATGTGGCTGAGAGCCAGAGACTGGATAAGCGAAGTAGCCTTTTTTTCTGGTCAAATATTAACATTGCACAGCATGTTGATTTTGTAAGCACCCTGCAAACTCAGAGACTTTAATGAGACTGTCTTTGATTTGGCTTCTGTCCCATCTATTAATATTCGTGGAGTGAGTCACCCATGTGAACAGACAAATACTAACAAAGTCATGTCTAGGCAGCCTCAAAAAAGAAAGCCACTCCCTTTTCCAAGAGAGAAGATCCAAGATTGCAGATGGGATATATCCAGTGGATTCACACTCAGAGAAAACACTGGTTTCCAATAGACCTAGAGTGTTCTAAGAGTGAGGTAAGCCTCCACATGAGGCAGAGCTTATTGTTAGGGTTATTGTTAGGTTATTTGATCAGTAACCTACCCTGTTGTTAGGGTAGGTTATTGATCAAATAGATACTTACCTGTCTCTATTTGATCAAAACCTGGAGGAAAAATCCCTGCCAGTCCACCATGCCACAATCCTCTATTCACCTACACTTCTACGTGTCTCTGGACTTTGTGCATTTCTACTAACTGAGTTGCTTGACTGTCATCCCTTGAAGTCAGTCACTCGTGGGCCTTGACTGTACAAGTGAAAGTCCAAAATATGTTGCAATGTCCCTGATTAGATCATTGCATCTGCGGATGCACGGATGGACGGTTGGATCTCTCTCTCTCTCTCTCTCTCTCTGTTTCTCTATTTTTGACAGAGTCTGAACATAAGAGTCATTCATGTTGAATAAGATTTGGGCCCAAGAAAAAGTTATATAAGAAATATAGGCTAGAATTCATGATTTCAGTTATGAACATGTGTCCTAGGTTATGCTTTCAGAATTGATTTATAATCTCTATGTATTGAATAGTGTAGGGAATATGTAGGGATCATAAACTATGTCTATCTGTTCTCCTTTGGATAAGAAGGCAGCAGGCTGATATTTCTTCCTCCCTCCTGCATGTGATCTTGAGTGTCAGGAGGAACTGTGACAGGATCCTGCTTTTAACTGTTGCCATCAGAGATTGCTCATGGGATGGGCCTGGAAACTCATTCTCCTGTTTCGTGATCAACAGGAGAACAGACACCATTGTTCACAGTGGCTGCTTCCTGGTGAATCAGAATTGGGCCGTTGGACTGGGAGACCTTAGCTATGCAACTAAGGTAGTAACTAAATCATATATGTACAATTCCAGGAACAGTTTATATAGCAATAGCCATTACAAAATAGAAAACATCAAAATAAAAATGTGTTATTCTGTTAAAATTGAAAACATCAAAATAAAAACATGTTATTCTGTTAAAATACTAATAAAACCACAGATTCTAGCCAGTAGAGGACTGCTCATCTAAAAAAAATTCAGCTTCCCATTGCAGAAACTTTCCCCCTTTAAGTTGTTGTTCTAAAGCAGATTCATCTCTTCAAATTAAGGAATGGATGAGTAAGTTAGAAAGAAACATAGTTAAGTTTGTGTAAATGTATGCAATGCAAAAGGTAGGTTTGATTGAGAATCAGTGAAGATAAGATGCTTTCAACATCAAACCATTCTTTTTGTTCATTGAGACTTAATTTCTATTTATCTGATCACCTCTTTGTTATATATGTGAAGTTATGAAGTATGAAAATTGAAGTTTAGTGAAGTGTTCTGGTAGTGGGAAGTTTCTTGAGTTTTAATTATGTTTTTGACTTAACGGATGGACGCTGCACAGTCCTCAAATTAATGGGGGACAGGACAGGGGGTTTCAAATCTGCAAGCCCCACCCTGACTCTACCTATTTTTTTAATCACATAGCTTTCTAAAAATAGTAGCTTAGCGATCTCAGTTTTTTTTTTTAAAAATGGGGAACTATTTCCCCCTGTAATTTCAGCACCCTTGTTGTTTGTGAAAAGTAGCAGCTCCAAATCTAGAAGCATTTCTTTGTTGGTACCAGCCTTTTTTTTAAGGGTTTGAAAGCTCATTCTTAAGATGTCTTTATGACCCCCAACTGTTTATTTACCACACGGTGCCTATGTGTTCCTTATGAAGTCTCATCCTCTAACTTGTTTTACACTGAAGTGCTGGATGGTGAGAAATCCTTCACTTGCTCTTGCAAAAGACATTAGAAAACAGCACTAATGCATTTTCTTCTTGGACTATTGGAACCAAGCCAGTGTTTTTAAAGGGGAGAAACGTAGATGGAGGACTTGAGAACTGCAATGTCTATGTCACAGTCATAGTAGGGGAATTAAATACGGCTGGAAAGAAAAGATATACATTGTTTAAAACTAATATGATTGGATGACCAATATGTGCTAACACTGATGAAACTTAAACTAAGAAGAGCAAGGACAAAACATTTGAGTCTTTACCTCTTTCAAACTCCTCTAAGATTATCCATGAGAGTCTTCAAAATTTCTTACGTTTGATTGTAAGTTCCATTGATTCTATTTTGAATTTGGCATTGTTCCCAGTAATAGTTTTATAATGAACTAAAGACAACTTCATAGTACCTTCTTGATGTAAATAATATTTTGTGCTTACTACTTGCAATCTTTCAGCTTAAATATCTCAAATAACAGATACAACATCAAAGTTATCATCATTATTGTGATGCTGTTGGCCAAGCATCATCATTCACAATTAAGATCTGTCCTCCCCATCTTCTTTTCTGTGGCTAAACCAAGATAAATTTCCAGCTCTCTATTACAAGAGAAGTCGAGTAACAGGTTCACGGGGATGTCAGAAGGAGGCATTTTAAAAGGCTCATTGGCTCTAACCTTTGCCTAATCTAATCTGTTGATCTTCCTGCCTTTACAAATGTCAGTCATGAAAAATCAAATCCAGTAGGGATGTTTGTAATGTTAGCCTGCTAGACTGGAATAGAACCTGGAAGGTTAAAAATGAGAGAAGGAGAATGAACCACTTGTTACAAAAAAAAAAAAAAAATAGACTGTGAAATTGGAGAAAAAGAGACAGAGGAAAGGAGGTGGAGGAAGAAAAGATGAAAATAAACAGCAACAAAAGTTGAAAGGGAAATGAAAGTTCATCAGATTTAAATGGAAAGTGTTAAGATATTAAGGCTATTAAGTGAATCTAAAAAGGAAATTATTGATGCAGCATGAAAACCTATTAAGAAATGCAAGACATAGACTGAGATTCGAAGAGCTCATGCCAATATCTTGTGCTAGTTCAGTAGGCTTTGTGAACTTTCTTATTTAGAAAGCAAATTCACATGTCATACAATGTTTCAAAAGTACTTTTGAAGGAGTGCCTAAAGCTGAAAGTGAAGAAAGGTGACAGGAAAAGAATGAACTCATTTGAAATGTGGGACTGGAGAAGACTTCTGAGGATACCCTGGATTGCCAAAAACAAACAAACAAATGGGTACCAGAGCAAATGAAGCCTGAACTCTCCCTAGAAGCCAAGATGACTAAACTGTTTGTCTGGTGTCAGTGTTTCTTTTAGATTTTGGGACGAATTGTTTCTACACTAGGCTTTTAAGGTACCTTAACCCTCAGGCACTAGGATAAAAAAGAAAAAAAATACCTGCACTGAATGAGTCGAAGGCCATTTTCTGACTCCAGTGGAATTCCAAGTTATTGAGGGCTAGCAGTAGGGTTAGCATTGTAGTTTGTTAACATAATGTTTAATGTACGCATCTTTTATTTCCAGAAACCAGTGAAAATTCCAGTGTGCTCATCAAATCTACTGATAACTACAGTAATATTTCTTCTTGGCCTTATGGTTCACTGCAAAATGGCATCAGACAGTATTTTTTGGGACCAGTAAATTATATTGCTTGGTACAAAAAGAGACTACAAGGACAAAACACAATAGAACTGGGGGCACAATTTGGTTCCAGTGATTTTTTTTTTTTTTTTTGGTCTGTAACCCCTCACCAAACCCTTTATATGCCATGTGGCTGACACTTGGAGATCTTGTTTACAGCTCTTCAGATGACAATGCCACAAAATGCTTCCATTGAAGGCCTAGTTCTCTGTAGATTTGGCAGCAAACCATTATTCAGGGAGATGAAACTGTTCAGTCCTGGTACATGAAAGTTAATGTACAGTAAATGTTGACGTCCATTTATTTGCTGGTCTCATCTTCTATCTCTGATTTTATGTACATGTATTTCATTTTTTAAAAATTTGAAAGCTGCCCTATAATTAGATTCTTGAAGAGTGATATAAATGTCTTTAAAATAAATAGCGTGTGTGTTTGAAAAAACATTGTACTACAGTATTGCTTTGTAATATTTTCCCTTAGTGTGCGATATATTCCATTCCACTGGCTTCAGGTTTTTGTCCTGGGGCAAGCTGAACTGTTGGCATTAATGTTAAAAGTCCTAAATGGCTTTGGGCCAGATTATCTGAAGGTTTGCATCCTCCCATATATTTCCATCTAGAGACTCTTCTCTGAGTGTCATTCATGAGTGAGATCCAGGGGTTTTTCTAAGATGATGTTTGAGAGGTGGAATTGGAGAAGGGTACCTTCTAGTTCTACAGTTCTGGGATTCTGTAAACTAATAACTGCAACATTAGCACTAACCCTGATTTGGCCGAAACATCAATGTGTACATCACATACTTGATCAGAAATCACAGACAGATGTCCAGTGTAGATCAACATGTGCACATGAGTGTGGATGTTCTCTAAAAGTAATGAATTGCATTAACTTCCAAATTTCTATCCTGGCACTACTGCTCACATATATACATATATTTTTAATATTAAATGTGAGCTCGATGAGGTTTCTGTCTTCAGGTTAGCTTTTAATCAAGACAGTAAGGTTGGAGAAGGGGACAAAGTACAAAACAACAGTAATGTGATTCCGTGGCTATGTGCAATAGCAATCACAGACACAGCTTTCTTGTCAGCTAATAGGAAAGCCTGCTGATAGAGGCAAGTTTATTAAGTGATAAGCTAAAGTACGACTCACTTGCTGCCTTGCAGCCTTAAACAGCACCAGAAGTGAGCTTGGCTTTGTACAGAACTTAGAACAAAGGCCACGCTCAAGGAAAACAGAGAAGAGGTAGGAGGAGGTAATGCTGGTGATGATACTGGAATTTGTTATTTTCTTCTGATGTTTAATTTTAAGGCCTCTGTTACCTTTTCGTATTGTTCTTTTCTTTAAAAAGTACTGTGTTATAGACCAGGTTTATTTTTGTTTGTCAACCTTATGGATGGAAATAACATATAGGATATTACCTATAGAGCAGAGCTTTCCAAACTTCTCATGTTGTTGACACGCTTTTTAGACATGCATCATTTCGCGACACAGTAATTTCAATTTTATTAGCAACCTGGAGGTTAAACTAACCCCTTATAAGAGATACAGACATATACATAAATTGTAATAACAAAATGTATGGGGACACAACATATCTTGTGAAAAACTTTCATATATTTTTAAAAATATATGATTTATAAATAATAACATACATTTCCAAGATTGTAGACGACACACCTACACACTTCAGGCGACACACTAACATGTCGTGGCACACCGTTTGGAAAGCCCTGCTATAGAGTATGAAATGCAAGATTCATTCATTCATTCATTCATTCATTCATTCATTCGTTCATTCATTCTATATGCTGCATTTTTCCTGGTGTGGGACCTAAGATGTCTCATAAAAGAAATAAATTAAAACCTGACAATACAATTTTTAAAACAATTAAAAAAATCAAAAGGTTTAATATATTAAAAGGTTTAAGATATATTGCAGAAAGCTAGATATATTAGAATGTCCATGTGTGTCCCAGCAACTAAATATGGACGGTGTATCAATTAAGTGTAAACAAGATAAGAGAGACCTGCAGACATGACCAAGAATAAACGCATGACAGATGGTGTGATGGCTAACAGTTGGCTAGCTGATGCAATCAGGTTGCATGACAGCCAAAAGTCAAAATTTAACAATGCACAATCTGTTTGTATTATGTTCAACAATCTGATTGGAAGAGAGCATTGCTGATACAAATGGGATGCTGTATCTCATTGGACTAGACAGAACAGCTAATAGGCTGGGCAGAGGCTAGGGAGAGAATAAAAGGAGTGAAGAGGAGATAGCAATTAGACTGGTCCTACCAGTTTCCAGGATATGAAGTGATGGCTCTCTTGCAGTCTCCCAGGTGACAATACTGTTCCTACTTGATAACTGCTAAGGACCTGCTGATAACTATTGCTAGTTTAGTCAATGTTAGAGAGATAAAGGCTATGTTAGAGAGATAAAGTTTCTATCATGACAGAATGGCTAAAGCTAGATGGTTTAAGATGACTTTCCCTGTAATGTAATATGATGTAGCATAATTAATCCTCTAACAGATTCTATGGAAAGTATGAAGAACTTGTTGATGCTATAAAATATGTGCTTTCCTATATGCCACGCAATGGAATGGAATACAAGCCAAGTGCCCAGACATTGCCACATGTGTGTTTCTCCCTAAGTGTAATATATCTTTTTATGTGTGTGTGTGTGTGTGTGTGTGTGTGTGTGTGTGTGTGAATGAATATGGACAGCCAGTGTGATGTAGTGGTTTCAGCATTGGGCTGTGACTCTTGAGACCAGGGTTTGAATCCCTTCTTGGCCATGGAAACACACTGAGTGACCTTGGGCAAGTCATACTCTCTCAGTCTCAGAGGAAAGTTAAGGCAACCCCCCTTCTGAACAAATCTTGCCAAGAAAACCTCTTGATAGGTTTGCCTTGAAGGCATACAACAATAACATATAGCTATGATTATATTTATTAAGTAGCCTAAAAGCTTACCAAAGAGTGTGCTCAGATCCCATATAAATATCCTGCAGTTCCAAGACTTAAGAATGGTTAAGTTGAATGTTGATGTTAACTCTATCTAGTTTTAATGACCTTCCCAAGTTACACATCTAGGCAGTTAGAAAGCAAGAAAAGTGGCCCCAGACGGAAGCAGATTAGTTGACAAATGGCAAAGGATCCTTAGTCCCTCAGTCTAAAGAGAAAGGGGTGGGGAACCATGTCTATTTCACTTGGAGTCAAGTGCTTTTAACAGAGGACTTCCTTCTAACAACTCTTGAAGACCATCTTCTGTAAGGAAGGGTGCATGACGGTGAAGAGGATCTTTTTGTTTTTGAAGGAAAAGGGCATGACTCATTCTGGATAAAGTGTGCAGAGATTAGAAGGACTGCTGCTTTGGGTTACTGCTCCCACAGTTCCCATGGTTGTTGTTGGCTGTGGTGTTTAGTGAGATGTAATTTTAAAAGGGTAACATTTCCAAGTTCTAGAGTGAGAAGAAAGAGGAGAAAGAGAGACAGACAGACAGTATAATGAGGCATAATCTGGAGTGTACATGCCATAAGCAGCTTCTCCAAGTAAAATATCTTGAGTCTCTTGGGGAAATCTAAATGGGGAAAAAAGTTCTTCATAAACTTGCCAAGAAAGAAAAAGAGAAAGAAAGAAAGAAAGAAAGAAAGAAAGAAAGAAGGAAGGAAGGAAGGAAAGAAAGAAGGATAGTAACATTTTTTTTACTTGTTCACTTCAAAAACATATCCTGGATAGCTGAATTTCCAGCAGTGATAATTAATTATTGGATGTACTGATTCATTTCCTTAACAGACGGTAACAGCCATCACCGTTTCCCTTTATGTGAAGTGTGTAATGGCAGCTTTCCCAATGCTATCTGATTTGGTCAGGAGCTGTTCCTCTGATCTGTAGGCTGTTGTTAAAATGATGGCTGATTTCTTTCCTTTTGCCAAAACAGAACTTTTGCTCTTCATGATATTTTTCATTCTCCTGAATTTCTTGTCTTCTAAAGTTCTAGATTTATGGTTCTGTTCTTTCCATCTGGCTTCACTCTAACTTAAAAAGTTTTCTGAGTCATAGTTTTCCTGGTCAATTGCATTATTATCTATGACAATCTTACATTATTTTTTTCTGGGTTAATTTTGAAATGTCACAGCGTGTGAGCCTGAGGAAGGAATTTAGACTGTGATTGATTGTCTGTAGTCATGATGAAATCAAACAGGATCTTCACATCTGATCTGTTATGTCATCTTTTTAGTAAATAAATAGCTAATTGATAAGAGTGTGGATTGGTTACCTGCAAATGCATTTGCTTACCCTTTTATTATTAGTTTTCATTACATTCCTATTACTTACCTTAAACAGGAGGCTATCCAATTTTTCCACTGTAAGTGTGAAGGGTGTGCTTCCATAGCTAAACACTTGGGAATTTTTAATTTGTTGATTTGGACTTAGAGTTCTCAGAATTCATCAGCAGCAGAACTCCAAAAAAGTTTCCAAACTGGTTGGGGATGCTCAGGGCCATCATTTTGGTGGGGAGAACTTCCTCTTAGGTGAGTAAAGCATTACCTAAAGAATTAATTATAAGGTGCTTGGAGGACTTTTTTTATTTCCACCTTTTTTTCCCAATCTGTAATAGTACTGCTGTGGCTTGGCTGGGTGTACATCACTGGCTAATTTCTTCCATGTTTTGGAAGTAAGTCTGCAAATGCTTCTTTGAAGATGCTTCATGATTATCCTGCATCATTCCCAGGGCATTCCAAGAGAAGAACAGACATCTCCCACTCCCAGTACAACGCTTTACATTACATTTATTTCCCATAGTACACATAGTTCTCCATTCTATCATCATGAACATCCTGTTAGGCTTAAGAAATAGTACATGTCCCAAAGCTGAGTTTCATGGCAGAGTGGAGATTTGAACCTGGATGTTCCCAGCCCTACTCTGACACTCCCCTTTTCAAGGCCATTTTCAAGGTCCATTTTTCAAAATATGTTGGATTTGTGCCACTGAAGTTGCTCCCTCCGCCTTTTCTCACATCCCAAGCAAACTTGCAATTGATGTGGGGAAAGTGCCAGAAATTAAGGCAGCTTCCTTATGCCAGCAAGGCCTCCATATCCAGTTCATCCTTCAGGGGAGAACTCTCTCTTGATCCTACTAGTCTCAAAGTCATACCTGGTGAGGACACGAGACAAGACATTCTGCTTCCTACCTTAACTCTTGCCAGTCTTTGGAACTGCCCTACTAAAGGCTTGAAGACCCCGAAGGCACCAGATCCGATCTTATCTTGGAAGCTAAGAAGATTCAGGACTGACTGGTTATTTAGTTGGTTGCCAAGGAATATTAGGTGCTGTAGGCTGTATTTCAGAGGAGGGCAATGGCAAACTGCTGCAGAGTATTCTAGCCTTAAGAAAAACCTATAAATGGATGTGGTCAGTATAAGTCAAAAGTGACTTGAAGATACACATGGACCAAGGAAGACTTGGCTGGCTTAATCTCTGTTGTAGTTCTTCCTACATTCAGGAAGACTATGGCCAACTGATTACTAGCTGGAGAAATGGCCTTTAAGGGGTGGGTGCTGTCCTGCATTTATTGGTGTGATTTTAAATTGCTTTTTAATTTAACTGTATTTTAATATAACTTTAAAAATTACATATTAGTGTTACAACTTCTGTGTTTTTAGTTTGTATCTTTTAAAGTTCATCTTGTATACCATCTTTGGGAGAAAGGTGTGATACAAACCAAATCAATAAATCAAAGAAAGAAAGAAAGAAATAGCACTGGGAGACCCAGGAAACTAACAGAAATGAAATTACAATCTCAGGTGCTCAGGAGCATTCAGGCTACTGATGAGGGTCACAGCAGTGCTTCTTTGTTTTTTTAACATGCTATCCCACTGCAAATTCTCCATCACCTTTTAAATGACTAGATCATGAGAAGCTCAATAAGATCTAACATGGATGAGTTTCCCACGTATTTCAAGACAAGGGCTTGGTGTCAAGTGGTATTGGGCTAAGATTTCCAGAATGGTGATATTTGAATTCTGAAGTCTTCTAGCTCTGTTCAGCCCAGTTACATGTATCATTCAGAAATATCTTCAGAATATTTATGGTTCCTACCCAAGTGCTGCCTAAATGGCACAGCTTTTCATGCTGCTGAATTTTGTTTCTGTAGTTCTTCTTGTGGTTTCTACTTTTCTGCTGGGAGTGCTAAGCATGGTATTGGTGCAACAAAATCTAGCATAAGAGGTCTCTAGGATCAGCTGGCCCATGTACCAAATTTAGAAAACAAAATAGAGGGAGGAAAAAGAGTTACTGTAAAATTCCCACACATGGCCCATTTGCAACAGCATGTTCAGAAGGGACTGTACCATCCAAATTATATGGAGAAATTCATTGATCAAGCCCTTGGATGGGCTGCTTCTGCATATGGGCTGTTCCTGCAGGATCAAGGCCAACTCTATTTAGAATGTTTGCTTTTGCTTAAAGCAGTCAACTTTGTGAATCTGTTCTAAATTTACTCTCCTGCCTGAAATCTGCCCCAGCATTGAATCAGAGCTGGAAAGAACAATTCCTCCCAGAATCCTTTGCCAATGGCCATGGTGGATGTGGGATTTTGAGTGCTGTAGTCCAAAAAGTTAATGTTCCCAAGAATTGTATTGACTGGACTGAACTGTCTGATACATGATGGGGATATTACTCACTTATGTATGCCCCCTCTTTTTCTATTCTGTATTTTGTGGATCTCTGAAAATAGATATTGGAGGATATTTTAGCCTTGCACACTGCTCTCCCCTTCTCCTCAGCCTTTCTTCTTCTGCTGTCTTGCCTGGCAACAGAATACTCCCATTATTTCTCTGGCTGACACAGGAACTGAGCAGGTCCTTCCTCCAGCTGCTATTTTCAGAGTTCATGCTCAAGGCCTTGTGACAAAGAGAGAAAGAGAGAGAGAGAGAGAGAGAGAGAGAAAAGAAGCTGGGATGTCCTTCATTCCTGATTGTCCTTCACCAGTCCTGGATTCCCTCCAGAGTCCCATTTGGGACTCTTCTACAGGTGTCATATGACCTCTTATGAGTCTATTTTACTGAAAGGATATTCTTTTTTTTTTTAAAAAAATAGAGAAGTAAGCATATAATTTTTGCTGTGAGGAATGTGAACTCCTAAAAGCAATTACTTTCCCTTTACAGAAGGAAAAAAAATCACTCAGATGGATCTTTGAGTAATTTTATTTATATGTCTATTCAGTATTTTGTTGAACATTAATAATATGCATTGACTTGACTGAAAGGCTGCCTGTTCTTTTACTTGGGTGAAATCCAAATTGCGCTAAGCTGCTTGCTTGCTGCCAAGGATAACAATCTGTAGGCAAGAGACAGGAAGTGAACGCGTCTCACTCTTAAAATTGCCTTTCTTTTTTTAATACAGCTTGCCTCATCTGTTGTGCGTTCAGTTGTCCCCTCTCCAACACTGTTTCTGTTGTTGTGAGCTGGCATAATGATTAGCATTTGTATTGCACTTGCAAAGCATTTTATATGCAATATTTTCTTGCAGTCTTTATAACAGCCTTGCAAGATGTCCTGTCTTGATCACAAGCAGAAGCCCATAGGTAGAACAGACACCTGAGAGTGGCTGAGCCAGTACAAGAATGGAGGTACAGGACCTTGGAGAGGTCTGAGTGGACACCTTGGTCTCATAAGCATTTGAAGATAGGATCAAATTACGCATGACATTAAACGTACAGTACACAGCTATATTTCAGGGGAAGAAGCTAGCAAAACCATCTCTGAGTATTCCTTGCCTAAGGAAACCTTATGAAATTCATGAGGTTAGCATAAGTCAACAGATGGCTTGAAGGTACATACACACACATGCATAAAGTTAAGGATCCCTAAAAAAAGCCCCAGCCTGTAAAATTAGTGTGTACAGCTTTGGTCCAGCTCATGAAGACAGGAGCTGCAAACCTCAAACTGGATTCTGTCTAAAAACATACTTCTCTGTGTGGGAGTCTAAAAGAAATATGCATATAGAGTTTTTAAAAAAACCCTCCCTGCAGGGGACTTTTAGAAAAGAACAAGATGGGATACATGCAATTATATAAGGGTACTTTTAAAAATAGGGCCTAAATACTCTAAAGGCACCAGATGCCATCTGATTTGGAAGCTAAGCAGGATCAGCCCTGGTTAGTACTTGGGTGGGAGAGCTCCAAAGAATACCAGGTGCTGTAGGTTATATTTCAGAGGAAGGAACTGGAAGAACCACCTCTGAGTATTCCTTGTCTAAAAAACCCTATGAAATTCAGAGGGTTGCCATAAATCAACAGGCAACTTGAAGGCATGTGCACGCACACAAACATTTTAAAAGTGACGCTCTATGCTATGTCTGGAATTCTGTTGGTGGCTCATACACATGTGTCATATCTCCTTTTTGGGG
Organism: Iguana delicatissima; assembly: GCA_948472985.1. Lineage (NCBI taxonomy): Eukaryota > Metazoa > Chordata > Lepidosauria > Squamata > Iguanidae > Iguana > Iguana delicatissima. The sequence continues at coordinate 1,570,829 of CAOKZL010000039.1, read as the reverse complement.
CATTCTCTCTTTGTGAAACATCTCCCACCTCCCACTGACAGTTTCCAATGTCAGGAGGACACTGCCACAGCCATTTACTGGCTGGAGGCAGGTAGAAGGCATTCAGGCAGCACCTGCCTGTGGTTTTGCCTGTGAGAAAGTTGATATTGCTCTCTGATATTGTGAGTTTAGGCCTCCACATGTTGAACACGCAGATTTGAGGAGAGCTTCTGCCTGCCCATATTCTGGGGGTAAAACCAGCATTACATGAGTAGACTTATTAATCAATGGGGGTGTCCTTTCTTCTCCTCGTCCAAAGTTCCTTCTCCAATTTTACTCTGGACATTCCCACCACCTTCTGTAACAGCTTTAGGGAGAAGGCAACGTAGAGCACTACAGTAGAAGGGCAAATATAGTTTGCCAACACTGCTTGTTTTGTTGGTGGAAGGATATCACCGAATGCAACTCCCATACAAACATCCTATCTAGTTTTTCTTTGCACAGTCCATTTTCCCACAGGAACTGTCCATTTTCCTACAGGAACATGATTGTCTCTGTTGTGTAATGTCCTCCTCTGGAAGTCCAACAGTTGCCAATACGTTTTTTTTTTCCTGCACCAAGACGAGACATGGCTTTTTATTAAAGTCTTCAGGGACTAATTCATTTCAAAATATACCTGTACGTGGTTTTAAATTGTTTTTTTTTTACAGTGGTTTTAGCTGCAGCTTTTGAAGTGGTTTTAACTCATTGCTATGTTGAATAAATCTTTATCATGTTCAAATTATTTATGCTTTTAATTGTTTACATTGTATGTTGCCCTGTGATCCTATAATAAAGGTCAGGATAGAAGTATTTTAATAAGCAATCAACCAAACATATTGTTTTATGTCAGTTTTGTTTTAGGCTTGGTATTGTGACCATCAGAAATAGCACTGGCAATGCAACAGAAGAGCCTGCATGTAACATAGGTTTTTTTTTTTTAAATAAAATCGTTATCAGTGGTACCTCTATATCAAAGACGGGGGGTGAGGGCAGGTAGCCACAAGCCACCAAGGATAGTGGGCTGGCATTCTATAATGCAGTTAAGGATTTGGAACCTTGAGTTATGGTTTTATAACTGTTCCATATTCAGCAAGGTTATGTACTTGCAGTTGTGGTGCTACTGCCATTATAATAAATGCCCCCTCCTCTTAACAGTCAGAAGCTGCATTGACTGACGGAGGTCTGTTCTGCTGCTGATTGACGTGCAGGAGGAGGATATTTCCAGCCCTTCCCCACCAGTGATCTCCAGTGTGACAATCAGCAATAGGCCCCATGTCACAATTCTTCATCACAATCTCACTCGCTGGCAGTAGGGGGCTGTAAACATCAATCTCCTGCAAACTCCTGAACAGACCTCCCTTGCTCTCTGTGGCTGCTGGCTGTTAAGGTAAGTTTTGGGAGAGGATTGGGCCAGGCAATGTTACTTTAGTTATGAATGTGTTAACTAAGAAGGAGATGTAGTATATTGGTGGTTGTTTTTTTATTATTTGATTCTTCTCTTTCCTCACATGGATGTGTAGCAGGAAATATTTTGTGGTAAAAGTCAGACAAAGCAGCTGTGCTGGAAACTAATGCACCCAGAGGCAGAAGATTAAAATAACTGTGGCAACAAGACATCCCTCAGTTCTTAGCTGTATGACGCTGACAGGAAAAGTCTTCTTTGGAGCTGAGATTTCACATTACAGTGAACCAGGTTTTCAAAAATGAACTGAAAGGACCTTTTTGCAGCCAAGACCCTCTTTGCCCTCAGGAAGGATCTGGTTCTTTGCAGAGGGCATGGACGGATAATGCAGTGCGTACTCTTATAAGCTGCATGAGATTCTTTAATTTGCTCCATCTGCATTTTCCCTGGCCTTTTGGTGATCTTTACAGTTGAGAAAGGCAGCTGAGCTGTTGTATTCTTCATCCACTATGAGAAGGGCTGAGCCACATTCTTACAGTTTTGAATTTTATATCAAATTATTGAGACCTGGAGAAAAAAAAATAAAATTGATGTTTCCTCAGGTTCCTCAGGTTCTGAATGTCTAACACAGAGGTGAGGAACCTTCAGATTTCTGTGGTTTTTGTTTTTCATTAGAACTCTGTGGTTTCTTACAAGCTAAATGATGAAAACTAATAGACAAATAAGGCAAAAAAAAATCAAACCTATAGGCATAGAATTGTAATAGCAGTTGCTTCTTAGTTTGTGCTCAGTGCAAGGATTTGCTTTTAATAGAAAATAGGACATATATACAAATCATTTCACACAAAAATCCTCCATGCCTTCTTGATTTCAAGTGCCTAATGTAGGGGAAAAACTAGAGATTTTTATTGTTACTATTTGTAAACCATTTGGGGTCAAAAAGCCTCTCTGATCACCTGCAAATAACCAGCAGATACACCAGTAGATCCTTATCTACCCCTTGCCCATCCTTGGTCTGGAGTTCTAGTTATCCTCATTTTTGACTTCCAGTGTGAACTCAGTACATGCTGAATTCTACAGTCCAGCTAATGTTCATATTGGCTCAAGAAAGCTACCTGTTTAGTCTACAGCTCTCAGAAATCCTAGGCAGTCATGGCCACTGGCTCAACTGCCTCATGATGTAGTGGAACTGAGATAGAGACCCACGGTTTTAGAAAAAAGATTTATTGTGCACAATGTCTCAGTGAGATAATTCTCAAAAGTCTGAGCCCCGCCTCTTTACATCCAAAACAATTTATACATCTCCAGTGCAAATTCATCACATGTCCAAGAAAGGAAATTGACACAAGCAACAGTTCTCATCATTTATCTGAGTAACCTTACTAATGTTGCAAAGCATGGCAAGGCCATAGCGAGGCACATTTCATCCTCCCATATGTTCTATTTCACAGTGTCCTATTGTTCTTCTCAAACACAGAGTCACTTCAATTGCAGGGAAAATTAACTGCTTTTCTCAACTGCTTTTCCCTCACACTCAGAGAGGTCATCTCGGCTGACCCGAAACTGTCTCCCACCACATTCCCCCTTTATGCTGAATTCATTAGCAATTCAAGTATAACTACTTTGTTTGTGCCATCAAAACATATACTGCAGCCTTCTCTATTACTCTAATTATTACAGATTGGATACACTTTTACATACAGAGTATTGTCAAGCAGATTTAGGAAGACCATTATTTATGTACAACGCAATTCTACAAGCAATGCCTTTACCCATACTTACTTAGGGAACCAGATAATCATGTCCACATCCCTGTAGACTTCAAGAATGATTATCTAATATTGAATACTTCAGAATGCAAGTATTTATCCAAATACAAAGACCCCCTTCACAGACTGAAGAAATAGTCTAAACCTATTTCATGCTGGGCTGACAGCCAACAACGCATCTGCCTTACATGAAAAGCAACTCCCTCCATGGGGATCATGGTGACTCCCAACCTCTGAGATATGTGTTGTCAGAATCATACCCACTGCTTTCATTATAAACTCTTTTCATTCTTGCCCAGCCAAACTATACTGGTTTGTGTACTGGGTGATAGGTGATACCCTCAGTGGCCAAACCAATTCATCCCAGAAGATAAATCATATACCTATTTACCATTGTAAAAGCTGGCTGCTTAGAACTGACTAAGGAGGACCAGCCCCCCTTATTCTCATATAACTCAATGAAACCATTGCTATAACTAAAGAAGAAGTTAACACTGGGATGTTTCCTGGGCATGCCTGTAGAGATTAAGAGATTTCAAACTTTACATTTCAGTGGGGATGGTCTCCTAGCTTAGCCATTACTGACATTCAAGGTGTTCATGATCTGATTGGCCAGTTGGTGGAATTGTTTCACCTCCCAACCTCCCTTGTTCTGCATCAACCTCATCATCACCAACAGTTGCCATATACACATATCTTCCAATCCCACAAAACATCCGTCTGTAGTGATAAAATAGGTAGGCCAGGCTTCCTGCCCCTCCTATGCCTGCACAACCCATGTTATTGTCTCCCACATTCAGGATCTGATCGTGCGTAGAGCGGTGCGTGCGTCCCTGGTCGCAACCGCAGCAGGAATCAGCCCAATTGTTCTTTCCTCTCCAGGTGGAGATCTTGACCGTGTGCAGGGTGTCTGGCTCCTGTGCAGACACAACAGGGTCTAGTCTCGGGTCTTCTTACTGCATTCTGGTGATTTTCAGCTTCAGAGGTTGCCCTATGGTTTGGGGCAACAAGTCCAGTCAAAGTGAGCCTTTTACCCTAGTGTAATACACCCAAGGCTTCATCCTGGCCACCTTTACCACAGTGGGAGCTGTCACCACTACCTGATAGGGTCTCTTCTACCAATAACCAAGTTGCCCCCATTCCTTCACCCATATCTCCTGGTTTGAAGGGGTGTGCCTGTAGGAAAGGGAACCCCTTTCTAACATTTCCTCCCTTGTTGTACTCAGAGCTTTCCCTTAATGTTCCTTCATTCCTTCCTGTAGAGTTATGTTTCCTAATTCCTTTTGTGCCTCTCCTTAATCCACCCAAAATGGTTTCATACTGTGGCTGAAAGGGGACAACCTTATGATTTCGTGAGGTGTGCACCTCACCCTATGCCTATCATAATAGGGCCCTGGGAAGAACAAAAACACTCCTGGTTTCTCTGTTGTGGGTTGCACATGGAATGAAAGTGAAAGGTTTCTGTAAAATGGTCTAGGAAGATGAATGTGGTATCATGCCACTTGCCTGTGGTGGCATCCAGTCCAAAGACATAGCCAGGGCTGTTATCTGGGCCATACACGTTGAACTACTGTGTCTTCAGGATTTTGTTTCATCTTCTCCAGTTTCCTTAAATTCTGAGGTCTGCAGGTACAATGTGACACCTCCAGGTGATTCCTAGAACAGTGGTTTAATCTTTGATGATCTTGTGGACAAATGCAGGTCTGTTGTTTGAGCCTATTGGTTTAGGGCCTCTTTGGGGCTGACGTTGGTCTCCTTTGGCTGTCCCCTTCTCTCTGTCTTCCGCCCTTTCAGTCAGAGTCCTGCAGCTGCAGTTCCACTTTCAGCCTGGAGAGGCGCTCTGTCACCTCTCAGAAGTGCCCCATTACCTTCTCCCTCCCAGCTCAGAGGTGCGCCATCACCTTTCTTCTCCCAGCTTGCTTGTACTTTAGCCTGCTGGGTCTAGACCAGAGGAGCCTTACCAATTGCCGCTCTCAATCGGGAACTGGTGGGGGGCTTCTTCGCAATTTGGACTGCCTTGCATCTTCAGGACTCTGTCTTTTCCTGTGTTCTTCATCTATTTGCTGCCAACTTCTCCTTCCAGGATGTCAAGCCCTTGCTCTTCTCTGTCTGAGGGATGAAGGACAAAACTTTTTCCTCAGTCTGCCCTTGTCAGCTGGCCACAGACACCTTTACAGCCTCTGCTTTTCTCTCCTTTCAGTGCCTCCATTGGAGCTAGCATGGAAGCTTGCTGCTTTGCAAATCTCTCAGCTCTTTGCTACTAGAGCCGTTCTCCAAGCACAATTCTTCCATCTCTCGCTGCCTTGCCAGTTTTCCCAGCGACAGTCATTCCTGCTTGCCTCTTTTTCCTGTGAGTCGCTTTGCTTCATACAGAGCCAGCCCTTGTTTTGGCTACTTAGATTTCTGCTGCGGCTGCTGCTGGACTTTTAGCATCAGTCTTTTGGCCCTTTTCCCTCTTCTGTCCAATTCTAAAGTCCTAAACATCAAAATGAACTAAGAAAGAGGTGGGATGGATCCCCCCTTCAGGTCTGACAAGTTGGGAATGAGAGCGGGATGGGGGTAGCCTCCTCTGCGTCTGCTTTGGCTGCTGTCCTTATTCCCTTTCCATCTCGCCCAGCCTCGGCTGAATCTGCCAGCCTCCGCTCCTCCCTCATCGCTTTCCTGGCCTCTTGGCCGGCGCCTCAGCTGGGGGATGTGTGCTGCTGTAGCCATAACGCTTCTCCGGTCTCACTCTCCTCTCTTTCATGCAAACACAGGCAGAGGCTTTCACTCTCGCAGGTTCCTTTGGAGGTGGGAGTGGCTGGCTGTTTCCTAAAGAGTCACTGCTGCAGCTTTAAACCTCTGGGGCTTATCTAACACTTCACTTGTCTACTCTTTGCATTTGTAACCCTTCAGGAGGAATTTATTCAGGTACTACAATGCCCATGTGTCCAAAGTTCCTATGTCAGCTGCTTCTCACAAAACTCATTGTCAGATAGAGTTTTGCAGCTTCCATGTCAAGGGGGAAAGCCAAAAGTCAAAGTCAGTCATTCCTAAACTTCCCCCTTTTTCCTCCTCCGTTCTATTTGTTGAATTCGAAAGGACTGGCCTTTTCCTGCTTGCAAATTGCACACTGATTTCTTCCCAGTCTAGGCCTCTGTCTTTCTTCTCTCCACTTGCCTCTTCCTCCTGCCTGCTTGGAGTCTCCCCTCCGAGTGGGCAATGCAGAGGCCAACAATTCCACCTTCTTATGCATTCGTCTATCCTTTTCCCATTTCTCCGCTTGATCCCTATTCACATGTACCTTCTGGGCAATCTCCAACAGCTGGCTCAAGTTCATGCCTGCCAAATCTTCTTGTTTCTGTAGCTTCTCTGTATGTCAGGGTAACTCTGGGACACAAAGGCCAAATTCACTGTCTGTTGATTGCCTGGGTCATCTGGGTTGGCAGTGTGCCTGTGAGGCATGAGTGAGGACCTCTCCAAGTATGCACCTGGAGATTCAGTAGGTCCTTGGAGTACCTCTGATACTTTGGACATGTTAACAGCTCTCTTCATCCCTTCTCTCATGGCTTCCACTAAAGGGGCTTGATAATCAGTAGCAGTGTTTCTCTGGTCAGGATTATTTGGATCCCACCCTGGATCAGTTAGGGGAACTCTGCCTCATCCATTGCTCGATACGCCTCTGGTGCCCTGTTTCTGGCTAGCCATTCCTCATGTTGAATTGCTTCTTCCTCCACTCCTCAGTGGTGAACAAGGTCAAAAGCAACTATTGACAATCCTGCCAATTAGGGACATGTGAGGCCATGATACTGGAGCAAAGTTCTATTATTTCTTGTGGCTTTTCCATATAAGTTGCATAGTGTGTCTTCCAATTTAGTAGGTCTGACGTGGTGGAGGGTGTATATTGATAACTCTGAACTCACTGGTAGCCCCCTGACTGCTGAGCATCAACTACCGGCTGATCTGTCTGAGTGGGGCCACTACCTCTTCTTCACCACTGTCATCCTCTTCTTCCTCTCCACTCCCTTCACTCTGGGTCTGGAGAGGGGGTCTGTCTTGTGGTCTCTTTGGCCTTTTTGCTTTCACCTTGGGCCCATTTCTAAGATTGAAGGCATCTGTGGGGCTTAGGGGATGTGTCATTTCCCTTTCCCCTGCTGGTAATATGGGATGTAGGCTTTTCAAAGTTCCTGATTCATGGGGAACCTGCATATTTGTCACCGAAGGGGAAGGAGGTACCGGGGGGGGGCTTGTGTTTCCACAGACTGTTGATTGATGAAGGGATTCCTTGAGCTTCCCAGTAATATCTTCCCCCTGGGGTCATTAGTGTTGGCTGGTTCACTGGTAGCAGTGCCAGTGCCTCTGTTCTTTTGCATAGGTGGAGGTCCAGTGGCTTGTGCCACCATCGGGGCCACTTGGACTTCTGCTGCTGGCACTGCTAGAACCTCTTCTGCCTGTGCCTCCTGAGTTGTAAATTGCTGGAACTTATGGCGGGGGTGTACGTAAGTTCTCTGGTTCCTGGGGGACTATCTAAAATTATGGGACCTCTTCCAAATTTCTTCTGAGTCTTGTCCACCACTGCATACACAGCCTTAAGTGATGGTGAATGGATGGGAATTTGCAAACTGACAGCTCATTAAATATTCACTGAAGTTTCCTTTCTCCCTTGCTTCTATCATTAAAGGGGGAGAAGCTGCCTGTCCCCCTTTCAGTGTTACCGTCTCCAGGCTGTCAGGTTTGTTTTTCTTTTTCCTCTTTCAACAGGGAGGGGCGAGGGGGAATTCCTGGTGAGCGCAGAGTTCTCTTTTTCTTTTTTTTTCAGATGCAGCTTTTAAACAATAGGACTCTTTAAGCTGAACTCTGCTCATTGATCTGTTCTCTTGCTTAGAAGTGTTACAAAAGTACTAGAGGAGAATCTCCAACTCCTGGCATGACTCTCATTATTCGAGATCAAGCCTCCTTCTCCTTTCCACTATTTCCTATCCAACACCTTAAAGGCTTATTTCCTCACTAACTCGCTAACTCTATTTCTGCTATTCCCAAACCTCTTGGCTAAATAAATGTCTAGCCCAAAAGCAGCAGCTATAGGGTTAAGATCTGGAGGAGGAAGGAGGGGTTGGGGGGATGGCTCAGGCACCAAAAAACAATTGCAAACAGAGAGGGGAAGCCACATTTTTCCTGGAATTTTTCTTACACACATTAAAACATTTTCTGAGCTCAAACCATACAGAAAGAAAAAAGCTTTCTTGGAGTTTTTTTTTCCTTCTTTTTCAACATACATTGAAGCCGAGTCTGTCAACTGCCTCCCTCCACCCAAATTCCTCCCAAAACAACAACACACAGTAGGAGAAGGGGGGTGAGCTGAGGGTAAAGGTGTCCCAACAGCTCGAGACATTCAGGGTTAACACTCAATCGTACGCATCGACCCAGGCACCCGGAACTCATGGCATGAATTGAGAACTGCGATGCCATTCACGCACACATGTTTCACGCGATGAACACAGCCTCCCACCTTTCCCGTGTGTGTGTGTGTGTGTGAGGAATCCTGCGGTTTCAGCAGCTCCACCTGTTGAGTTGCTATACTCAGGCAGGATTCCAGGAAGTGATCAATCCCCTCTTCTTCCCAGTGTCCCACACTTTAGGGGAAGGTCCTTGACACACTTACCTATGGCTCTGTTCTGTGGCTGTGTTCTGTCAATTTTCCAAACCGTTCCTGGGTTCTTTAGCTGGCAACCATCTCCCGGCTTCACACCCCCATGAACAGGGCCATCTGATAAAAAAATCTGGGGGTACCCAAGGTCCCTATCAATGGGGCACAGATGCCAGAGGAAACAGCTGCCACTTCAAGAGGGCAAAAAAAGCCCATCTATACCGGACCAGAGCCCTCAAAATATGTAGTGGAACTGAGATAGAGACCCACAGTTTTAGAAAAAAGATTTATTGTGCACAATGTCTCAGTGAGATAATTCTCAAAAGTCTGAGCCCCGCCTCTTTACATCCAAAACAATTTATACATCTCCAGTGCAAATTCATCACGTGTCCAAGAAAGGAAATTGACACAAGCAACAGTTCTCATCATTTCTCTGTGTAACCTTACTAATGTTGCAAAGCATGGCAAGGCCCATAGCGAGGCACATTTCATCCTCCCTAACGTTCTATTTCACAGCGTCCTATTGTTCTTCTCAAACACAGAGTCACTTCAATTGCAGGGAAAATTAACTGCTTTTCTCAACTGCTTTTCCCTCACACTCAGAGGTCATCTGGGCTGACCTGAAACTGTCTCCACCACAATGAGATACACTGGAATCATGAATACTCTGGCTCATTACTTTCATGGAGGTGTATGCTGAACTAATGAGTTCCAACCCTTACTTGAATTTCAAATTTCTCCTTTCACCTCCTGTTTCCTCTATCTGTAGGTCACCACAATGCATCCCATGGCATTCGTAAGAATGCCCCATCCTGAACCTGCCAAGAGCAGACTTTGGGCTTTTCCGCACTTTGCAGGGGAAACAGGGCAGTCCGTTACTCACCAGATTGGCAAGCTCCCCCCGACGATCCACGACGATCCGGAGCAGTGCACGCCCGCGCTACACACTCTCCGGAGACGAAAATGGAGGCTTCCGGTTGGCGGAAGCTCTCCACCAACCGGAGAAGCTCGCCAGCTGGAAGCCCATCCCCGGAAGATCTGCAGCCTTGCGCTGGTGCGAGCCTGCAAATCTACACTTAGGGCAGCAATGGACTGGGGCGCGCTGGGCTATTGAAAGTCCTCTTTTAATCGGTCTTTCAACAGCACGAGGAACCACCAGTTCTGGGTGTTCTGGAGTGGGCTGAAGTCCGGACAAACATTAAGTAGTCCGGACCCAGTTCGCCCCCAAGTGTAAACGTCCTCGCTGGAGGACACGCCGCCCCGTTTTAAATATAAAATGAGGAAAAGGCCTTTGAGGCAGTGTAGGGGCACACAAGGACAAAAGGGGTGGGAAAATCTCATTCTATCAAATCTGCTCCACTCATGAAAAGGAGGTGAGGACAAAAGCCACTGACCAGATGGCCACTTCAACCCCCCATTTAAAAATTCACATCGTTTCTGAAAGATCATCAGGCTTGAGTCAGGGTGGAGTCATGCCACGTATAGATGATGGAAGTTGTAACCCAACAAATTTGGAAAGCACTAGGTTGTGGAAGGCTGTCTTAGAAGGAGAAAAAGGATTATACTTATACTATTCATTTAGAATACACTTCATAGGAAATTTCTAGATTTCAGTTTGCCCATCAAGGTATTGCTATAATAGAGAGTTTTTAAAAATATTTTGACATAGTGGCAGGTGACCCAGAACTGAATCTTTGCAATATGTGTACAGAGTCCATTTCTATACAAGGAGAGCAGACCTTTATTTTCTTTGCCTTTCAGAGAATGTCTTCTCTTCCTGTGCAATTTTTCTTGTAATTTTACACAAAGTGTACTTCTTATTGTATAGAGTTGCGATAGACTTTGAGCTCATTACTCTTGAGCTCACTTTCTTTTAAACAAACAGATTACTTTACAGGTATGTCTTTGAAAGAAGTTTTGCACGCAGCTGGTGGAAGAGATAACATGTTTATGGAATTTTTAGCTCAGTCAGAACTGTATTGTACCCAGTGCTGCTTTCAAGTCTGAAAGCAAAATACCATGCAAAATTCCAACTCCTTGAATTTTCAAATGGAGAGAGATTGACAGGCCAGTCAAGTTTATTTTAATATATTCTTGAACTCAAATGAGGACACCACAGGAGATAGTTACTGTGGTAGAGCAAATGACAACTTCCCAATCAGTGAAAATGCAGTAAAGGTTATTATAGAAGGAACAAATCTAAAGAGAGAGACATGCTTAACTGAGAACATGTCCAGTTCTTCCCTGAGGGTGGGGGTGAATGAAGTGGGTTTGCTGTGGTTTGGCTTGCCTGCAAGTTTATCTATTGCTTGTTGGCCCGAGGCACTAATAGGTACACAGACCTCCCTGCGAGCAGGTCTGCCTTAGGTAAGAAAAGCCCACTGGCACAGAGTGGGAGAGCGACGACATGCTTGAAAGCCAGAAGGAGACTTCTGGAAGCCCATGGACCTAGGGCATAATAAGGTTTGGCTGAGATGCTTTCAGTCTGGGGCAAGACAAGACAAAAAGCTAGGCTTGCCAGGTCAGGAGCACTTCAGACCCTGAAATTTAAGGCCAAAAGCCTGAATCCTAGGGCAAATATTTGGTGACATCACAGAGGTTGGCCACCAGCGATGTCATTAAGAAGACTCCATAAGCACCAACCACATTAAGCATTCAATTCAAATTAAAAAAACAAACAAACCAGCAAGTCAAACAAAAATGAGAGAATATTTCTCTGGTGGGAAATTAAGTTTTCCCAGCTCTGATTTTGCAGACACTGCTTTGAAATATGTATGGGAGCTGCAGCCCAACCAAATAAACTTTTCTAAGCAATAATAAGGTTTGTTAAACTCTGCTTTTAAGGGACTACTTCCATTAACCAGAGCCCCTAACTAGGTACATTTTCTTACACTGAATCAGCTGAATCCTCCTACACATCCTAACTGAAAATCTTCCAGTCACAATAATGACACTAATATTAACCAGATTTTTGAATGAGGAGAAGTGATAATGGTTATAAATCAATAGGGAAATCTGGAGGAACTCTGAAAGCAGGCTATCGGCTGGGCCAGAAACACATAGTAATATATGTATATTGTGGGCTCAGGCTCTGGGGCCACATCCTAATCAGTTCTGGAAAGTTCAGCTGGCTTGTAGAATGGACAGTGTGGGTTGCTGGTAAAATCAGTAGTGCAATTGGAAGTAGTGGCACTGCAAGCCAAACAGCAAATTTCAGGGGCTTACAATGCAGCAGCAGCAGCAGCAGGTGAGTGGATTGGGGTTCAATTCATATCCCCACTCCTTTTTAAGCAGAATCCTCTCTGCCTAATGGTAAGGCTGGTCTCCAAGGAATGCCTTTTGGCTCAGATCAAGTGTGTAGTAAGGAATGCCCACTGGGATCAGAGGGAGAGGATCGGTAAGTGGCATAGTGTGGAAAGCAGGGAGTAGGTAGATTCACTGAGGGCCTCCTGTCCAAAGGACTGCCATCCAAAACCTAGAGCTAACCCTGTCCTGTGTCTCACTGCCGAGGAATGACCAGACTTTCCCCATGAATTAGTCAATAGGGCCACGAAGGTCCAAGGCTGGGAAGTCTTGAACAATCCCAGATAGTGAGAGAACTAGAATACAACTAAAAAGCAGAAGGAAATCCTACTCACATCTTTAAGGAGATTGTTTCCATCTCTCCCTAACTTGCTCCTCCTCGCTCCCTCCACAGTATAGTGGATATCTGGGTCTGTGAATTTCAGTGACTGCCAGCATCACATTGTATACATAAAATAGTGGTGATGTGAACACAGATGTACTGAAGTGTTCCAGCGAAGGTCACCCTCCTTTAATAATATATGGTCATGATCATTTGCTTTTTTTGCTATTGCTGGGACCAAACCCCCACGTATATGGAGGACCCACTGTATAACTCCCTCCAACAACCATCTCTCTATATCACTCACTCAGTGTTTTGACTGTCTAATTGGTAAAAAATAAGCCTCTAGCTAATTAATACATCCCGACATTTATCTAAATAACACTAGGATCTAAATAATGCTGACAACCAAAGAAACACCTTTCTCTTTGTTCTAACACCTATTTCTAAACTAACATAAAAGTATCTCTAACTCTTAAAGCACTAAAATAGTGCTAAAAAAAATACCAACGGGTTCTAAAATTCTTTAATTTGTTCACAGTCTCTGTTTCACCATCACTCTGCTTCGTTGATCTCCTTACTCTTCACAAAGAGCTAATTTCAGGCCATTTCCTCACTAGACTACATTGTGCTATTATTCTACTTTCAACATCCTATGGAGTGCTGGGGTTTGCAGTTTAGGGGTCCCTAAACTGCAAACCCCAGAATTCCATAGGATGTTGAAAATGGAATAATAGCACTATAACAGTCTAGTGGCTTCAGTCAGGCCTCTTAAAAGCCAATCAGCAGACGACATGTCACAATAGAGGATGTGTCACCATGACTCAGTAGCTTTGCTCAAAAAGTAGCACTCCTTTTTTCATGTCTGCTTAGTTTTTCAGGACGCATAATCCATTCATCCCCAAAAATGCTACATATATTCAGCCCACCTATATACCTACACATGGTGGGGATGTAGGTATGTTGGATATATCCTTCCTTTGTCTGGGTGGAAGGGGAGCATGGAGAGAAACTAAATGAAATGGAAAAGTTCAGTTTTCTTATAATTTTTGTTTGTTTATTATTCCTTCTAATGAGTTTGAATCTCACGTCAGTGAAGAAAGTGAGGAATTTGTTGGACTTTACTTCTTGTCAGAGTCTGACCTGGAAAATGTTATCAAAGTAGTTGAAATTACCCATTCATACTATTTCTCTCCTTTATGAATGTTTGGTAATGGATAAAGGTTTCACTCAATTCTTCAGTCCACCTTTGAAGGCCTAGGACCCTTATACACCACACAATTATAGTGCTATGATTCCACTTTAAGTGCTGTGGTGGCATCATATGAAATCCTGAGGTCTATGGTTTAGGGAGTTGAATTTAGAATTCTTAGTCAAAGGATTCTAGTGCCTCGCAAGTAAGCATTTGGTTTGCTTGCAGAAATGCTAGAACAAGATGAACTAACATTTTCCTAGGATCACAGCTCTTTCTCTTGCAACAGCAACAGAAAGCCCTAGAGGGCAACATACAAAATCATTATGAAACACCCCCACCCTAACCCACTCCATTTCCAAGAGAATCATGGCAGCCAACCTGATGCTGGATGGAACCCTTTTTTCCTGATAGAAATGAGTCGGAAGAACTGTTTGCCGCATGTTACATGCAGCCCTCAGGGACAAATGGTTAATTACTAATTTCCTTGCCTTCGATGGCTCAAAATGGGTGAAAAATGTCAAAGCAGGGGAGTAACCTTCTATACAACCTCCAACCCATTCCACCTTGCCTCTCAAAGAACTTAAGTGATCTTGTCAGAAGGCACTACTTCGGCCTCTCAGGCTTCCATTTGTAGTGAGTGACATGTTCCATCTCTAGGTCTTTCAACTGCTTCTCTTGGCTGACTGTCCAAAATACCCACCACTGAAGTGACTGGTTTACCAAGGATGGGGAGCATATGGTGGTCACCATGGGTGATCCATGCTAGGCTAATAAGAGGACTGCAATGAAAAAAACATCACATCCTGCCTTTCAATGTGAAGTTGACATAGTCAGCTTTTCAGAGATTGTAACCTTCATTACCAAATACATCAATCCCACAATTTCTAAGCCATTCTCCTCAGAGAGATTAATTGGCCCAAGGATACCAACTAAGCTTCACAGCTGAGTGAGAGCTTGAACCCAAGTTTCTTTGCTTTGTCTTCACCAACTGTATCAATCTTCCAGTTTCTCTTGTTCTTCACAATCAAGCAGTTGTTATTTCTGGCACAATCTGTATCATTTTTGCAAAGCTATATGATGTTTTTCTCTTCATGGACATGATGGCTCTAAACTTGAAATAAGGCTTGTTTATAGACAGCTATATCCATGATTCTAGTGTGTCCATGCATACCAAAAATGAATATAAAAGGAAATGTAAATAAAAATTCTATTCTATGCATGAATCATATAAACAGTAAAAATATTTACATTACTTAATTCTATATGAATCTATTCCCAGATGAGAGAGGAAAACTAGATTCCCATCTTAGTTGTAAACTGTCTTCACAATTTTGAATGAATGTATCCCTCTAGGGTGTGATAGATAAAATTCAGTCCACTGAAGCCAAGATAAACTTCTCAAAACTGAAAACATTTTACAGTTTTGAGACATCATTTCAAGTGCTTTCCAAAAATGTCAGGAAAAATGTCTGATTAACTCTCACAAAGCAACAGTGAAACTGTGAATTGTCTGTCTGCCTATGATCGATCTGTCTGTCTGTCTGTCTGTCTGTCTGTCTGTCTATCTATCTATCTATCTATCTATCTATCTATCTATCTATCTATCTATCTATCTATCTATCTATCTATCTATCTATCACCTATCTCCATCCACCCATCTATTTATCTGATCTATTTTCTTCTCCACTTCAGAAATTCTTGGAGATCTGGAATGTATATAGGGCAGAACCTGAAAAAATCCAGGCAGCATGGCCAATGAGAGCTGTAGTCCAAAAGGGCAGATTTTCCAAGCTTTGGCACAGATATGCATTGCAGCTGGGCTGTGTCCTATCCCCTAACCAAACCAGAAGATGTCATAGGGCAATTTAGAAATGGAGGAGCTGAATGTATTGTACTATGATGAGGGAGCATCCTCAGTTTGACCTAGAATTAAATTTGGCAGAATGAATTCCCCTGAAACTGAGTCAACAGGTTGGATTTTCCCCCAGACTAATTCTGAACATGGATGCTATTGTTTCTGCAATGATGTCATCAGGCTTGAAATGACTTGTCTCTTGTATAACCCTGCTGCTTCCTTCTGCACACATACTTGGTGAGGTGACAGTGATGATGGAAGAAATGGCAAAAGGATGGTCTTGATGCTACCTTCCTCAACTTTATGATAGGAGGAACTCATGACCAGTAAGTTTTGGCAAAGATAGGTAAGGGGAGGGTTTAACAATTCCTATAGGGCTGCATATAGTATTTTGATAGAAAGAAGAGGTGTCATTTCCTATGGGGTTGCCTCCCAATTTGATCCCCTGAATGGAGTCATGGAAATTGGGAAGGGGAGAGGAACCCACATTGGAGACTGGCCAGAGGTAGCAGTGAACTCTATGATAACCCAGGTTGGGGCCAAAGATTTATCTAGTTATCTATGATTCATCCTTTGATTGACAAATTTCATAGGGTATATATTTGTGTCCTTAAGGACAGGAAAGGCTTTTTTGTCTGTGTATCATTCATTGCATATTGTGTAAATAGGTGTCTGAGGGAGTAGATGTCAAAGCTAAATCTAATTTAGAGTGTCCAACAGGGCTTTGAGTAGTGATAGCTTCTTCAAGCCTTTGCTGGTAATGGCAATTATAAACCAATAATATGTCTGAGGCTATAACATCAACAGTGGAAAAGTTGGATTTTGCTTGCACTGGTAGTTGCCAAATTATAGTTTAAGAGTTACTTTTGCTCCTGGTATACTGGTAAAATTTGAAGTACAGGCATTGATAGTCCTGATAGCTATTTCGCACAAGGTGAGTCCAAAAATTAAAGCACCCTGAGCCATGTCAACAAACCATTCCTATCAGTTCTCTCTTTACCAGGAACAAGTCTTTTGTAAAGCCAATGGATCTAAATTATTAATTCAAGAGCAAGCCATCTTAAAATAGTTTGGACTGCTGCAGAAATAGCTATAACAATATATTGTTGTTGGGAAAATCCTGTGAGTATTTCAGCTGAGTTCAGCAAGCACATAAAAGCTTGAAGGGCATAGCAGATGTCGTTGTCCCAGCTAAAGAAACTTTGAGACTTCAAAGTTGAAAGCCTTGGCTCCACTATGCCATGAATTTTTTCTATAACAGTACTTTTCAACCTTTTTAAAAAACTTGTGTACCTCTTGGCAGCTCATTTGCATAAATTGAATCCTCCCCTCTACTGCCATGTCCTTTCATTGAGGAGGAGAAATAGCCACACCAGAAAGCTTCTGTGAGCTCTGGGGAGATGTCCCCACACCCACAGAAAGAAAGGTGGGGTGTCAGGCCAGCCATCCTGTCTGAGCCTCTCCATCCATCATGACTTGTTACCTACCTAGACACTCTCTGCAATGTCAGTGTCAGCACTAGAACAGTGTTATGCAGAAATAGTCATGGATCCCCAGTTGAATCAACAGCAGACTCATTGGAGTCAGTGGGCCTACTGTAAGTATGGCTGTGTCCAAATGTGTCCAACTCAATGTCTGGCGTGGCTCTTGTACCATTACAGTACCACTGCAACCCTCAGCTTTCCTCAAATTCAGAAATGTTGGCTGGGGCTGCTGGAAATTCCACTTCAACAACATCTGGAGGGTACATAATTCTCTCCCCTGCAGCATATAACTCCTCCCCCGCATCTTAATGGACGGAAGTTGGTAATGGCCTTAAATATAACTGGACTATAGCACAGCTGCTATAATAATTTACTGGAACATGTGGAGGAAGAGTACTTATTATAGTTCAAGACTACTGTTGAAAAGGTTGCTAGCAGGATACAAATGAAAACCTTTGCTTTTATTCTAACACAACACAGATGGAGGGAAGGCATTTACAGGAAGTGTTATTGTTTTTTTACTTAACACTGAAATAGTCTAGCTAGAAGTAAGTTATTTCACTGAAGTGTATCCAAATCAAAATAAGAATCAGGTTTTTGCAGTCTTTGTTGTAACTCAATTCACACTCAGAGTGGTAGTATTTTGCGGTTACCTGGTATAAGCCATTTTACTGATAATCTGGAAAGATGTGGTGTTTGTGCCATTTCATCACTTCTTTTTTGGTGGCATTATAATTCAACTACTATTTATTAAGTTCACTAGTATTACTGACTGGTTACAGATTGCCATTTTGCTCACCTTTTTCTAATAGGTCTCTTTGCCTTTAGCCCTTATATGGCAAAGAGAAAAAAAAGTGGTGCAGTTTTCCTAGGAAAAGAAGCAAACATTCTAATACCCTTCAACATTTCACAGATGAAGACCACAACATGTGTGGCCAGCAACATTAGAGTATGTTCAAGACTGGAAAAGTTATTAATGGGGAAGAACAGCAGTTTGCTTTTGCCTGAGCCTTCTGAGGAGGGCAAGAGTTTGTAGTATACTAAGGCCAAACTGCTCTCTGGCTGAGAATTCTAAATGCCACTCCCTAAACTGCAAACCCTAGGATTCCATAGGATGATGAAAGTGGAATAAGAGCACTAGAACAGTGTAGTGTGGAAAGGCCCTTTGAATGAAGAGGGAAAGTGGGAGGAGGAGAAAGAAACTGAGACACTTCAAAAGGATCTGAAAAATTGAGATGAGATAAGATTAATCAGTTAGAGGGCATACATTCCATCTGCAAAATTTCTGTCAGTCATGTTGTGGTGTTCTGTTTTATTGTCTTTGTCCCTGATTATATGTCAATATTCCACCCTTTGGTGTAAAGAGTGCATTAAATAGATGTTGTTGTTGTGATGATGATGATGATGATGATGATCTCATCATGGCTGCATCCTAAACCATGGCTTGACATTGGGTTGTTTGGAAAAACCATTTCTCCTAGTTTGCACAAAATGACAAAGCACAGTTTGTTGAAAGTAAAAGCAGCTGCTTTTGATCTCCACTGCCTTGCAGGGGAGAGGGAACTAAAAAAGTCCAACTGTCAGTTATGCAGCACTAAATTATAGCTTAGGGTAACATCTGCATGCAGCCTTTGTTTCTAATGCTCAAATATGAGCATAGAGAGGTACCACAAAATATAAAGATCACACACAGTGAGTTGGATTTAAAGATATCTCCATTTAATGCCATTTCTGCACTAGACTGTTATAGTGCCATTATTCCACTTCCAGCATCCTATAGAATCCTTGAGAAAGGAGGAATCTCCTTTCTCAAGATGGCAACTGGAAACAGAACACCAGAACTCAGAGCTCCTTCATCTGAGTGGAAAGTGCCGGTAAGCCCTTTACCCTGTTTTTTTTTTTGTTCCCCCCAGGAACACTGTGGCTAGAGGCAGGCAAATGGGAAGGGAAGGGAATGGGAAGGCGATCATGGGGGAAGTTATTCATGGTTTTCCCACTTTTGCAAGAATTCTCCACCCTGAATCCTTGTGAATGTGGAGGTCCAGATTAATATCTGCACATAGTCATAGCTCGAGCAACTTGAAAGAAAGTTGTGTCTACAATTATGGCCAAACGTATTAGCATGCCTTGATATTAAAAATCACTTCCACCTGGTTTTTAAGATCTTCACCCTGAGTCCATAGCACCAAAACCTCTGCTTCAGATTGTTTCTCACCCTTCTAGAATTGGTTTTATGGGTACCCAGGAGGCTGTAGGTGGGAGAAGGTATGGCCAATAGTGGTGGTGGTGGTGCAAAAGAAGTATTCCTTTGGATCCTGGCCTTCTCTGTAGGAAAGCCCATCGAGAGTCTTTTCTTGGTATATTTAAGAGAACTTGAAAAAGAATTATTTAAAATAATCTTTTACAACTAACTAGATAAACTGCTGCATGGTTTTTACATTTTAGCCATGCTATTTTATATAATTTTGTTGTTGTTGTGTGTCTTCAAGTCATTTCTGACTTATGGCAACTCTAAGGCAAATCTATTGCAGGATTTTCTTGGCAGAATCTCTTGTCTCTCTCTTTCTCTCTCTCTTATATTGTGGTTTTATTGCTTTTTTGTTGTTAAAATGTTTATAATCTGTGTTTTAGCCCAGACCACAGTAATCAGATGGCCCAGCTTTTGTGCAGTATGTAGAAGGTAATACTTGATAAGTCTCCTTACAGTTCATCTTGTTTTGACTCAATCCAAAGGAAAGAGGCAAAGGCAAGTTCCAAAACAGAACAAGGTTCATTAACTGGACTAGATACTGTAAATGCTTTGTTGTTTTTATTGGCTTCCATATACTAGGTTTGAGTACAAGTTTTCTCCTTTTATTGGCGTTCATCATACGAAGCCAATATGGCCAAGAAAACATAGAGACCACCCTAGTAATAAGAGCAGGGTTTGCAAATTGTCCCAGATTAAACAATAACTTTCATGCATCTTCTTTGAAAGCTATCTGCTATGTCTTTGGCTCTAATTTAGGCAAGAATTTTGTTGTCCATGCTCAGAAGAAAAATGAGCACCCCTTCAATGATCATTTCCTCACTTTCCACAGGATGTTGAAAGTGGAATAATTGCACTATAACAATGTAGTGCAGAATTGGCCACACTCCCAGCCCCAGAAAACCCCATGATAGGTTCACCTTAGCATTGGCATGTTGGAAATGACTTGAAGCCACAAAACAACAATAGTGATTTACCTGCCTTGTGTGATAAAGCCCTATGTCTTCACTGCACACTTCAAAATTATGCAAATAATTTGTGGTTATTATTTTTGTTGTTTGCTCTTGTTAGTGATTCTCTAATTTGCTACCTCATGTAGCGGTGATAAAAGTAAGTGGTTATAATGTTTTGAGGGAAAAAAACTTCCCGGACTGTGTCTATAATTTTGATGGCATTAAAGAGAGCAACATAGAATCATAGAATCATAGAATCATAGAAATGTAGAGTTGGAAGAGACCACAAGGGCCATCCAGTCCAACCCCCTGCCCTGCAGGAAAACCCTCAAAGCACTCCCGTCAAGTGGCCATCCAGCCTCCGCTTAAAAACCTCCAAAGAAGGAGACTCCACCACACTCTGTGGCAGCACATTCCACTGCCGGACAGCCCTGACCATCAGGAAATTCCTCCTGAGGTTCAGGCGGAATCTCCCCTCCTGCAGCTTGCATCCATTGCTCCTTGTCCTGGTCTCAAGAGCAGGAGAAAACAAGCCCACTCCCTCCTCGACATGACACCCCTTCAAATATTTAAACATGGCTATCATGTCCCCTCTCAACCTTCTCTTCTGCAGACTAAACATACCCAGCTCTCTAAGTCTGTCCTCATAGGGCATGGCTTCTAGGCCCCTCACCATTTTGGTTGCCCTCCTCTGGACCTGCTCCAGCTTATCCATATCCTTCTTGAATTGGGGTGCCCAGAACTGGACACAGTATTCAAGATGAGGTCTAACCAATGCAGAATAGAGTGGTACCAATACCTCCCTCGATCTAGACACCATACTCCTATTGATGCAACCAAGAATTGCGTTGGCCTTCTTGGCTGCCGCATCACACTGCTGACTCATGTTCAGCTTGTGGTCTATGAAGACTCCTAGATCCCTTTCACACGTACTGTTAGCCAGCCACGTGTCCCCCATCCTATATTTCTGCATACCATTTTTTCTGCCTAAGTGTAGGACCTTACATTTCTCTCTGTTGAAATTCATTTTGTTAGCCTTGGCCCAGCCCTAACATAGGTTAGGCCAGAATGTTGAAAAGAGTGGAGATTTAAACAGCACACTAGCCATATTTCCCTTTTGTAAAATAGCACTTGTTCAGGAAATTCAAACAACTTAACAATGGGTAGATAGTTTATTTTTATTGTTGCAGCAAGACAGAGGTGACTAGAACAAATGATAGAACTCTGCTTTCAGAAGACAGGTTGTCAAACTTATACATTCTATTACAAGCCAAGGATTATTCAGTCATAACCAAAAAGAAAAAAAAATACTTAAGCATTAGCTATAACACACTTCTCCAGTTTCTAAAAGGTTTGTGTATGGAGGAAGACCCATAGAGTGGCACAATATACATACATGACTTGTACCCCAGATGGCCAGATCTATCCTGAGGAATGACCTTAGCTACCAGGATCACATCCTGTCTTTGCTAATGGTATTTTGATTCTGGTAGAAGAACAAAGTGCAAAGCTCACAGACTCTTTCCTATCTAACAGATCAAGCTAAAGCATACAAACTAAATATAACAGTTCTAAAAATCCTATAACTACCCCAGTCCACTGGATAGATAACAGATGTTTGTTTCCAATTCTCAATTGAGTCTGTAGGTCTGACAACTTATCCTTCAACTTTGGGAATCCATCAGTCAGGAGGGCCTTAGGAGTGGAGAATAATTCATTCCTTCTCTTCTCTTCCCTTATCTTGGCTGGTTACACAGTTTATTTTTTAAATAATGGGCAATTCTTTAGCAGCACATATTTCCTTTGAACTTTACAATCAGATAACAGAGGAGGTTATACTTAGAAGAGCCAAACCATTGTGGTCTGTAATAAATAATTACTGAAAATTGAGGCCCAAGAGATTTAGGTAGTTTTGGTCAGGATGCTTTAAATTATGGCTGGCCTGTTAGCATGAGTGTGTGTGTCTATGAGCCTTCAAGCTGCTTGTCAACTTACGGCAATCCCATGATTCTCATAGGGTTTTCTTAGGTAAGGAATACTCAGAAGTGGTTTTCACAGTTTCTTCTTCTCTGTATAGCCTACACTGCCTAGTATTCATTGGCAGTCTCCCATCCAGATACTAACCAGGGCTGACCTTGCTTTGTTTCCAAGATCAAATGGGAACTGGTGTCTTTAGAGTATTTAAGCCACCAGCATGAGTTCAGAAACTCTCAACTTTTCTGCTTTGAAGGGCACAGGGTACAGTGAGATGTATTTTATCTATCCATATAAGCTAGGCTTCAAATAATATTTTACTTTGAGCTTGTAAATACAAACAATAAGGTATAAAATACCTAAAATGGTAAAACATATCAGCTCTGCATACCAAGATTTATTAGTCTAAAGGGAACAAAAGCAGCACAAACCCGTCTCAGAGCAGAGTTTGGAAAAAACTGATTTTTATGCTACAACTCCCAGTTGTCCTACTCCCACTTTTTTTGGACTACAGTTATCCATCCTGGTTGGGGGATTCTGGGAACTGTAGTCCAAAAAAACATTTTCAGTTTCTCAGATCTACTCTATTAAACACAAAATCTTCAACACACCAATTGAAATGTGGGTAATTCTTCATGATGGTTCACAAAGCCTAGTTAGAAGCAATCAGAGCATACACACTGAATAAGCTTCAGGCTAGTATCTATCTGATGATGTCATAAAGTTAAACCAGAGTCTGGCCACATGTTTCTGCCTTCACTCTGAATGGAAGAATATTTTTGTCCAGGTCAGAGAACTTTTACGTATTTCAGTGTACAATAACATTAGTAAAATGTCTGACCCACTGTCTTCATTATAAAGTATCTCATTCATAGAAACAGTCTGATTTATTTACATAATGAGCTGTTTCTAATTTAATTATCTGTTCTGTTTTATTCACTTCCAGTTTATCAGACAAGACATACAGAGTATATTCAGTCAATAATAATCAATCAATTGGCTGTAACTTCAAAATACATTTGTATTTTGTAATCAACGTGTATTATCGCCATCATAATCTCTATCAAGATGCATAGTCCTTTCAAGAATATCAGGAAAACAGGCTTCTTTCCCAAGATGTTGCAGTTTACAATGCAACACCCAGATGATTATTTAAATGGTAATAAAGATCAAAAGATTGACAGGAGAGGCGTATTTATTTAGCAGAGGTGCATATTCTAGGTTTAGAAGGCAAGGAAGACTAAAGGGTCAAATGACAATTGCCATGAAAAGGACGGATTGGATCTAGATTAATTTAGCCACACTTGTACCCCTTTGATAATGATGGAGGTAGTTTGTCATGATTGACTTAAGTCGAATTAATTTCAGTGGGTCAGTGTACAGCTAAATTGAAACACAATCCAGTACATACAAATCTACCCAGAGGGCTCCATGCTACTTATTCTCAGATAAGTGGGTATAGGATTGTAGTGTATTTTGAGAAGAGATTGAAAGAAAAGAAAGGCAGTACTACTAAGGTGATCCTATGAAGCAGTTCTAGGCATAAAGCACATTTAAAAAACATTTTATAATTGTGAAGACAGCATGCATTGGACATCTTGCTGAGATTAAAAAAAAAGAGGAAAAATGGAGGTTGTGCTTCTCTGGACTTCATTACCACTTTTTTGATGGTAGGGTGTTCTAGGACAGTAAATTATACTGCTGCTCAGAAATAACTCTTTCCATATATTGCTATACAACTGTTGATTTTTGAATAAGTAACTCTGTGTGGTGTAGGAAATATAATCAATATAACTGTTACTACTGTGAACTGGCCTGGCCTTTGGTAACCTCTAGATATCATTTTGATATCATAATTCGGCCCTGCTCTGCCACCAACCAAGTGTTTGTGAGGCCACCGAACAAGCGCGAAGCTAGGCATGGCTATTAACTGCTGAGTCACATTTGTTTACACCAAGGCAAGCCAAAAACTGCCAGATCTGCTTTAGGGGACCTCCCGAAACAAACACCTTCATTATAGATGCGTATTAAAACAAAGAGACCCTCTGCCCTGAGAGGACACCCTACCGAGCTGAGTGCTTAAACTGCCAAGCTAGCCGCATCTACATACTGGCCATACTATTGTTAATTTGGACCATAACGGAATCATGCAAATTCTGACCTTTCGGAGACATTGTCTCTAGCCCAAAACTCATTGTTTTCACCCAAGACCAGGCTAGCCTACGATCATTCTTTCCCTGATAAAAATCCCCAGTTCCGAGAGTTCCTTGGACTTCGCTGGACTTTCATCCCGCCTTGCTGCCGCTTCTTCTGCGGATTCCCCTCGGCCGCTGTGCTGAGTTTCCTTATCTCCATTGGCTTCTACAGGACTGTGAGAAAGGTGACATATCACCCATTTTCCCCCAAAACTCTCTTTCCTATTTCTTAGTAGTAGTGAGGTTATGTTTTCTTATTAACTTGCCTGCTTGTTAATAAATAATCTTGTTGCTATTTTAACTGGTTGTCTGCTCACTGACCCGTCGCTGTATACATTGGGTAAAAGACCCTCGCTAAGTTACCCTGCCTCTCGTTAGCTAAGAGAGTGCTCCAGCTAATTTCCCCATCTTGGTTGTGTTTGTTTGGTTGTTTGGGTGCCCCTCCCGGGACCCCCAAGTCACAGGGCAACATAACGTCTCATTTCACTGAAATCAATGTGCAAATGAACAGGGACTCTAGTGGAATCACTTCTGCATCTGATAGCAATTACCAATAAATATTTTAAGAAGTGTAGAATTTTCTAGTGTGCTTATTGGAGAAAAGTTTCTTCTTTTTATGACCCTCAAGCTTGCACTTAAAATTATAGGTCACTTAGCCTTTCCTGTGAAGGGAAGCAGGCACTATATTTGTGGGCAGGAACGGCAAGAGAAAGTAATGCGTGCAGGAAAACAACTTATAGAAGAGGAAGCAAGGTTTTGATAGAACACTATGTATTGCCCATTTATGTTAATCACACAATTATTTTCTTGAACATTTTTGAAGTATACATTTGTGAAATCTGAACCCCCCCCCCCGCAGAATATGACCTAAATTCCATTGGTGACACCTGATGCTCTCTGTGAGTATGTCTTTTTTAAGGTGCTGTGAAGGAGGTTTTTTAGTAGCTCCTTGCACAACAACCACCTCCTGGATTCCATGAGCCAAAGAGTATTGTCACAACTATTTACTGCCCAAGGTTAGAGGTATCCAGGCAATGCTGTTCTGCAGTTGTGCTTTTCCCTCACAGTACAGGATCCTGATCAGAATGTTCTGGCAATTGTTCTCCAATGCCAATGAAAATTTCATGAATGTTTATCATTGTACTTTGTTAATAATGTTTTGTCCTATATATCTCAACATCACTTGTTCAGTGCCACTTTCTCTTAAAGGCAATCCGATAAGTGGGAAGGACTGAGAGAGTGACATCTTTTCACCTTCCTATGAAACACAGTTATTTGTATCTGAGGATCTGACAGCCCCATACTGGTGTTACCCCAAAATGTGGGTGACTCAGAGGTCCACCTGCAATGTCAGTTCATCTGTGGAACAGTGGGAAATATTAGCTCAAAAGGGAGGCCTGCAAGAGAGAGGTTACCTAGCAGGATCTTTTACACCTGTGTATACTGGTACTAATGCAGGAACACCAGATCCAAAGAATATTTGTTTTATTGGGGGAATTAACAATCACAGACACATAAGGTGCAAGCAGTCTCTCAATCACATAAGGCTAGCTGAAGGAAAAGGGAGGAAAGATTGGATAGTGAGAAGTTAGGGGGAAGTGGGTGATATTTATCTGTAGAGAAGAGGCAAAGTGATGTGGCCTGGAATAAAAGTCCAAGGGTAGTATAGGAATGGGAATCAAAGCAGCAGACTGATGGCCTATGTGGAGAGGATTATATACTACAACTTTCTGGCTCAAAGCCAGGATTAAATACTCTTTATCTGCCTTGAGGGGGAAGGTGTTACTGGCTCTCTGGCAGGATAGACAATGGGGTCTGGAACAAGCTAATGGCCATAGCATTAGGTGACAAAAGACTGATGGGAATTGTGATAGCCCTTTAATGCCTGGACAGGTGAAGGGACAAAAGGAGAGTTTCAGTGGACAAAGGAAGAAAGTTGAAGATAATCAGTCATTCTGTGGAGGCAGTTTTGGGCACTATTGTTGCTAGACATCAAGTCGTTGGAGGACATTTGCAAGTCCATTATCACTGGAGCTTCCCTGACTATGAATTAGCCATGCCCTGAGATCCCAATCTGACCTAGGTTTGCCACAGACGTGTACCACCAGTTCTTCTTTGCCAGGAGGGTTCTCAGCCATAGCATGATATATTTTATATTTCATGCCAGTTAATATTTGCCTATTTAAATGGTATCATGGCCTGGTAACACCGGCCATCTGCTTTTAAAAACAAAAGCAACCTCTTAAACAAACCATTCAAGTTTTGAAAGTGAAGAATTCTCCTGATTAAAACAGAACAATAGAGTCTCTCCAGCTGCCTTCTTTCTGCGATCAACAGTCAACTAAGTGTATTCACCCCACAAGATCAGGACCTATAAATTAGAAAATTGGAGGTTGATATCTTTAAAAAAGGATAATTAAAGATCTAAGTGCATATGTCTTCTGAACAGAAGGAATTTCAATTTATTTGTAAGACTGAATTGGAGTTTAATAAGGAGAAGCTACAGTGTGAGAGACAGGCATCATCTATTTGATTTTGGTAAGGCTATCTTGCTGGTGGCTTTCTGCTAGATGAGAGAAGAAGTGGCTTATTAACTCTGAAATTGCTGGACTGAATGATAGATAGACCTTCCAACAAAATCTCTCAGGTTTTTTTTTTACAATGGATGAGGGTGGGGCTATGTGTGGCACTCCTAAACTTGAAAAGGAATATGACAGAGGCCCTGAGAAATGAGATCTATGAGATCAAGGAAGAACTGTGGGGAGATGAAAGACAAGAGGGAGATACAAAAGTTAGCAATATAGAAGTGAAGGAGGCTGAAAATCACATGAACAGACATTCAAGTTATGCCAATGGAGGGATTAGCTACATAATCAGAGGAGATCTACATTAGTGAAAAGGGGATTATAACTCAAGGGGGAGAGGAGGGAGGCTAATCTGGAACTGTTATGTAATCAAACTTATATGTAAACCAAATTGATTTAGTCTGCATGATTGAAGGGGGTGAGAGAAAGATGGTTTAAACAAGATTGCCACAATTATCCTAAAATATGAAGTGGGAAGGAACGTGAAATAGTAGTAAAGGGCAAGGAAGGGAATCAGAGAAATTGGGTGCGACAAAATCCATGGATAGGATGGTTACAAGGGACGAGGGGAGTTAATTTCAAAATGAAATTGATTTGGCTGAAATTGAGGCCATTTCTGCATGGTGTCACAGTCCTGCTATGGGGATGGGATGGCAGTGGTCCACAGATCATGCTTTTGCACGATGTTGTCGTGGTCTCACTGCCATCCTGCCCTCAACCTGTCATGATTGTGGGATATTTGCTTAATGGAATAAATCCATTAATTGCTTGTGATTGCACAGTACTCCTATCCTTCCCAGCCATGCAGAAGGTCAGGAAGCATGATGGAAGTGCTCCCTTTGTCAATACAGCATGAAAAAGAGCCCACTGTGCTGCAGAAGGCAGGCACGTCTTGCTTGTGCTCCTTCTGCAGGGAGCTGGTTGGGTGCAGAGGGGAGCGTTCCTGTTGCATTCCCTTCCCAGCAAAGGTGCTGCTGGAATCACAACAGGGGGACAACAGCATCAGCTAGGGTGCGGAAATGTCCTAAGTTATGAAAGGGTTACGGATATAAGACAATGAAAGTGGGATTTGGTTAATAACCGTTGTAAATGATTTCACAATATAACACTGTATAGAGATATTTCAATATAATGATGTTATATAACATGCAATAGATCTACATTTTTAACTAGTAAAATATTATGTAATCAATTCAACAAGTAACATTTAGCATTAATGTCATTTATCACGTAATGTTATTTATCATATAAATGCAATATGTATTGGAATATAACAGAAAATAATATTGAGATTCTATGCTAGATATGTTAACCTTTGGTAGAGGAAAGTTCATTTTCTTTTTAGTAGGCATTGGTGAATACTGCAATCACCATCACAACTACCCCCACCATCACTATCACTATCACTTTCTCTTCCCCCTCCCCCTCCCCTATGTTTGACAGAGATATATTTTTACTACATATTTAAAATGGTGTGCCAGACTTTTTTCTCCAGAATATTAATCATTGAACATGTGTCATCTGTGTCTGCATAGAGCTCCACACAAAGATGTGTGTGTTTTTTTTAAGATCAGTGTTTAATCTGAAAGTGGCCCGTTAAAGTGCTATTTTTCACATTTTTGCTTAGCATGCTAATGTTCAACCTTAATGTGGTTGAGACTGCATAGCTACCAGTGAAAATAGCAGTCCTACATTTCTCTGCCTCTTCCTTGTCTCCTTCATAGTGCTTCTAATCTCAAAATGAGTTTGAGGCAGTATCATTGCATTGGGAATTGTATTGCTGCTCTAGCCAGCAGCCAATCAAGTAGAATAAACTCACATGTGATGATGTCACATGGCAGATTGGATTTGATGTCATATCATGTGCTGATGTCATATCACACCTGGTCATGCTTTGAGCAGACCTACTGAAATCAGTGGACCTAAGTGATCCCATTGATTTAATTGAGCCTAGTATGACTCAGGCCAGGATCCAGTGGGGTACTTGCTCTGATGAATGTAATTCAAATGGAATTCCATTCAATAACCCACTCCCTTCCTAACTGATCCCCAAATATCTGTTCTTGAAGCCTGGGAAGCCCTCCTGAGTGGTGGTGCTGATCCCCAAATATCTGTTCTTGAAGCCTGGGAAGCCCTCCTGAGGTGATGGTTGTAGGGGGCAGGAAAAGAAATTTCTGTCACTCTGCTTTCAGGCCATCTTGATCCAGCTGAGTGTGCCCAACCTGATGACACAGAGAAGAGAAGGAAGAAAAACCATTGAATTGTTGCTTTTGGCAATAGCTGCACAACTTCTGTAACTTCCAATTCCAGCACAGTTTGGAAAGTTAATGTGTTTGCTCTTCACTGTATATCAGACATCTTCCAGGAAAGCTGGTTGTTTTTTTTAAAAAATCTTTATGCTGTGTGTTACCTTTTAAATACCTTGTGTGTTTCATTAAGATGACCGCACTTCTTAAAATACAGAGCTTTCAGATGCCTGTCCAAGCTAATTTCTCCTCTTCTTTGTGTAATTGTTAATGCTGGTAATAATGGCCTGCCAGATACAGTACTGAGATTTGCCAGATATTGAATGCATATGGCTGAAATCTGTCTTCAACTATGCCTGTGATTTTCTAGCATCCACTTAAATGGTGACATTAACATCTGTCTGTAGTTTAAGCTCTTAAATAGAAATGAGGAGCTTTTAATTAAAAAAGGAAATTCAAATGCTTAATTTCAAATCTACCTGAGATAGCATACTTGAGAATTCCAGCTGTACTGCTGGTCCTACTATTAGACAGAATGGGGCAGATGCCTCAGGCAGATAGTTCTTATGCCTTGAAAAGCCAACAAATGGTTAATTACTTAATTAAAACAATTATCCAATTATTATTGTTATTGGATGTTAATGTCAGGGAAGTTATGGGCCGTATGAGACTTGGCTTGAAATGTGACATCATTTGCCAGTCTGCCTCATACAGCATTTTTTTTTAAATTGAGTGATATGGAATTCCCAAGCTTATTTGGATTATGACTACCATGAATGGAATGAAAGGAAAATGGAGGCCATTTTCATCATGCTTGGCATTTATGAAATGGACATGGAAAAATATCCTTTCTGGGACAGCCAGAATGCAGTGATTTGATCCTTGCTTTTAACCAGAAGGTGTATGCAAAGCAGAGTAGAGGGTGCACCCTGGGAGGGAAGGAGGAAGCTAACTAAGTAAATCCCCCACCCACAGAATCTTTTCAAGTTACAGCAACCAATCAATTAAGCCTTGGAAATCATAGAAAGCTGTTGCTCTAGTACAGTGGTTCTCAACCTGTGGGTCCCCAGATGTTTGTGGACTTCAGCTCCCAGAAGCCCCAGCCACTATGGTCAATGCTCAGGGCTTCTGGGAGCTGAAGTCCACGAACATCTGGGGACCCACAGGTTGAGAACCACTGCTCTAGTAGCTTGGTTGGAGATCTGCACACAGCCTATTCCGCTTGCCTGGAACTGAATCCACCAAAACTAGAGAATTTGCATCCTTGTCTCCTGCCCAGAGATGACTTATGAAAACTGGGGACTCAGGGTCAGGTCCTGAGATCTTGCAAACCTAGATATGATCTGAGGATAGATCATGAATATGTGAATGTATGCACTAATCTTTTTGTCTTTATGTGTAACAGAGTTCAGGAGGAAGAGGCAATGCCTTCCTTTTGCTGGATCAATGAAAGTTCATCACCCTTTCTGAATCTGTGGAAGTGGGCTCAAATGTCAAGGGACCATCAGACAGGCTAATTAAAACTCTTCCCCTCTGATTTTAAAACTCCTTTTATTCCACTATTATTCATGAAATACAGGATGGTGAAAGTTGTGAATTCACTTATAAAAATTGTTTTCACTGAAAGGCTATTAAAAGGAGCAGGGAAAATGTGACAGCTTGACCTTAATTCATTGGGTAAGCAGGCCACATGGTATGAGGCCTCCAAGTTAATGAGGAGCAGCTGTTGCCATGCTAGGCATGTAAAACGCAAAGAGCCTTTCTCCTTGATGGAAACAAATAGAAGTATCTTCCATGTTCATGTGAAACTTTTAGACCTTATGAATCATACCAGAACTAGAATATAGGAGTTTACTTGATAAAATTGGTACAAAGCCATAATAACCAACCTTAGAAAATAAAGAACCATTTGGTGAAAGAAGCTATGCAGAAACTGGCTTGGATTGTAAAGTATACAGACACGTTCTGTCTAATTTCCACCAGCTACTCTAGCTTTTGTTTAATTATATGAACGGTGAAAGGTAGGCAAAGGAACCTCACAGTAGCCATGATAATTGTCACAGAAAAATGAACTTAAAGGCAGATATAATCCCACCCAGACCTTGTAAACATTACTTTTAATTTAGACTGCAGCTCCAGAATTTCACAAGCAGTATGGCCATTATAAGATTATGTAACATTGCCAAGTTCTGGACCCATCACTTTTTCATTACTTCAATCATTCTGATCCCACAAGGCAAATGCAAGTATTCTAGGCCTAGGAATTCATTTACTCAGTGTGACAGATACCCTACCTAGGTTGACCTTACCATTCCAACCTTGGATTTCTGCCACTGATCTTGCTCTTTTATGCTTAAGATCCCTCCTTGAATCCAGTACTTAAGTTTCAATGTGACCTCAGTACTAGACAATTGGCCACATTGATCTGTGGGTACAGTATGCTAAAGCACAACCCATTTAACTAGTTTTTGTGGCATTTGTAACATTAGATTATAACAAAGGGTCTGTCAATGGGTCTGCAGCAGTGATTCTCAACTTTTAGTCTTCGAGATGTTTGATGCTTCAACTCCCCGAAACGCCAAATAGGACTGGCAATTCTGAGATTTTGGGAGTTGAAATTGAAAACATGGAGGGCCTTCAGGTTGGGATGGCCTATATGTTCATTGGCATATATGTTCACATCCTGGGAGGGAGTATTTTAAGAACGTAAACCTATAAAGGTTCATAAACTAATACCCCAATTGAAAAAAATACAAGATTAGGTTAGGTTCATGAATTTCTTGTGAGGCTACTTTTTATAAGGAGTAATATTTTACTTCACAATTCTATACTAATTGTGTACATCTGCAGTAAGAATTCACCATCTGGTGTAACTTCCAGGGACTGACCATGACAACCTTAACCGCATTATTAGGAGTATACACAATTAACTCTTTTTATTCTAGTTTTCATTGTTTTTGCATCTGAGCTTGATGAAGTTCAAACACATGCCCTCTATTTTGCCATGAAGGATTAGGAAGATATTACCTCTATTTGGAGTTCATTATTCTACACAGCCTAGTAAGTTATTTTGAAAAGCAATTAGCGATACTTATAGCTCCAAGAGCTCCAAAGCAGTCTCTCTAGCAGTTATAATTTTAAAAAGCAACACTTCACTTTTCCATTTAAAAAAACCCCCCCCCAGCTAAAATAGTTACTTAAAAAGAAAGCAAAATTGAATGTGTCCCCCTAAAAGTAAATGGACATTGGATGGACACTAACAGGGAGCTTGCTTTTCTCAGAATGGATCTTGGATTAGGCATTTGTCAGCTATTAAACTGAAAGTTCAAAAACCTAGGAAGACAGTATTAAAATTTGCAAGAGTCAAAGGGGCTAAATTACTTGTTCCAGCCTTAGAGTTTTTGGCCATTTCAGCATTGTTGTCCTCTGGTGCCTATGCTGGCAGCGGCTCTGCTGGGAAGAGAGTGCGATGGGAGCACTTTCCTCTGCACCAGCTGGCTCCCTGCTGAAGAAAGTGTGATGGATATGGCTCTTCCTTCCACAGCGCAGCCAGGCATTTTTCCAGGTTGTGCTGGGGCAGAAAGTGCCTCTATCATGCTTCCGCAGGCCAGGTAAGTGTGGGATGGTCGTGCGATCACAGGTCATTAGGGGGAAAAGCCATCAATGATTTAACCCACAATCATGCCACCTGGCAACACTATGCAGGAGAGTCATCGTAGTCCTGCTCCTCTCCCATCCCCATGCCAGAATGGAAGGTTCCTGTGGAAAAGGCCTGTGTTGCAAACATTATTCTATTGATTATGTATGGGCTGAGATATGGGGCTTCCTAGAAAAATATTCACTAGAGACAATACAGAACCTTTTCTTAAGAATGCTACCAGGCACTGCTGCCTGCTACGTGTTGGAGAAGTTAGAGTAATGCCAATAATGTACAGTGGGCCTTTAAGGTTTGGTTCCAGGACCTCCCCTGGATGCCAAAATTTGTGGATGCTCAAATCCCATTACGTACAATGGTGTAGTAAAATGATATCCCTATAAAATGGCAAAATCAAAATTTGCTTTTTGGGATTTTTAAAATTGGAATATTTTAATCCATGGTTGGTTGAATCTGTGGATACAGAATCTGTGGTTTATGGAAAGCTGACTGTATTTTATTTTGTGTGCCATTTTGTTTTACTTCCTCAAGTACATCACACAGCCAATGAATTAGTAACATTATGTGTAGAAGAGCTAAGAAGCTCTGCTTCGAACAGCAGCTGGGTGGCAAGATATGAAGATTAGTTTAAGAAGTCTGGTTTTGATCCTGCAGCTTTGGTATCTAGTGAAATACAGAAAAGCTGTAAATCTGTGAAAAAGCAGTTTCATGAATATTATGAATATTATGGCAGACAATTCAGGTCACTCTCGACACTCAGGCAATTAGGATATTTAGATCGTCCTCCAGTTTTCCTTTTTCAAAAACATGCCATAGAGAAGAGAAATATTTAGTTGAGGTCACTCTGTCCATTTGCAAGGCATTTACCACCTTGCATTTTCAACCTATGAAGGTGACCTTTATGAAAGGCAGATGTAAGAACATTTCCAGAGGGCAATGATTTTGCATTTGTGGAAACCAAAGGGCTAAAGACACCATAAGTTATGTGTTACACTGTAAACTATATGAAACAAATACTTAACAAGTATTTGTTAAGACGTTTGGAGCCTTGTAGCTGGTATGAATGACTGCAATAAAGCTATAACTTGTTTCAAGTTCAGTTAAATCAGCCCTGGCTAGTATATCTAGATTTGCAGTGAAAGCAGCCCAACTCAGAATTGCCTGTGACAATAACTGAAGTTTCTCATAAGCAAGGTGGACATAGAAAATGTATATGTAAGTTTTGTATTTGTTGTATTCTTGATCTTTCAGTACCTTCTTTAATATTTTTTTTTATTTTTTTTTACTGCACAGATTTATTGTTGATTTTTCTTTTGGCTATAATCTGTATTTGGTTGCTTAATAATAATAATAATAATAATAACTTTGGAAATTTGAAAACTGAATGCTACAAGCCACTACCAGTCATCAAAAACATACGCTCCTTCCACCCACCTCTTTATCTCTTCAGTTTCTACAACAGAGCATGATGCAGCAACATGAACCAGCCCATAAATCATGTGAAATTATTTTTCCATTGTTTAGCAAAGCTACTTCCCATAACTAAAAGAACTAAATAACTAAAATTTTACAGTTGCACCACCAGAAGAAGTGATTTAATCCCTCATTAAGTTATAACTATAATGTCATATCATTATACTTGTGGTACTAGAAAGATAAAGTAGTTACTTTGAATGCGTACACTCTTGGAGGCTGTTCATGCTACACAAATGTAGCACTACAGTGTTAACTACCATCCTATGAAATCTTGGGATTTGTAGTTCAGGGAAGGTTACTTAGAATTCTCAGCCAGAGAGCTTTAGTGTCTCACCAAACTACAAACCCTAGAATTCTATTGGATGGAATTATTGCTGTTAAAGTGGAGTCTTAGTGCTATATTTGTGTTGTGTGAATGGGACTGTATAGACATTTACAGTACCACCTATTTTCAAAAAGGTGAATTTAAAAGTATCAACATTTTCTCTGAATTTTCTTAACTGCAACAAGCATCTTTGTAACATTTACAGCTCTTTGTTTTGAGCCATCTTGCACTTAGATTTGAAATTAACAGAGCTGTCCTGGTTGAGAAATAAACTCCCTTCTGTTCCAGTTAACTAGAGACCTAAGTGAGGTACAAATGAGAACTTGATGAAGGACATGTGACAGGAGTCCCTACTGCTCCCTTCATAGATATCCATCCATCCATCCATCATTAAAGCAACTGGCCTGATTCGTGGCAGAGACAACCTCAGCGACCCACAGTACCATCAATAAATCAACAGACCTAAAGTTATGAACTTCTCTTAAAACACTGCTTTAATTTTTGAGATGCTCATGGTGGCTGTTGCACATGGTTCAATCCTGCTAGAGCTTATACAGTGTGAGATCAAAGACAAATGTGCACCCTTTAGAGAAGAAAGAATAGAGGGCAAGTTTATTGTTTTTATTTTTTTTAACCAGGCAAAAAGCCTCCTTTGTACTGCTTTTTGTAATAAGCTAAAGTGCCTGCTATCATGAGAGGCACACGACACATGTCTTTCATTTATCAAAACAGAAGGGTTGCTGAACAGAGGGGTATTTCTGTTTTCCCTGAAGCAGCAAAAGTCTTGTAAATAAACAATAGTGGATACCCTGTCTATTACCCATGAGACCTGAAGATGGGAACCTGCTATTGATCCAGCGGACATGAGGTTCAAGCATTGCTCCCCTAGGATATTTCTAACTCTGGCTCTTTTGTATAGCCCACCATGACAGAGCTGATTTTCTTTCCCACTTGCTGTTAGGGGCAGGCTGGAGAATTTGGATTGACTTGACTTTGAATGACTTGCATCAATAGATATGGGAAAGGGCAGAAAGCATTGGATTTTTAATTACAAGCTACATGTTTAACAAAGGAACATTTATTGAGCAATGAAAATAAATATTATAGGTATCTGGAGCCTTGAATTATATTGCTCAGTCACAACTTGATCCATTTTAAAGAGCATTTTATTTAGGTGTAACATGATCAGACAATTTTTCCAAAGGTTATACAAATAATGTGGCCATAATAATGTGGGCAGTTTATCTTGTTGTTTCTATAGAACATCTACCATCTTAAATTAATTATACTTTCTTTTATAGTAAAGAAAAATGCTTAGGGAACAGTACAATGAAGAATTGTAGATAAAAGTGATTTTCTGGAAAGTCCTGTCACTATGCTTCAAGATGAGAACAGAGAAATGTAATTTTTGAAACAGCCTTCAATAACTTGGACTAGGATCTCCATATACTTATCTCCCAACAGAATTTCATCTAACTTATTCTCTTTTTCTTCAAATCCGACAAATTTATTATCCATTGTAAATCTTTCTTTTAGTTATTTATATGAGAACCAGTTTAATTTGTGATTTTGATCACTTAGTTCTTTTCTGGTTTTCATCACTGGTTTCCTTCCTTCCCATTTAATCAAATCTTTATATCTTAACAGCTCTCCTGTTTTTGTTTCTGTTATTTTCAGAGCTTTATGTGGTGATGTTCAGGTTGGTAGGTTATTGTAGAATTTCTTATTAATAATTTTCCAAACACTTATTAGGGATCTTATAAGTTAGTGGTCTTTAAAGTCTCTATTTACTTCTGTTTTTCAGTAACAAAGATAACCATGCCAGCCAAATCTTATATTATAACCTTCTAAGTCCAGTAGTTTATTATTTTTGAAATCTATCCATTCCCTGATCCAATCTAAGCAGCAGGCTTGATAGTAGACCTTCAAATGAGGTAATCCAAAACCTCCTTGTTCCTTACTGTCTTGTAATGATTTCAGTTTTATTCTTGGCTTTCTTCCTGCCCAGATAAATGTTGTTAATTTTTTATTCCAAGTTGTGAAGGGTTTATCATTATTTATTATTGGGATATTTTGAAATAGGAACATAAGTTTGGGTATTACTGCCATCTTTATCGTGTTGATCTGTTGCAGTAATGACAGATAGAATTTATTCCATTTCTGTAATCCGTTTTTATTTGATTCCATATTTTCTGGTAGTTATTATCATATAATTCTGAATTTTTCTTCGTTATGTAAATTCCTAAATACTTTATCTTTTTTTCAACACTGAAGCCTGATATCGCTTTAAGTTCTTTATCCTCTTTTTTAAATAAATTCATTGTCAATATTGTTGATTTAGCTTTATTCACCTTGAGGCTGACTACTCGACCATATTCTTCAAGAATTTCCATAGTGTTATAGAGATTATCTATTATTAAGTTATTAAATTATATTATTAAATACAATTAAATTATTATTAAATTATTAATATTATTAATTATTAAATTATTAAATATTAATCGTAACTCAGTCCCAACCTACTTTACTGGGCATCAACTGCATGGGGAGAAGGAAGACCATTTTGCCAAGGACTGGAGCACAGCTGAATGCTGTTTCCATCAGGTTTGGAGTGGGGTGGGGCAGGATGGGTTACTTAGTTAAGAATCAGAAAGAGACTAGTAGAGACCACAAGGGCCTTTGAGTCTAGCCCCCTGCCATGCAGGAATACACAATCAAAGCATTCCCAACAGATGATGATCCAGCATCTGTTTAAAAACCTCCAAAGAAGGAGATTCCACCACATTCCGCGGCAGCGTATTCCACTGTCAAACTGCTCTTTCCATCAGGAAGTTCCTCCTAATGTTTAGGTGGAATCTCTTTTCCTGAATTTTGAAACTAGTGCTCCGTGTCCTAGTCCCTGAAGCAGCAGAAAACAAGCTTGCACCATCTTCCATATGACATGCCTTCAAATATTTAGACATAGCTATCTAAATACTATCTAAACACTAAGTAGTTGATACAGAATTGTGGTCCTTATTTACTACATAAAACTTGATTTTTTAAAATTTTTGCTGAGACCTCTCATAATTTGAGGCCTTAAACTGCAGCATACTTAGCTTTTGCATAACTCTGACATTTGTGTGCAGAACTTTAGATACCACCTTTGCAAATCCAGAACATTAAAAGCAGTTTTTTCAGAAGACAAGAACTTTTCTTAACGTGCTGTACTATTTGTATCTTTTCCTTTTAAATGGTTTTAATTCTATGAGCAATTTAATGGCATTTTAAACATAACTTTTTGAATATTTCAGTTACATTTTTAATTTTTAAAAATTTCTTTCTACCTTGTGTGCTGTATTGAGCTCCAGCTTTCTGAAAATAAGAAGTACAGTACAATACAACACATTGAAAACATGAACTGCAGTAGATTGGCTGAAAAGCTTAAAACTATCTTAAGAAGTTAGCTTGCTTTTTATGTGTTCCTCTATTCTGTCTCAGTGAAAGAGACTGCTGCTCCTGCCAGAAAGAAAAAGAGAAAAATAGTCATTGCAAATAGATGTAAGAGTGGAGGATGGGGCAGGACTCTCTTGCTAAGCTGGCTGCTCCAAACAGCAGCAGCACAGGGCATGCACCTGGACTAGTTGCTTTGATGTGAGTTATGTAAGATTTTGGAGGAAGAAGGAGTGTTTCCCAGAATGCCTGAGACCAGCTGAGACATGAGATTTAGAGCAATTATTTGTGGGAAGTGGAGATAGGAAAAGAAAAAGGACTGAGTGAGGGATTGCTTTTATGTGCCCATCCAAAGAATTCGTGCGTGGTGCACATGGCAGCTGTGTGGTCTTCTACTCTGTCTTTTTGTGGATAAGTGGCAGGAGGAGGGGGTCTGGGCAGGGTAGTCCACTCAGAATTATGTTAATCAGAAATTATTAGGGGGAACCAGACAGCATTTTTCTGCATTTTTAAATGACACAATAGGAACAGTAACAGTAACATGGTAGTAATAAGTGTTCCAGTGAATTACTTTTTGGATTACAGTAACAAATAGTGGCTCACTGGGTGATCATAAGAATGAATAACATAATTCCTTTCAAAATATAATATTCCAAGTTCTCTATAGATCTGTGTAAGAGAATGTATAAAGTATTTCTTTTGATGCAAGCTACTAGGGAGCCCATGTGGCGCAATGGTTAAATGCTAGTACTGCAGCCACAAGGTTGTGAGTTCGATCCTGCCGGGCTCCAGGATGCAGCCTTCCATCCTTCTGCAGGTAGGTAAAATGAGTACCCAGCTTGTTGGGGGCAATTAGCAAACACATTGTAAACCACTTAGAGAGCACTTAGCTGATAAGCGGTATAGACATACACATGCTATTGCTATTGCTACCGTTTGGTTTAATTAATGAATCCACTTTCTGCTTATGAGGAGAACCTTAAAACTAATACTTTGATTTTATTTCCCCTGCTCTGTACTTTGCATCTTAATCTCTGGAACAGTAGCTTAAAAGATGAAATAGTTATTGTCCTTGAAAGCAACCACATAACTACATTTGTACTTATCTGTTCCTCTTATGAGCTCTCTATAGAATTGTGATCTGTTAATTCAATATCTTTTCAGTACAATATATTTCTTGCCCTTGCTGACTACTGTCGGAAGGATCTGTGTCTATCAAAAATGTGTATATGATACTGGAAAACAATGCAATACAGTGGCCTCTCCACATTCATGAGGATTTGGGGCACCAAACCCTTGCGAATGTGGAATAACTATGAATAACTCCTCCCTTCCATTTCCCTCTGGAGCTCCCCACTCCCATTCCATTTCTTCTGGTCCAGCACTTGCAGGAGGAAGAAAAAAGACAAAGTAAAGGGCTTACTGGTATTTTCCCCTCAGATGGAGAAGAACAGAATGCTGACTTCTGGTGTTTTAGCTACTTCCAGGCACCATCTTTAGAAATGAGATTCCTCCTAGAGGGGAAAGTATGAGCAAAGACACCCGACAAATCAGTGGCCATTACACAGCCATGTGACAGTATGTACAGCAATGTGGCAGAATGTGCAGCCAAGTGGCTTCCAGCGGTGGAGGGGGGTGGCTTTGCTCACCCAAAAGGAAAAAATGTCAATTTTAATCACAAGCCTTGCAAGCCTGGGGTGAGGAATGCAAGGAAATGGGAGGAGGAGAACAGGGAGGGGAAGGCAAGCATGTGCCTTGTGAGTAATCAAATTTGCTAAGGTCATACCCACAAATGGGGAAGAAGGATTGTATTTTACTTGCAGGAGGGCTAACCCTCACTATTTTAGTGTCTCTTGGGGATATTTTATGAATGGAA
This sequence comes from Iguana delicatissima, assembly GCA_948472985.1. Classification (NCBI taxonomy): domain Eukaryota; kingdom Metazoa; phylum Chordata; class Lepidosauria; order Squamata; family Iguanidae; genus Iguana; species Iguana delicatissima. The sequence goes on along the minus strand of CAOKZL010000039.1, from coordinate 1,530,887 downwards.
TATTATAACATACTATGTTTTTTCCAGAGGACAGAACATTAGAAGTACATCTTTTAGATTTGTATATTTAATTATCCTTTCCAAAATCTTACAAAATTGCTGTAGAGAAGACTATGAGTTTTCAAGTGTGTTTTTGTCCCCTCAACTTTTTTTCCTTTCCTCTTTTCAGCAAGTCTAGGGGCCATTCTGAGGAACCAAATTTGAGTGTCTGCAGACTCTTCCCGACCATTATGTCTTAATACAACATGCAGGTGACATGACTTTTAAGATCAACCAATTCCCTCTTCCCTGTCTGCTTTGTGTAACATCTTGCCTGACAAAGGGATCTGGCACTCTCAAGAACTTGCATGGATTTTGGATATTTTAACCCTCCATGGATTTTGCAATAGGTTTTAAGGCCAACTTGGAACTCCCACTTTTCAAAACTCTTGTTATTTATATTTATTCATTTCAGTCAGTTGATTCTTACTATATGGGCTTATTTTCTTCTTCATTGTGACAGAAATAATATGCTGGTGGTAATAACTGCTTGAAGTAGGACATAGCTAGAACTAGACAAACTGTCTTGGTGTAGCCATAGAATAACTATCAAGATGTTACTATGTTGAATAGTGGTAGGGACACTCAACAGTGGTTTTCTTGTCTGTAACCACATCCAAGGTGGCGCCATTGGAAGATGTCCTTCCAATGGCATATATAACAACTGAATAATTCAGTTATCCAATAACTGGATATTTCAGACTTATATAAGCTGGTGGGATGTATGGACACAAGTGTCATGATCTTGTAGTGTGTCAGCCATGTACGGCCATTTTTCAAACCAGCAAACTAGACCGGAAATAGAGTGATTTGTCCATGCCTTTATATAGATCCATACATTTGATTATAGAGGAACAAGTCTTCCTTTTGCATTTATTGAATTATAGAGACATAAGCTATTCACCATGATGTTGCTGTCCTGGGATAGGGACGTGTTGCTGTGGGTCCACGAGTCATGCTTTTCACAGTCTTGTTGTGGTCCTGCTGCCCGCGTGTCTGCAGCTGTTGCATTTTTGCATAATCTTGTCGTGGTCCTGCTTCCCACGTGTCTGCAGCTGTTGCAATCGAGAGATATTCCATTACTGGAAAAAATCCGGTAATGGTCTCTGATCACACGATGTTCCCGTCGCCAGCAGCCATGCAGAAAGGGAGGAAGCGCAATCTAGGTACTTCCTTTCCCAATGCAGCATGGAAAGTGGCCAGCTACACTGTGAAAGGGAGACATGTGTCCCTTGCACTACCCTTCTTGAGGCAGCTGGTTGGATGCAGAGGGGAGTGTTCAGGTTGTGCTCCCATCACAACGGGATGACGATGGAAAACGGTAAGGTGCAGAAAGGGCCATAGTTGATACAATTGCTTTTGATAGGTAAAGAGAGCTTGCCTGGGCAAAGCCAAGCAAAGCCGAAAGATAAATCAAGCATGAATGAAAAGATGGATTGAATGGCAGATGCCCTGTTCATTAATTAAGCTGGTGCAAGTTAGACTTGTTGCATTACTATTTACAACGTGATGCATTTTTGATAACTGCAGAGATTGGAATTCTGTTATGACCATGTAACAACCAAAGTCCCTTTCAAAACCTAGGCAAACCTAAATATTTGTGACAGACAAACAACTTCTAATGCAGGATTTCATCCAAATGTTTATTTTTCTTCAGTATCTATCCATGGTACAAGATAAAAAATTGGGACCAAAATAAAATAAGCACATTTCTAATGTTGTAGCTGTTGTTGAGCTCAGCTGTGAAGCTGTGAGGCGAGGGGAGCTGTATGTGAATAGCTGCTAATCAACCCTTTTTTTTTTTAAAAAAGGAAAACTTAAAACTTAAATATGTGGCCTTTTTATCACATTATCTTTTGTCTTTGTTGTGTTGCTTTTAGTGGCATGTCTTTTTGGTTAGCCCTGATGCACCAGGATAAGAAAGCTTGCACTGAATTAGTTGGAAGGTATTTTCTGATCTCAATCAGAATTCCAGTGAAGGAGGATTTGCAATAGAGTTAGCACTGAGCTTGGGGTTAGTGTTAGAGCAGTGTTACTGCAGTAGATAAACCCTATCCTGGGGTCTACAATTTAATATTAAAAATATCTCCACGCGCTTGAGAGGTCCCCCGAACGAGCATGTAGGCAGGCATGGCTGAACGGCTGAAAACAGGAAAAACCCAGTCAGGCCAGTAAACCCATAGTCAGGTAGCCCCAGGAGACCTCCAGACACGTAAAACATAAAATACACAAAGGGTCCTCAGTCCCGAGGAGCCGGCTTGAAGGGATTAATGCATCTGACAAACAGCCCATCAAGCGAGGATGATTTGTATACAGCCGAGGTTGTATTGACAGTCCCGGCAAAGCCAATCATGCAAAGGATGTTGACATATTGGAGCTTTGTTCTAGCAATAGGTGGAGACCTATTGTTCTCCCTGGGAAAGGATTAGCCCTCCAGGTACTTCCCCCCCATAAATAGACCGGGTTTTTGAGCGGCTCTTTGGGTCGCTCCTGGATTCCCAGCAGACTGTCACTCCATTCGTTGAGCTATCCTTTCAGCCCTCCACGTGCTGAGTCTCATCTCTCTCTCCGCTGCTGTCTCAGATCTCCGGACAGGTGCAGTATTCCCCAGCTGTAACCCTCCAAAGCCCCCTATCCAATTTCCGCTCTTTTATTTCTAAATAGCTCTTGAGTGAGTGAGTGTGTAAGTGTGTACGTGTCTTTATTTTTAATAAAATCATTTATTAGACAATTTTGCTTGGTTTTTGGCTAGGCCTGACCCCGTAAAAATTGGGTGAAAGATCTTGCTAGGTTACCCTGCCTCTTGCATTGCTATTGCTTGTGCTCTGGCTAGTTTCGATTCCCCATCACATGGAGCACATTGAGGTGTCCCCCAAGGGACCCCAGGAATCAGAGCAACAGCAGGGGTGGGCAAAGTGTGGTCCACAGGCTTCATGTGGCCTTGGAGAGAGGCTCAAAATGCAGCCTCCAAAGACTTCAAACCCCCAGACTTCAAAGATAAAGTTTTAATATTTTTGTGCTCATTTTTGGTGGAGTGTTCATCAGTGGCAGAGCTTGGAGTGTGTGCGTGTGGGGGGAGGGAAGGGGGATGGAGCTACGGCACAAGGGGCATGGTCACTGTGCATGAGAGCATGGCTGTGGTGCATGGGGGCATGGCCAGGGTGCACGGGAGCATGGCTACAGCCTGGGATGCCCCAGAAACATTGCCACCCGGGGCGAGTCGCCTTCCTCATCCCCACGTGACTGGTGTTCATGCCTAAACCAGCCAAATCAACTTAAAATGTGGTGGTTTACTCTTCCCACTTGTGAGATTATTTGCCAACACACTCAAATGGCAAAAAGCCACATAAAATTAGCCAAACAGCAGCTGGAAGTGATGCAACATCACTTCCAATGGGCCACATTGTGTTACTGCAACCTGCCAGGAAGGTGTAAGGGGAAATTGGTCCCGCCCTCTCTGCAGTTGTAGACTCCTGGGTTTGAAGTAAAATTTAATGTACATTTCCTGTATCCTTACATTTCCAGTGTCTTTGTGGCCAGCCTCCTGGCCATTTTTTGCCTGTTTAAACAAACCAGAAGACATGACAAACTGGGCAGGGGGAGTCATTGTTTTCAGCTCTTGAGTCAACAAAGTTATAGAATGCCTGTTATAGAATGCCTAGTTCTGTGCAAATCAGGCTGCCAAAGATGACTCTGGTAGAAAGAGTTCTATCCTATCCTGGTGCATTAAGGTTAATTGGTAGCCATTTTAGGTTGTACTTGCCTATAGCACAAGAACAAAGCTTCATGTGAGAAGAAGCAGGACAAGGAAAAGATTTCTAAAATGAAAGCTGCACAATATTAGCTCCCTGAGATAATTTACACAATTCTACTCACTCTAATCCTGTCAATTAAACTGCATTAACTAAACTAGATGAAATAGAATCTGCAGCTGGAGCCACCATCTGGATTTATGGGCAAAACTCCAGTTTGTTGTTCCTTCATTGCATGAAATTCTCTATGAGAACTTAATTAATTATATGTAGTGATTTCTTGGTGCATCCAAATCCAATATAAGAACACTTTTGAAACAGACAAAAAATGACTTTTAAAATCCACAATAGCAATAGTATAACAGTATACTGATTTTAGATCTCAAGTGTATGGCAAAATGATAGCTGGAATGCTCTAGCTTCCTATTTTAGTCACAGCACTATACTGCTAGAGTTTAGAAAGTTACTTTTAAAAAGCAATTAGCTATCATGCCAAACCTTCCTCCCCACTATGTGCATAACTGTACATGCACAATTGTACATGCTGAAAAGTAATCTAATGCTGGACATGGATCTTTGGCTGTATAAAGTGCATTAAATCAAAAACACAATTGGGTTGGCTGGAGATACAGAATATTCCATGTACACAACATAAATTAATATTCCTTTTCTTAGTCATAGCCAAATTACAACTGGTTTCACAGTGAAATGCCCCAGTCATTACCTGTAGAGATATGGCAAGATGAAGTAGAAGGAACCACCTATAAAAGGAAAAACAAATAAATTAGTCTGCACCCTAATGTCAAGGATAATTTTGTAGAAAAATCATTCAATTTCTGTTTTGCATTCTCTCTCAAAAGGAAATGTGTAAAAAAGCCGGCTAGACACAGTCCTGTATCTGCACTGTGTTATTGACAGCATATTTTTTAAAAAAGATGTTAGGGAAGATGTTATGCATTTGTAATATACTCTTTGTTAAATTGTTAATAAATCTGATTGCAAGAAATTCTGAATAGAGAACATTTAGGTAAAAATTTGTGGTTATGTTTGAAGTGAGTATGTGAAACCTAGGTTAATGGATTGCTGTTTTGGTACACAAGGCTGTCAAAAGCAACATTCAAAAAATGAATGTATGTAGAGTTGATGTGGACAGTTATAATCCTGCTCTCTTCTTGCATGCATTTCATGTATAGTAGAAAGAACTGATGATTCTATCTAAAATGAATCTGGTCAGCTTAGCCCTACTCATAGAAATCCATGCAACCAGTAGCACATTTAGATTGCTCTGCACTCTCATAAACTCTAAGCCTGCAGTGCAGATCATTTTTACTTAAGTTCCAATAGGCATGCGAAAAGACTCTTGATAGGAGATTTGAGCAGTGCTGCTGAGTTAGGCCAATCTTATTTTCTCAGGGAATTGCTGAGTCTGCCAGGATTAGGGAAAGGAAACTAATGATATACCATGTATTCTTTTTTTTTTGGTGTGATATGTATACCTGTGTGAATTTTGCAAAGGATAACTTGGAAAAATGACAACAAATCGTTAAGGAATGTAAGCGAGGTCTGCTGCTATCTTCATTTGCATATGGGCTCATGTTTTCATAAAATCTTCTTAGTGTCACACCTATAATATCCTTGGCAAACCATGGCGGTGGTAGAGAAATTAATTCGCTAAGCGTCTTTGCTGCATTTACATAAACATGGGAATTAGCTGTGCTTTAGTGAGAGTTCTAATTACCACATTTACCCATTGTGGTTGCCTGTGTCACTCTGAATATTCTCCACTCCCTACAAGTGAAAAATGTGGTTTAAAATTCACAGCTTAAAAATCAACACATGCATTTTATGTTTTGGTGTTTTCATTTGCATATTAAATTTGATGTTGATTTTTTTAATTTACATATTGGTTCCATAACATAGAACAATATATTATGTGTTCTAGAATTTAATTGCTGGTTAATTTTGCAGGAATCTTATAATAAGGGAGGAGGAGGAGGCTAGAGAAATTCACAGAATCAGCAATGAAATCTCTGTGTTCAGAAGCAGTGGCAGGACTAAACTTAGTTGCTAATTTCTAAGGGAGAGCCTTTGAACCATCTAGTATGAATCAACACTTTCGTACATTGCATTGATTTATTGGCTTTACTGTAGTTGGGACAAGCACATACCCACCAAATATCTTTCTTTTGTAGTCTTCAGTGGTGCAATCCATTGCACAGTCACCTGGAAGAAAGGCAGAGGTCAGATGAAAGGCCTCTCAGTTCAGTTTCTGAAGCCTCTGGCACTTTACTAGGAATGACCAAGAGCTTTGCTACTTTGGATCACATCAGGATTTCCACTTTGTAGCATTGTATGTGGCCTAGTCCATAGTCAAGTTGCATATGCTCCCAGAATGAGAAAAAATACAGGCAAGGGGTGTCCTGTGTTACAGATAGCAAGTGACTTTGGCTATGTGATTGTAAAGCAAGAGTTTAGGATAGTCAATCCAGTTCAATTCAGTAACAAGTAATCCAGCAAGATGAAGGGAGGACAGAAGCAAGGTTGATAGCCGGTTCAGTAGTTGTTACATCAAGCCACTTATCCAGATAAATGCAGTCAACAAGGAGTAAGCAGAGTTGTCACTTGTAGCCAGTACACCACGAGTCACCCAGACGGAATGGTTGCAAGCAACAAAGATACCAAGGATCTGTTGGGAGAATTATAGGAAACTGTTTGTGGACACGAGGGGCTTAATGAGCCAGTGTGTTTCCTATTTAACAGATGCTGGGACATACAAAGCCTCTCCCTGTGTTCTCTGCAATCTTCAAAGGAAAAAGGTACATCCTTACATCTGCTACATCCTGCTGAGGAGTGAGCCTCTCAGTGGATTCAGCCCCTAAGTCCTTGGACCTGGAGAGGCTGCCATTATCTGAAGCAATAAGCTTCTAGCAATCTGACTCTTCTGTGTCTGATTCTTCAGATTCCAGAGGGTGAGTAGAAGGAGTAGAACAGGCTTAAATAGTGCCAGACCAGGCTAGACCTGACACCAGCAACAATCTGGGTGAGTAGTCTGCCCCAGCCCACCTTTCTCTAATACTATACACAAAATGATTTCTTGGCAAGCACAGCCAATGAAGGAACACAAATTTTATAATCTCCTTATGTTGTCATTGTTAACTGCCATCAAGTCAACTTCAATTAATGGCAGCCCCATCAATGAGAGAGCTCCAAATCACTCTGTTATCAACAGCCCTGCTCTGGTCTTGCAGACTCAGACCTATGACTTCCTTGATTGAATCTATCTACCTGTAATGTAATCTTCCTCTTTTTCTATTGCCTTCTATCTTGTGTTGTTGTGTGCTTTCAAGTAATTTCTGACTTATGGTGACTTATGGTGAATTTATGGTGAACTTATGGTGACCCTAATCCCACAACAGATTCATCTTATCTGTCGTGGAATTTCCTTGGCAAGATTTGTTCAGAGGAAGATTGCCTTTGTCTTCAAAGCTAAAACAGTGCGACTTACCCAATGTCACCCAGTGGGTTCTGTGGCCAAGTGGGGATTTGAACCCTGATATCCAGAGTCATAGGCTGTTTCCACACTGGACTGTTATAGCACAATGATTCCACTTTCAACATCCAATGGAATCCTGAGGTTTGCAGCTTAGGGAGGGGCCGGCCGGATTCCATCAGATGTTGAAAGTTGAACCATCGCTCTATAAGAGTGCAGTGTGGAAATGGCCATAGTCCAATGTTCACACCACTACACCATGCTGGTTCTTACTTTCTACCTTACCAAGCATCATTGTCAAGTCATCTCATGATACGTCAAAAGTACAACGGTTTAGTCATTTTGACTTCTAGGGAGAGTTCAGGCTTGATTTGCTCTGGGACCTATTCATTTGTCTTTTTTGGCAGTCCATAGTATCTGCAGATCTCCTCAGGAATACGCTATTATCTCCTTATACTGTATGTTTAAACCAGACAACTATCTCTAGAAAGGCAGTGTGGTACAGTGGTTTGAATGTTGAACTAAGACTTTGTGACAGTTTAAATTCCTGTTGAGCCACGGAAACTCAGCGGGTAATCTTGGGCAAGTCATACTCTCTCTGCCTAAGAAGGAAGCAATATCAAACCTCTTCTGAAAATTCTTGCCAAGGAAAACCTAAGATAGGACGAATGTAAACTGAAGTTGACTCGAAGGCATATAACAGCAATGACATATACCCTTGATTACCCAATGTTGGGGTCAAATAAAGATGGGGGTGGTGGTGTTATCTTAAGAGCCAGTATAGTGTGATCTAGTGGTTTGAGCACTGGACTATGTGGCCATGGAAACCCACTGGGTAACCTTGGGCACACTCTCAGCCTCAGAAAACCCCACGGTATATTCACTTAGAGTTCAAAAATGACTTGAAGGCATACAACAACAAGAACAACAACATTACCATGATCACTTGTGAGGTACCTTAGGGAAGCTATTGTTAACAGCTTAGTACTTTTATTAAAAAAATTATTACAACTAGAAGAGCTTGGGCAAGTTATTTTAAACTACCGCCTCCGGAACATCTGGGAGCTGTAGTCCAAAAACAGTGATTTTTCCAAGCTTTGAGCTAAAGTTTAAACCACTGTATTTGATGTCCTGAAAATACTGAAGCTTAATTACAGAAACGATTTGAAACAAATCCTTATTTAAACACCCAGAGGCCATTTTCTTCTAAAACCAGCAGAGCATCAAACAATGAATTCATTTAACAGGCTCTGCTCAAAATGGTATTCCCTTGTGTAGAAAAGGAAGTGTGTGCATTACAGCTGGGCAGTTTGTTTTTAGCCAGTAGGTAAGAAATGAAGTCTGTTACTTACATTTAGCCTGATAACCACTGCCAAAAAGAAACCACGAGGGCTACTTATAGAAATTTATGTCGTTTTCCTGGACTGAAGTCTATTATTTACTCCTAAGGATATACCTAGTGCCTAGGCTCCTCCTTGAATTTAAAATCCCCACTCATTATGCCCTCCAGAAATTTTAATAAAAACCCATTAGGGATGATAGCTCAGTATCCATTGTATGACTGAAAGCAAGAATGGTAAGCCCAGTCCTCATCCTTTGATGTCACACCCATACAAAGAATGGGGCAAGAGGTGGTACAGGGACAGAGTGAGGATCAGTGCAACTGAATGGATACATACTGTGTCTGAACACACGGTATTATATGGTGGCATCATTCCTATCCAGCTATTCCTATCCAATCTGCAACAAGGTAGGTAGAAAAAATTGATTGCCTGAGGTCAAGTAACATTTTTTTTGCCTAAGGGAGATACAGGTACAATGCATATCTTCAGATGGTGTTGGACTGCATCTCCAATCAATCCTTGCCTGTATAACTAATGATGAAGGATGCAGGACATAGTTCAAAAACATCTGGAGGGCTGCAGTTTGCTCACTCATGGCTTAAGGAAGGCAGTCCCCCCCTCCAGCAGCTCTATACTTATAGTAGGAAAGTTTGGAGTGATAAATTAGAGATGACATCAGATGCTTTTGTAGATCCATCAAATAGCGTTAGAACAAACAAAATCAGGTAGTCAGACCTGTGTTCAGGTTTGATTGTTTCTCCCTTAGCGTTGATACCAGTGAAAAGCACCCACCCTCCCCTACAATGCATTAGTGCACTGACACTCATGGGTCATTTCTGCACTAGACTGTTATAGTGCTATTATTCCACTTTCAACATGCTACGGAATCCTGGGGTTTGCAGTTTAGGGAGGGGCCTCCTAAACTGCAAACCCCAGGATTCCATAGCATATTGAAAGAGGAATAATAGCACTATAACAGTCTAGTGTAGAAATGGCCCTGGCCAACAATAGTCACACATAGATAGGGAATGTTGATCAGGATTGCATTTGGGGAAGAAACTGAAATTTCCCTACTCTGAATCAAAGAAAGTGGCTCAGCTTGTCTTACTACTTTTTTTTTAAGATGTGATTGCTAAAGACATATTTAGGATATAGTTTGGTCCTCAGTTCTAAAATATTGCAGGGCCTACTTGGAGTCTTGCAGACTCTAAGGCCCTTTTCGCACGGCATTTGCCATGTGAAAGGCCCTCTGGAGCATCGTGCAATTGCAAGGAACCATCCACATGACGTCCTCGCAATTGCGTGATGCTGCCAGGGCTGGCAGTTGCCAATCGCGCACTATTTCATTTTCGGCTTCTAGCCAAAAATGGTGCACAATTGCGCATTGCTCCAGGGCCCTGCATGCACTTACCGTGTGTGTGGAGCCTCCGGAGCCACGGCGCTCACGCTTCCTGCCCCAGCACAGCCTGGGAAAATCTCAGGCTGTGCTGCGGAAGGAAGAGGAGGAGCCCCACACTGCCTGCTCACTAGCAGGCAGCGGCTGTGGAGGCAAAGCAGCAGGGATGCGAGAGCCTCTCGTGAAAGGCTGCTTGCGCGATCCCCGCACCCCAGCGCCGCAAAAAGGTAAGGTGTGAAAAGGGCCTCAGACCAAAATGATCTCTCCTGTGTCTCATTAGCAAACAACCAGAAGTGAGAGAAATTGACAAAGTGCTTGCTCATATTTTGGGCCAGCTCAGAGTTTCAGAAAATTCTTCCTCAGGAGCGTACCCATGGGGTGAATGGAAGCAAAACAAAGGCATTAACTACCCAAATAAGAATTCTGCCTCCCTAAACAATATTTTCCTGCATTTTCCTGCAGCATAGCAGAGAGTTAGAGACTAATAATTGTTCATACCTAGAGCACTTATATTTGCTGTGTTCACATTTACTTAGTAGCTGTGTTTGCCTCTTTTCTCTGGATCCCTGAACTGTATTTCTAAATAAAACTCAATTGAAGTTCTAAGTTATTGCAATAGTAGAAATTTGGGGATTGAAAGAGAATTTCGTTGAGGCTCAGAATTCTTGTGCATTAATTCTTACTTGGGTTGCAGTGTCTTCATTCCCCTTTTCAGCTATGTTCTACCAGTTCTTCCTTAAGGGCTACCTCCCCCACTGATTACTACTAACTACTACAGTAGTCAGAAGATGTTTTTACTGGCAACCTCTGTAGAAGGAGTGATTCTTTGAAATACTGGGCTTGCACAAAACCAAACAATCACTTTGTGAATTAATTTTATGTGTATTTTTCTGTGCTTCCCTGGTGTTCATTGTGCTACATTTAACAACACACTGGATTCATAGGCCATTTCCGCACTACATTATTATAGTGCTATTATTCCACTTTCAACATCCTATGGAATCCTAGGGTTTACAGTTTAGGGAGAGGCACTTAGAATTCTCAGCCACAGAGCTCTTTGGTTTCAGAATTCCACAGGATCGCAAAAGTAGAATAATAGCACTATAACAGTATAGCGCAGAAACGGTAATAGATAAGGAGCAGCAAAAGTTCCCAAGAAAACTGAGGTGGTTTGTGAAGTGCATTTTGATCAAGTAAATGTTTCTCCTGGAAATTTGCCTGATCATTTAGGATAATTAATGAAGAGAGTCTCAAGACAGGAAAAAAGTCTCTGAAAATCCCCTGTTTTTTACCTATACAAACCAATTTTACTTTGGAGATTCACATGACTTTTTCTTCATCCAAAAGTATTTCCTGGGAACTCCTGACATTGCCAAGGACTTTTAATTCCAACTTCCCAGGTCAGTTTAAATTAACTCAGTATCTTCCCAAATCAAATGTATCTCTACCTGGCTGTTTGTGTTACCAGCCAAGATAAGAAAGAGAGAGAACATTTTTAACTCTTAGGAAATTAAGATGGAAATCCTAGTGAAAGAGGTTATTCTCTGATTTAGATGGAACAAAGGGATTATTCCTTCTCACTTAGGAAGATGGGAAAAGGAACAATGACTCTAGGTTGTGTGCTTCTAGTCAGAAAGTAGATGCACAGCAGAGCAGCGGGTGAGTTCTCACAGATGAGCTGGTAGGGAAGGAAGAAGCAATAAAATACTAGACTCCCTAGAGCTCTTGCAAGCTTTGAAAACGGCAAGCTGCTGCTCTGCTAGATCAACTGGCAGGAGCTGAGCCTCCGAAAACTGGAGTATTTGCCCCCTTGTTTCCCACCTGGAGATGACCCATGAAATCTGGACACTCAGAGTCAGGTCCTGAGATCAGTCAACCCTGATGGATAAGGTTCTTGATAAAAGTGTACCAATTGTTTTCAGAGGAAGTGCTCAAGTTACCAACTTCTCCCTGCTAATGGAAAATTGCAAGTTTATAAACTCAATCCTTTTAACATCTGTTGGCACCTGGTACTTTGGGAGCATTTAAAGGAATAGGCACTGTCTTCGGCCAAGGCCCTGACAATCCATCCTGTACCATCTGGAATGAAAAACCAAAGGCTCTTGCAACCCATCAACTTTCATATCTAAACTTTCCTGAACAGGAGCTTCATACTGGATTATGAAGATAAATAAAGCCTAATGAAAGATTCCGGAGCTGTTGTTGTAGCCAAGCAGAATTTGGATGAGGCAAACAAACTATGAACTGTAACGTCAGTTAATAACCTCAGAAGCTGGATGACAGCTGAAACACTTCTGGTGTTTGGAAAGGGAATTTTAAGTTCTCTTGCCATATGGGATGGACCACAGCAATAAAATAGTATAAATAGAGAAATAGAAATAGAAATAAAAAAGTGTAAGGCCTGAAGCTGCTTCAGGTCTAATTCCATGTTTTACTGTGCAATGCTGGCAAACAATTTTTAGATGGCATACTAGATCATGGCACACAAAATTATTTTGTTTATTCTTGGTTACTTTAGATATCACTGTCTACCTTGGATTGATCCACTGGTTCCATCTCTGGCCTGATTTCAGAATGTTCACCATAAAGCAATCTTGTAAAATGCACAGCTTGGTGGAAATCGAATGGCAGATCATCTAGAAAATCACTGAGGTTTGTGAAGCACCTGGACATTATATACATCTTTTTCCTTCTTGCCTGTTATCACTGGGGACTGTGAACAACAGCACTGTATCTGACAAATAGGTAATTATTACAAGTATTTACAAATGGAAGGTGTATAACAACCAGTATCATATCACCCTACACAGGGTCTAGTAGAGAAATACCAGGATGGATGTCTAAAGAACTTTTTAGCTGACTACAGGAAAATTAGACTTTTTTTTTGTACCCTACTAGAGGCCTCTTTGTGTTTCTGAGGGAGAACTCCTAGTGAATGTAGTCTTCAGTTTTTAGTGTGTCTAGTCTAGAAAAGAAATCAAGCTACTGTCTTTGCTGAAGATATATTTGTACCTTTGCTCACTTTTTCTGATTTACATATTACAAATTACTCATGAAGAAAGCATAAAACATCCTCCCACTATAGAAAGAATCCCCCTGTGATTAAAGATATATGAAGAGTCTCTGAAAGATCTGCTGTGAAATAAGTATGATTGATACACCAAGGAGCTCACAGATCAGACCTAATGTAGGACGTAGCATGGAGCTCTGAAAGGGATAATATCCATAAACTCCCCCACCCAGTTGTATAAATATACATATGGACAGAGAGGCATGGAAAGACTTTTGAGTTACACCACTTGTTCTAGTCACTGGGATAATCTATGGAAGACAGCTGGGTAAGCAGCTGCTTTAACATAGTGAATACAACAGAATCAGTATACTATCAGTTAATAAAAGAGCGGTTTAGTTTAAGAAATCTTACTTTGGATTGAAGTATTCATGTACCCACATGTATATTGCAGCATATGGAAGAAAAAATGCTGGGAAATGTGGTCTCCTTTAAATCAAAACATTTAAAGCTGAAAAGTGCTCAGTCACTGGAAAACATACCAAACTGCAGTGGGTGAAGTTACAATTTTAAAAAGAAGCTAAAAAAAATTGGTGAATGGTAAAGTAAAACAAAACTGCAAGTGACCAGTTTTGTTTAACTTTCTTTTTGTACCAGTATGGTCTGCTAAAGGAATGTTGGGGTGAAAATCCTCACCCCACCGCCACTGCATAGATTTCCATCCTTGATTGAAAAAGTCATGGAAGAAGCAAATTATGAACAATTAAACCTGTTCTATGTTGTTATATCTCACATATTCCATCTAGCCCAATTTTTATTTTTGATGGGCAGCATTATCCAGAGTCTCAAGAACTTTCACCTGCTTCTTTTTACTAGACTGGTACTAGAGTTTGGGATGGGATCTTCTTCATGAAAAACGCACCATCTGTTGGAGATTAGAAGTGGCCACACTAAAAGATGGGGGGGGGATAACACATGGTTCAGCTGTGGGCTTGTGCTGGGCCTCATGTGGCCACCTTGTGCTCTCTGGTGGATTGTGAGACAATGGTGAGGTGAGTGAGGGGACAGTGTGCTTCGTACCATAGATCAGCTCCTTCTAGCATTTGGATCTTTCAAGTAAAAAAAGTAACTATATGGTAACATCTGAAAAATTGGAAAGTAAAAAGTCACTTTTTAAAAACTGTAACTATAATAGTAACTAAGTACTATTTGTCACCTTGGACCTATAGCTCTAAGTATATTTTTAAAGTAAGTTTCCAATCTTTTTTTAAATGAGCTATTCCTTGAGGTTTGTTATTGCTCGTAGTTTAGCTGATCTCCACAGTAAAGAGAGGTTTATTTATTTATTCATTTATTTAATATTCTATTTTTCTCCCAATATGGCAGAATGCACAAGTCCAAGACAGGCTCAGGGGAGCATTTTATGCTCCATGGTCCTTCAGGTTCACGCAACACCAACTGTAACACCAGACTTGCTAATTCTCCATCAATCACATTTACTTTTATCTGTCTCCAATATAAAATCAAAGCCTTGCAACTGAAAAAAGGGAAAGCAATTTGAACTGTCTGGTGTAATTTCATTTTGACTAACTTGCCAACCAACTAAAGTTTCTACAGCAACTTACGTTCAGTGCACAACCTATTTTATCCAAATTGTCCATACGTACTCACTTTGTTCAATAGTAAGCTGATGACTTTGAGAATATTTAGAATGTTGCCTCTAGCCTCTTTGTTAAACTGTAATCCATCCTCCTAATTAAAGCAGGCTGAATGCTTTTCCTAAATAATGTATGTGATAAATACTCCAGCACTGCTTACATACAGTAAATTGCTATGCCAAAGAATTAGCTGTCCAGCTCTGAGCTTAATGTGAATCCACCTATTTGAAAGAAAAAAAAAAAGGATGTTTTGACATTGATTTTTACACTCTCCTTGAAATGCCAGATGAATTAAAATGAAGCCAAATCCTATTACTGGACAGTTTACTTATTGCAAAACTAATTAAAAATGGTAGATAGGATTATTTGTCTCCTATCCTTTTACCACTTGTATCTAAACCTCTTTATACCCATAGCTCATTTGTTTTCATCAAAACTTCCCCTGCATCCCAAGGATTATATAAAACAGCAGCTTTTCTTGACCTTTCTTGCTTTCCTTTGGTTAACCAATCAAAAATGGGCAACACTGAAGAACGGAGAATATACTTTAAAACTGTTATACAACAAATAATGTTTCGATTGTGCAATGTCCTCAAACTGAGGAATACCTGGGAAGAAAAAGATACATTCTTTTATTTTTATTGTTACTGCCATTTCCCCTCCTTCCTTTCTTCTAAAATATATTGTTGTTTTCTGGTGTCTGGTCAACTTTGACTTATGATGAACATGTGAACAAGAGACCATAAAGTCACCCTACCATCAACAGCCCAACCTAGGTTCTGCACACACCAAGCTGTAGCTTCCTTCATTGAATCTATCCACCCATAATGCAGTGTTCCTCTTTTCCAACTGCTGTCCACCTTCTCAAGCATCATTTTCTGTTTCAATGAGTCTTCCTATGACATAACTAAAGTACGATAGCTTCAGTTTAGCCATCTTGGGATCTAGGGAGAGTTCTGGCTTGATTTGCTCTAGAACTCAGTAATTCATCTTTTTAGCAGTTTTGGAACTCTTCTCCAGCACCCCATCTGTTGGGAATGCTTTGATGGGTGTTCCTGCATAAAAGGGGTTGGACTCGATGGCCCCTGGGGTCTCTTCCAGCTCTATGATTCTATGATTCTTTGATTGTATGTCAAATGAGTTGATTTTCTTCCTATCTTTTTTTCCCCCACTGTCCCGCTTTCACAACCATACATAGAAAATAGAAATACAATGGCATGGACAATCCCAGTTTTAGCACTCAGTGCTGTATCTTTACACATCAGGATCTTGCTTAGTTCCTTCATGGCTGGCCTTTCAAGTTGTTGTCATCTTCTTCTGACTTCTTGTCTGCAACTTCTATACTCTGTTCTCTATTCTGATTAATGACTGAGTCAATATATGGAAAATCTTCATCTATTATCAATGTCTTCATCATCTACTTTAAATTATCTGTGCTCATTGTTTTTGTTTTCTTAATGTCCACCTGTAAACCTGTTTTTGTATTTTCTTCCTTGACTTTCTTCAGTCAGGATTCCAAGTCTTTGCTATTTTCTGCCAGTAATGCAGTGTCATGTGTGTATTTTAATTTGTTGATGTTTCTGCTTCCCATGTTCACGCCTCCTTCCTCCAAGTCTAATCTTGCTTTATGTGTGATAGGAGATAAAATGCATCCCTGCCTGGACCCCTTGCCAACTGGAAATCATTGTTTTTCTGAATATTATGTCCTAACGGTAGTCTCTTGTCCTGCTTAAACATTACACATCAGGGCGATCAAATATTGTGGTGTACTGTTACTATGATTGTCTAGCCTGAACCCAAGGTCTACAATTTCATATTGGTGATGGTTAATAATTCCACGTGGCACTCCATAAGATGAACTCCACGTGTCTCAAAGGGTCACGGAGAGCCTGTGTAGGCAGGCATGGCCGCATGGCCTTAATTATGCAAGCTAGGTCTAGGCCAGTAAACAACTTTTGTCGCACAGTCAGTAGTGCCCTCCAGACACAGCCGACCATTAATCAAATGCAAGGGCTCTCAGCCCTGAACTGCTTGCTCTATACAAATGCTAAGCGCTCCTCATCTGCATACTGTTCTAACAATTGGCAATGCTGGTTAAATCTCATCAATTCTGATTTTGACGTTTCGGAGGCTTTGTCTCCATTCAAATCCCTGTTGTTCTCCTCGGAAGAAGGCTAGCCTCCAGGTACAATCTTCCCTATAAAAACCCCAAGCTTGTTGGAACGTGCCTTGCCTCCCGAACTGCTACCGCTCTGTCTGGCGAGCCTCCCCTCAGCTTCCACGTGCTGAGCTACTAAGAACCCCAGCATCGCCCTCTGTCTCTCTATTCCTGGACTGCAGGATCAGGTGGAGTATCACCCAGAAATCCTCTCGAAATCCCTATCAATTTTCCTCACTTTCTGCTTCTATAGTTCTTGGATGAGTGCGTGAGGGCGTGTGTCATTATTTGCTTAATTAAGGAAAGTTTAATAAAATCTTTAAATTTAACAACTTGCCTAGTTCTTGGCGTAGCCCGACCCCGTATACATAGGGTTCCAAGATTCTGCTAAATTACCCTGCCTTTTGCATTGCCAGCCAGTGCTTTGAGCTAATTCCTAATTCCCCATATTTTGAGCACATTGAGGTGTCCCTCCCAGGACTTCCAGAAATCAGGGTAACAGTACCCATTTCTTTAAAAGTGATCCATAGTTTTTCATGATCTACGCTATCAAAGGCTTTGCTATAATCTATAAACTGCAGACTGATTTTCCTCTGAAATTCTTTGGTGTACTCCATTATCCGACCTATGTTTGCAATATGATTCCTAATGCCTCTTTTTTCCCTGAACATGGTTTGGACATCTGGCAATTCTCGTGTCATATATGGTAAACATTTTTGTTGTAGAATTTTGATTATGACTTTGCTTGCATAGGAAATTAATGCAATGGTCGTGTGGTTACTGCAATCTCTGGTCTCTTTTCTTGGGGACTGGAATGAGTATTGAATGTTTCCAATCTGTGATCCATTCTTCATATTTGCTTATATATTTTAGTTAGAACTTGAGTAGATTCTGCCTCTGTAGCTTGAAGCAGGTCTGTTGGTATGCCATTTGTTCCTGGTGATTTATTTTTCCCAAGTGCTATGAGATCAGCTTCCACTTTACTTTCTAAAGCAGGAGGTTCATCTTTAAATGGTTCTTCCTTGAATGAATCTGCCATCCTTTCATCTCTTTTGTATAGTTCTTCAGTGTTTTTTTATTTCTACTTGATCATATAATGTTGGTTATATAGTATTCCCACTTCTAGTTTAAACTAGTGTATACACCCAGCATTGCCAGGAATTTTCTTTTCTCATAGGTAATACTTGTTAGAAATACCTTAGGAATTACCTTGCCTTATCTTAGGAATTAGATGTGGTCGAAATACAGATTTGAGATCCTGTGTCTCTAATTCTCCAACCTGTCTTGTCCAGTATATGTAACTTTTCCCCATATTCCCCAATCTAATCTGTATTCAGAGTTATTAAGATACAGAGTTTGGGTTTCTGAGGGAATACACTGCCCTCCTTTGTGCTGCTAGGCCTCATCTGCATAGCGACCAGCATGAGCTCTCTGGCTGAGAATTCTAAAGGCTCGTCCCTGAACTGCCAACCTCAGGATTCCACAGAATCTTCACAGCCAGCCAATCATATGAGGTCTTCTCGCCTCACACAGCCAATCATATGAGGTCTTTGCCTCCCTGATGCAGACAAACAGACAAAATCAATCAAACTTTGACTTTAATATAGTAGATTTCCCTTCAATTATCTCATATCTCATGAGAGAGGCGTCCTATTCTTTGTTGTTGCTGTTGTCATCTTCTGTTTCTCTGCATTGTTTGTTATAATGTTTCTCCTTATACCTGCACATAAGTTGAAGAACAGTTGCATTCAGGTTTCTGACCTTATTTCTGCTCACATTTTACTTTGCTTCTCATCTGTCTTTAACTAAGAATGTTCTCTCCCTTGGCACCATCCTCAGCCTAGAGGTGAAGGCAGTACTCAGAGCAGAGTCTCAGATGATGATCATAGATTTATACCATCAATTTAGACCATGGAATCTTAGGACCCAATTACATGAGATGTTAAGCATTCCCTTAAAAATATGTGTAATTTAGCCCTCCAATGGTTTTTACTCTAGTTCAAATGCAACTACTCTGAAAATTTCCTATTTTTTTCCACTTGTGATCCTGATGCTATTTGCTATTTTATTAAAGTTCTGCCATACAAAATACAGAAGACAAAATGTAATCCCACTTATTGGTTTAACATATTAGGAAATCAGATTAGAGGAGCCCGAGTAAGGTTTATTAAATGAAAAAGGACATCCAAATAAACACTTAATTTATGAAATAGTGTATATAGTTTTATCTCCTGTTTATATGAAATGTATTGATTCACATTTTTATAATACAGTACTCACTTAGTAGCTGTGTCACTGCCTTCAAGATATACTGTAGAATTAAAGGTAATAGCAATGAAATCATGTTATTCTATGTGTTCTCAAAAAGGTAATTTAAACTTCTGGTTGATAAAACACATCCTGGCAAACAGAAAAGATAAAGTTCCAGGACAGAGGATTATAAGATTATAACTTGGTAGCAGGTAAAAATAGATAGCCTAAACACCCTAAAGTCGCCAGATCTGATACAATTCTGGAAGCTAAGCAGGGTCAGCTCTGATTTGTATTGGGATGGGAGACCACCAATGAGTACTGGCTGCTGCAGGCTATATCTCAGAGGAAGGAACTGAGAAAACTACCTCTAAGTAGTCCTTGCCTAAGAATACCTTCTGAAATTTATTGGGTTGCCGTAAGTCAACAGGTGACTTGAAGGCACATGCGCACACAAGTAAAAACAATAGGTGATGTCAAATGCAGTAACTCTTAAGTACCCCACAGAAGTCTATTCTACTGTCTCATCATGGCATAGAGGGGGCTGGGTCTTTAAAGGTTATGCCAGTGGAGAGCAAGTTCTGGATGATTCTTTAGTGGGAAATCAATTTCAGGTTTTGGCTGGCTTTAAAGGAGCTGTCCAAGGTGCTGAAACTTTGGAGGAGCAGAGTTCAGCACTTTGAAGAGCTCTAACCTGGATTAAAACAGGGAGTGGATTCAGTGCCCCTCTAACATGGAAACCACTAGTCACTGTTGTTGAACACAATATGCTGGGCATGACTGCAGCTTCGCTCCACAATATGCCCAATTCTCCTAAACGTTAAAGAAACAAAGGTACTGCTGCCAGGGAAAGAAGGCTCAGCAGGGGAAGAACAAGTTTGCAGTGGGAAAGCAGTACCACACAGTTAAGAGAGAGAAAGAAAGTATATTATGTTGAACTGAAACTGGAGAGTGTGAGACAAGACTGTAGAGGTAATCCTGTTCAGGGTCCCCTTGATCCTGCCTTTATTGCTCAATTTACTATTCATACTCATAGGAAGTGAGAAAGACTCCCTTTGACAAACCATCATAGTGGTGTGGTTTATAGTTCTATATGCAGGCTACTGACCTGCATATAGTGCATGGTGTGCACTGTAGAAAATGACAGAGATGGCCTCACTGAGACACTAACTGAAAATATATTGGCATTTTCCCTGAGGTGTGATGGCACTGTGAACTGAACCAGAATTGACAAAATTTATGAAATGGTGAAAGTCATTACAAAACCTCATGGTGGAAAGCAATCTTTTCAAGGTGCTAGTGAACTTTGTAGCCATAGTACAAAAAGAATGTTGGATACAGTTGACATTGCCTCCAGTAACATAGCTGGATCCAAAGCAGCTGATTAAAGACATAGAAGTTGGGTAGTTAATAATATACTATTAATCTATGACTATGAATTTTTTATTTTTTATTTTTTATATATATTTGCTTTAAAGAAAGCCTGTGTTGCTAAAATGTACAAAAATGTATTTCCTCCTGCATGAAAGTTAGAATAATGACTGGGCTGGAAATGTGTTTGTACATGCATGAGTGATGAATTAGTGTTAAATTCAAAATTCAGTTAAATTGGATCCCAATATTACTGACAAGTAAATAGTTTGTGTAAGGAGTCCCAGAGACCAGGATTCAAATCCCCACTCAGCCATGGAAACCCCCATGGGGTGCCATTGGACAAATTATGCTCCCTTAGCCTTAATGAAAGGGAGTGCAAACCTCATTTGAAAAAAATCTTGCTTGGAAAACTCTAGGAGAAGGTCCCATCACTTTCACCTTCCTCAACACTATCTTCCTCTGTCTCGCTCTCCAAACATCATAGAATCATAGAGCTGGAAGACACTGCATGGCCACTGAGTCCAACTCCTTTCTATGCAGGAATACATGATCAAAACACTCCTGACAAATGGCCATCCAGCCTCTGTTTTAAAATCTCCAAAGAAGGAGACTCCACCACACTCTGAGGCATGGTATTCCACTGTCAAACTACTCATACCCTCAGGAAATTCTTCCTAATGTTTAGGTGGAATCTATTTTCCTCTAGCTTGAAGCCATTGCTCTGTTTCCTAGTCTCTGGAGCAGCCGAAAACAAGCTTGTGCCATTTTCCATATGACATCCCTTCAAATATTTAAACATGGCTACCATGTCCCCTCTTAACCTTCTCTTCTCCAGGCTAAACATATCCAGCTTCTTAAGTCATTCCATATAGGGCATGGTTTCCAGACCTTTCACTGTTTTGGTCACCCTCCTCTGGACTTGTTCCAGCTTGTCAGTTTCTCAGGAAAGCTCCTCTCTCCACTGCAAAACCTTACTTTCTCTTCAGGCAAGGAGAACAGTGCAAACAGGCTGTGTCAGAAGGCATTGCAAGAATTCATGATGATAACAATGATCATCTGAGTTAAGAGCACTGCCTTCCTAACTATGGTGGATGTAAGAGACTTTTTTTAAATGCCCTTTATTTCCTCTCTTCCAAGATTTCTGCCTATATGGCCAGCTCAGAGATTTTCAAAGAGAAGAGCTTGTGTAAAACTTTGAAATTTCCCTTTTTAAGTGCGTGTTGGGTTATTAGTCCGAGTCCTCTAGCCCATATAGTTATTGGACATGCTGGCTGGAGGATTTTGGAAACTGTAGTCCAGAAAAGCTATATTTCCAAGCTTTGGGCTTGTTTTCCACTTTAGGAACAATGCCTCCATCCAGCATGCAATGTGTTTGCCTTGTCTTTTGGGGCAATTTTAAAAACCTAATGAAAATAGGTAAGACAGGTATTAATAATGTAATTTTTTTGTAAATTACAGTTTTTATAATGATGGATTTGTTCAGTCCATTGATGCGGTTTTACTTTTATATGGTTATGTTTTACTATTCTAAGCTGCTTTCCCCCTTCTCCTCCTTTGGAGGGGCTGGCCCCTCCTGAACTGCAAACCCCAGGATTCCATAGGATGTTGAAAGTGGAATCATAGTGCTATAACAGCCTAGTGCAGAAATGGCCTACGTTGAAGTAATGATTGAAGGTATCAGGAAGAGGTCTTACCTAGCCCTGATAGTCTAATTTGGAGGTGATGGAGCTTAAACCTGGGAACTAAAAAAACTGATGCATGCAAAACATATATGTTTGACTGCTGAGTTACAGCTCCACTCCTGGGGGTTGGTCTTCAATATGCACAACTGGCACATGTCCCAGTTGTTTCAGGGAAGCTGGTACCAACAGAACTGGCTGTAGGAAGAGCAGCTGCACTTTGTTAGGTATCCAAGAATGTCCTAATCCTGTAGAAACATTGCAAGAGAGAGTGATAAGGATGAAACCAGTATATTGTGATGATGTCTATGGCAACATGTCTCAAACAATGCCATATATTGAACAGTGACTCTCAAGGCCCATGTTAAGCTTCTGCTGCACTAACTAAATCTTATGTTTATATTCAGTAGCCAAAAACATAATTTGTGTTTCCTTAAGGCACTAGATGGCAGGCTAGCCTATACTTGTTCTTTACTGGAGAGTAAAATGAATAATATTTGGCTAGGTTATTAGCTGCACAGTTATAAATGAGGAGAAAGAGGTGAGAATGAGACCAATTCCTGCCAAATACTTTATGGCGCTTTCTTTTGCTATCAGAATGCAAACAAAAATTTCACCATTAGACTAGTTAGGTACTAACCATTATTAATACTTTTTGTGTGTGCCACATACTAAGAGTAGACTACAGTCTAGAAAGTATGAATCTCTTTTATCAAAATATGTGTAAACTAGGGTTGCCAGTTCAGAATCATCTGAAGCTCTGAGATTTCTGGGCTGAAACCTGAGAGCTAGAGTGGATACACATCGTTGTGTAGTGGTTTGAGTGTTATCCCTGCTCGGCCATGGAAACCAACTGGGTGACCTAGAGCAAGTCCCGCTCTCTCAGCTTCAGAGAAAAGCAATGGCAAACCCCTCTGAACACATCTTTCCAAGGAAACCCCGTGATAGGTTTGCCTTAGAGTCACCTTAAATTTCGGTTATTTGCACTTCCTGATGGTAAGAGCTGTTCGACAGTGGAATATGCTGCCTCAGAGTCTGGTGGAGTCACCTTCTTTGTAGGTTTTTAAACAGAGGCTGAACAGCCATTTGTTGGGGGTGCTTTGAGTGTGTGTTGCTGCATAGCAATGGCAGCTGTTGTGATCTCTTCCAAGTCTATGATTCTATGAAGGCACAACAACAACAATGATTTGAAGGCCCAGCAACAAAAAAGGGTGGTTCCTAGTCATATAATCAAGCATTATGTATTAAGTACCAATCACAGCTTTTCACTCAAATACACAAACACACAGTATATTTTCCTGTTTGGGAACTAAGCCAGAAGTCTTAGCTAATGGGGCTCTTCCCAGATCAAGGTGAATTGAGTGGATTTTTCTTTCTCACTTACTTAGGGAGGTGGGATAAGCTTACTAGCTTCTAGTCAGAAGGTGGGTACAGTGTAGAGTAGAGCAGTGTTACCCAGACTTTTTTTCAATGTTTCAGTGCTATTGCAGCCAGTGCAATAGCGCTGAAACATTCATGGAGTGGGACAAAGTGAAAGCTAAGGCTGGAGGCTGAGGGGTGCATTCCCAAACATATGCACTCTAATGGGGGGTTCTCAACACATTGTTTAGAGAGAGATTCCCTACCATTCACCAAAATAACAAAGTGAGCGAATGGGTCTTCTCTTGAGGTTAAATGACAAAGGAAACCCGCTCTGCCATTCACTGTAACATTCAGTTAATTTCACAACTTTTTGATTTGTATCTTGTTTTACACTGCTGATGTGTGTGCCTTTTCCTGCCATTATTCAGTTTTTTTCACAAACCCCTAAATGTCCTGGTTCCTACTCCTGGGAGTATGTGTACCCAGATTGGGAATCACTGGAGCAGAAGATGAGCTCCCACACTATAGCAATTCAGAGGGAAGGAGGAAGCTAACAAAATAAATGCAGGACCCTCTTGGAGAGTCTTTGCAAGTTGCAGGAACCAATAATTTAAGCCTTGGAAATTGTATCAAGCTGCTGCTGTCCTAACTGCGGGTCTCTCTGCACTACACTGTTATGGTGCTATTATTCTACTTTCCTATATCCTGAAGAATTCTGGGGTTTGTAGTTTACTGAGATCAAAAAGCTCTCTGACTGAGAATTCTAAATGCCTCTCCCTAAACTGCAAACCCCAGGATTCTATAGGATGTTAAAAGTGGAATAATAGCACTATAACAGTCTAGTGGGGAAATGGCCCTGAGCTGGAGATGTGCAAACTCTCTTTTCTTCTTGCTTGTAGCTGAGGCCAGCAAAACTGGAGAATTCGTCCTCTTCTCACCCAGCTGGAGATGAACCCTGGAAGCTAGAAAAGCAGGCCCAGGCCCTGAAATCTGGCAACCCTAATGTAAACGGCATTTATGTTCTATCAGTGCCCCCATACATTTAAACAGCTTATAATAAGTAATTCAGCATACATCAAAGCAGTTTGCAATAAACAAGTAGCTCAAAAGAAACAAAGCTGTCTGTAAAATATTCAAAAAAGGAAAAAAGGACAAGTGGAAAAGCATTAAAAGCTTTTTTGTCCTGCTTTCCCATGCACCTAGCCTTTTCTAGGTTGGGGAAAAGGGCTTCTGAAAAAGATAATAAGCTAGGGGTAGGGGATAGTGGTGGACTATTTTAAAATAAAACACTGTTCCTTGAAATTTTGGGGAACAATTTTTCCCCAGGTCATTTCCTGTTCCTTCAGATTGGGTGATTTGAGGCCTACAGGGCTCAAACCCATGGGCTGCGCTTTCTCTGCCCCAATTCAATATTTTACATCTGCAATTAGGAACATCTTACATGTGGGTTGCATATTGTCTTCCTATCTGATTTTGTGGCTCCCACCTTCCAACTTCTCATTGTTAGAATGGCTGCAGATGCATCACACCCTCCAACATTTTACAGATGAAAAGAAGGACATGTGTGACCAAACAACATCAGAATGTAGTCAAGATTGAAAAAGTTATTAATAAAGAAGAACGTACAAGCTAGGAAAGCTGGCAACAGTATGTTTTTGCCTGAGTCAATAGAGGAGGGCAAGATTCTGCCTCTCCTCTTCTCTGCTCTCCTTCCTGCTGAGTTAACTGAATGTGAACTTTTCCTCCAATTTGAATTCTGTTTGAAGTAAGCTGGGAGGACCGGGTTGAAACTGGGCCCTTTTAAAAGCAGCTGAAAACATGAAATGACAGACAATTAGCCAGGAGTGTCTCTGCCAAGTCAGGACAGTTAGAAGCCATGCTGTATTTCTCTTCACAGGAGGTCCAGGGAGCACAATTCTGCTTTAAAACAAGGCAAATTCTTGGTTAAAAAGTTTTTTTTTAACTGTCTGTGTTTTTCTGATGCCACTATGCAACAGTGATTTCAGTGCCAATGGCAAAAGGATTGTGTGCATGTGTGCTGTGTGCAAAATAAGCTGGGAGGGTCATAGCCACAGGGTTCATCTCGGCCATGCCATGTTAGTTTATCAAGAATGTGTTAGCCTTTCCAAATGTCTCTTGTTTTGTATGTGTAAAATCCTGACTGACCCTCTATCTGTAACAACGGTTATTTTTAATTATAGCTATTTTAATCTTGCTGTGAGCCACTCTGTGTCCTAGTTTTGGGAGGAAGATGAGATGCAAGTCAAATAAATAAATAAATAAATAAATAAATAAATAAATAAATAAATAAATGACAATTAATTTTTCACTTAAATAGTCTGAATCACTGCCTAACAAGTGCAGTTCTGTCATATGCATCAGCAGTCGGCTAGTGTTTCAGTTTCTTTTCTTTTTTTTCCTCCTTTTTTGGCAAAAATTCACCTAATGCAAAATTGTGAAATCCAAATGTGGGATGAATTTCCAGGTAGTATCTCTATGTTTTTCTGGAAAATTAGTGCAACACCTGAGATGTGACATGGTTCTGGCTTGCCAAATGACAGAGACATTTGGTGGTGTCTTCATTTGGAAGTAGGGGCAAAAGGGGGACAATGCAAGAACATATAGAACACTCTTCATATTTCTGCTCACCTTGTTTTAAAGGATAGTTTAGGAACTGAAGAGAAATATGGGAAAAGAATAATTAGAATAAAAAATCAATTGAATTATCTTCCTTGCAAAGTTTGATGAGTGCTTATTTTTGAGTTTAGGGAAAGGATAGTGCACAGTTCCCTCTCACTCATGTTTACCTGGAGTTCTTCCAGACAGAGGGCTCCTAACATTACCAATGAAAATGCATTGTGCAGCTATTCTGTCTACCTCCCTTACCGATTTCTGATAAAAACAGATAGTGGGAATTGAGATGTGAAGGCCTGGCTGGGGGTGGTGTGGGGGGAGAAAAATGCAGAAAGAACAACTTCAGAAGCCTTTTTCCTGAAAAAAATGAAAAGAAAGTAAAAAAAAAAAAAAGACGCAAACAAATCCTAGGTTATGGATTTTTTTAAAAAAATGATGAATAAAATGTTTAAGGCAAAATGTTCATATATTGGTATGTGTGTATGTTCCTTCAAGTCACCTGTTGCCTCATGATGATCCCATGAATTTCACAGAGTTTTCTTAGGCAAGGAATACTCAGAGGTGGTATGGCCTATTCCTTGCTCTGAAATACAGCCTACAGCACCTAGTGTTCATTGGCAGCTTCTCATCCAAGTACTAACCAGATCTGACTCTGCTCAGCTTCCAAGATGAGACAGGATCTAGTACCTTTAAGGTATTTAGGCCCAGTTCATATATTTACTCACCCTAACTTATTTCTAAAAATATATATGAAGGGAAAACACAATGCCTAGACAATGCACAGTATCACATCATTGCAATTCCTGATCTTGGTTTCTTCTTCCCAATTCTTTTTATTAGAATAGGTGCTATATGTTTTTTTGTACTATGGAGGGGTAGAAGAGACAAAATATTTTTCCTTGTTTTGCTAATGCTGATGCCTTCTTTTCTTCTTACTGTTTTTCCACCTGTTCCACATAAATTGGCAAAACTCAAGAGGTTGCTTAACATGACAAGTAGCTTAACATGTCAAGTATTTCTTACACCTAGAAGTTTGTAGCTCCATTTGCAATCAAAACTAAAAAATGTAAAAATTAAATTCAATTTGTAATCATTTTCTTAATAAACTATTCTTTATATCAAAAAATGATCTTATGTCAAACAAAATCATACATAAAAAAATTAAGTTCCCAAAGTAACAAAGTAACATTCAGTCTGTAAAGAGTGCTATTATCTCAGTTTAAATGTTTCTTCTGAAAATTCCCTTTCCCTCTTAACATTTCAATGGCTTCAATATTTCTAGACATTTTACAATTCTAGGTGGTGAAACATAGGTGAGCTAAAAAATTAAGGTGATAGCTGAGATCTTGCATTGGTAGATATGGTGGAGTGATGGAGCTCCATCATCATGCCCACTTCTACTGGTTCTACCTCCCTGCAACCTATCTTAAGCCAGGCAGTATCCCAGCTGAATGATTTCCAAAATGCTCGAGATCACGGCTATGACAAATGATGACTGCAGCTCTCTCCGAGCCATGGGGCACATTGAAACAGCACCTGGAGTCTGCTTGTCTCAGCACTGCATTTGTTATTTCCCATTGCCCTGATCTGCAGCACCTTGGAAGCCCTTTGGTTATGCCTGGCTTAAGGGGCGTACTCTTGGGGCCATGGTTTGTCACTGACAACCATAAACACTAATCTCAAAAGTTAAGAGATCATAAATCTGATTTATGACTTCATAAATATTGAAGAGGATGCCACCAATGTTATCTGAACCCCTTATAAAATTCCAAGAATGAGGCACAGCAGTTGTATAAGACAAGCTTCATCTGGGAGCACTCTTGGATGTAGTCCCACTACCCTCAATGGGATTTACTGTTAAGTAAGTGTGTTGAGTATGATTGTAGCTTTAGTGGGATTGTTATATAGTTTTATAAGGAGATGGCTGGTTTGGAGAGACTAAGTGTAGATAGTGTTTCTTTGTCAGTGTTAGAACTTGGAATTACCCAATGAAGGTGATCAGTAGTACATTTGATACAAAAAGAAGAAAATGCTTCTATGTATCATTACATTATAGGAGTTGCACTACAATATGCAGTGATTACCATACACATAGGGAAAGGCATTCTCTGATACATGGTCTAGATATGGCTCATAGTTTCCCTATCTTGCCTGTTCTTTGTCTGCCCTTATCTCCACTCAGTGTTTTGAGAAAAGAGTTAATGTAAAGCTTAACATAACAGAGGCTGTGTAAAGCTGAGGACTGTTTTGCATGAAAATGAATTCTGGTTTGCAGACCTGCAAGGTTTTGCATTGAAAAGGCACTGTAATTTGAAGCCCAGAAAGGATTTGCATGAAGCAGAAACTCTGGATGGCAGCAGAAAGCTGTTGAATGGACACTGAAACATAGGCCATTTCCACACGGTGGTGTCAACCCACCACAGCAACAGGTGACTGAGGTTCCAGGAGATGTGCTTTTGCATGATTTTTTGGGCGACTTGTCACCCTCCTGCCGCCAACTGCCCCTAACCCACACATATCACACCCTATGTCAATAAAGTAAAAAGTCCATTATTGAGCCCCGCTTGCTTGACCATCCTGTTACCTTGTGGTGTGCGGTTCCTCATTGTGCCAGCTCCTGTTGTCCATCTGGGAGCCCTGACACATGGATGCGTCTGATGTAGCCCAATAGGAAAAAAGACCCCAGAAAAAAGGCAACCAATCAGGCACTGTAATGTGGAAGGAGCAGTAGTGTTAATGCCGCTACCCCTTCAAGGGATGCATGTGGAAGGGAGTGATGCAAAACTGCTCCTTTCCCAGGACTGGTGCTGCCAGGATTGCCACAGATCATCACGACAATGAGGTTTGGTGCAGAAATGGCCATAGTGTATTCATTATACAGGATCCAGACTGCACTATCAGATTGCTTTATCTTGACTAAATGACTTGATCCTATTTTTGCCTATTAATTATTAGTTGCTTTTGGTGCACATGGTGTTGTATTTTCCAGGCTGAAGTTGGAAGAAATGATGCCCTTGAGCCACTGAATTGGATTGAAAACATGGCCTGAATAAACTAGCTGTGTAATTGGAGCTTGCGCACTGGCTGTAATTTTAATGTGCAAGAGCAATTTTCTAGTCCATCCTTTTTGTTTTGTCTTGCTTGCTTGAGTTTATCCCTGAGCTGTCAACAACTCAGGCATGTAATACTCTTCCTCCTGCTTTGAGTAATCTTCAGAATATTGAACTGGCCAGTGAATTCATTTTATGGGTATGGGAAAGAAACACAGAAAGAGGGGGGAGGCAAAGAGAGATCTGTTAAGCAATTCTGTCTGGCCCCTTCTCTTTCAATATGAGAGTTTCCCTATATTTGGAACATGGTGAGTACTCATTCCATCAGATAGCAGCCAAGAAAATAGGAAAATGCTCCTTGTGGAGACATTCAAAACATTGGTAATCTGCCCACCTTGAGAAACAGAACACAATCTCATAATACCATAGATTTGAGGCCTGGGACCAGCACAGGTCAGCACTACTCCAACAACTTATTACCTCATATTTAATGGAGCTGTTGTATCTTTGTAGCATCCTTGGATCATGGACACATGAAACTGCCTTATACAGAGGCAGATTATGGGTTTATCTAGCTCAGTATTGCCTGCTCTGACTGCTCTCAGCAATTCAGTATTTCAGGTTGAGGTCTCTCCCTTTTAGATGGAGATGCCAAAGGATTGAACTTCAGCCTGTCTACATTGCAAAGCAAGCACTTTACTGCTCAGCCATGGCCCATTCTCAGTTTTGATCTCCCAGTCTGTATGTAGCTATAGTAGAGTAGAACTGTAACTATTACTTGTTTCTAGGTATGGGATAGGTTCTCAGTCTTATAATCTTTTACCGAGAAAGTGTGTTCATTTCAAAAGTGCCACAGGATCTTTGTTTGCTGTAACAGATAACTCTGGTGCAACAGGTTGGTGAATCTACTGTGGATTTTACTGCTGTTCGTCCTGCAACTGCTTTGACTTGAATGGAGGCTCTGCCAGTGTGGGACCATAGTCCAGCACTGGCAGAGTGTTATAGGCTGGACACTATACTTTGTATATATTTTGCAAATTTAAGATTTTGAAATGAGTGAACTGTATATTATGATGAATATGAGTGAAGCTCAAGGGTTAGAATAAAAAACCCAACGGCTGTGTGTCAGACAGCAAAGTATTGCAGGGAGAGGATATACAGGCTGATTCTGGGTGTTTACCCAAGCAGCTCAAAATAAAAGAGACCAGAAATGTCTGGCTGAGAAAAATAATAAATAGGTGATGTAACTAGATCCAGAGAATAGTGACTTTGAGAGAAGCCTAGTGAAAGAGGTCAGTGTTGTGTAGAAAACAGTAACACTACAAATAGGTGTAAGTCATCAGCGATTATGTGATGTCAGATAGCATCTTGTGATGGCAAATAGTGAAAGTCTTATCTGATTGGTGACCAGCAGAAAGGTTAGTAAAAGTCTCATGCGATTGCAGACTTTATAGAAAAAGCCAGTAAAGCTATCTCTAATGAAGTAATAACAAAGAACTAGTGAAAGGTTCTCCTGATAGGTAGAGATGAACAGATAGGAGGAGTTTAAGACAACATAAAAGCACCTTGGGAAGATAGGATGGCAAACAGTGTATCTCTGACTTCTTCCAACAGATCCTTATGCATTTATTTACAGGAGCGGTTCTGCTATGCTGTTCCAAAGACAAATACCATAAAGAATAATGCTGGTGATAGCCTATTAGATACTTAGTGTCATGCCTGTCATAAAAGAGGCCTCTGCTTTTGATACACAGATTCAGAGATGCCTCTGGGAG
This sequence comes from Iguana delicatissima, assembly GCA_948472985.1. Classification (NCBI taxonomy): domain Eukaryota; kingdom Metazoa; phylum Chordata; class Lepidosauria; order Squamata; family Iguanidae; genus Iguana; species Iguana delicatissima. Next base: position 1,499,917 of record CAOKZL010000039.1, on the reverse strand, counting down.
AGTATGGTTTCCTCTACAAATATCTGTTAGATGTATAGGAGATAATGAATAGAATTCCTCAACAGATGGTGTTATGTAAGATGTTAAATTTCTTACCAATGTAATGTCTATATCAGATGCAAGCCTAGACTCTGAAATGTCAGTGTATAAGAATGTGCCTAGATTGAAATGTCTGTGATCTTCCAGTGGAGTGGAAACACACACACACACACATTGTGTACTTTATTGAGTTGATTATAGGCTAAAAACCTAAATTATAGGCTAAATCATAGGTTAAAAGATTATAGGCTGAAAGATTACAAAGCTGCATATTTATTTTGCTATGTAAAATATTTTGAAAATCCAATGCTTAAGATGAAATTCTAGTGCATCTGAAATTCCAGTGCTTAGCCTGCCTGTTAGGACAATATCACTGTCCACAAATATAGCAACTTATGTATCCAAGATAGTAGACAAGAGGGAGCTCCACAAACTGACAAAAAGTAACAGACTTGCATATCCCTCACATAAAGAGATACCTGTTTCATATGATGGCCAATATGGAGCTGATAGTGCCTAGAAGAAGGAATTCGTGGATCTTCTGATAAGCCCCAATTTTGTAAATATTTGTTTTTGTAGCTGTTGAGAAAAAACCCCCCAAATATTAAAAACTCAGGTATCCCTGACCAGAGAGACTTAGGCCACAGAGGCATCCCCTCCCCCTATTGCAAAGCCAGAAAAGACTTGCCAAGTTACCACCTTTAAGCATGGCACAACCTTAGCAAATTGGCTGTACAAAAATGCGCATGTACCTGTGGCTGCTGAATATATTATGAAAAAGAATCCATGTGTGATAAAAAAAAAATCTGGAATGATGAAACAAAGGGAACGTGAACTGCACAGTAGAGGCTGAAAATACTCTTCCTCTGTAATGAGAAGACAAAGGGGGGAGAGAGAGAGAGGGAGGAGAGAGAGAGAGACCTCCCCAAAGATGAACAACTACCTCAAATAGTTGCCATATTGTGGCTTTACCCTTAGTGGATGGAGAAGAAATATGAAGCACCACACCTAGGATATTCATGAACTATCACTGTGCATTATATGTATATGATAGAATAGTCATACGGTCACTGAGCAACAGGCTGTGGCCCTGGATCTACCCCAACATCTCTTGGCTTTCTTGCTCCCCTGACATGCAAGAAGATCTATATATATAAGGAACATCTACACCCACAGATGTGTAGGTTTCTCCAGAAGCTGGAACCATATTCGTGGAAGGAGTTCTAGTTCTCAGGAAAACCAATGAATGCTTATCTCTACACATATATACTTCCCTTAACAGAAAGTCCATGCTGAATGAGTGAACAGTCCATGATGGAAATGGGGAAGCTGTGTGATCTCAGGTGGTGGGCCAATATGGTAGCCCTTATATGTATGAAGATTGCATGTACATAACACAGAGGGAGGGACACTCAATCTTTCTGGCCTACATTGACCCCCCCCCCAATCTGGCTGCCATAAAGTCCTAGGGAAGTCCACCCTTAAGCTCCTCCCTTTCTGCTGCTGTGTTGGTTGCTATTCCTTTTTAGAGTGAGAGCGCTCAGGACAACCTGATGCTATTTCTGATCAGTGATTGAAGAGAATAGGTACATCACTGTTCTAACATGTGGAGCATAGGCAGCTATGGAAAGCTGATGATACATATTGATAGCATTCAAAGATATAAAGAACTTTGATTTCATCACCTCAGGGAAGAGAAGAAACATAACATGAAGAAATATAACAATAAAGATGACCCTGCTCAACAAAAAGCATTTGCAGAAATGGTGTAAGTTTACAGACATGAGTAGAGAATTGCAGTGAGCCAGAAGTCCTATTACGTATACGTGTACTCATATGAACACTGAATGTGTTCCACTAAATTTGAAGTCAGTGCTTGTTAAAGCACTGAGTCAGTAAAATACTTATGTGATCTTAACATTCAGTCCCTGTGGCCATTAAGATTTAAGCATAAGCAAATTATGAATGGCATACCTATGTAAATTACCACAGCTGATCTAGGGCAGAAATAAGAAAACTGATTTAGATGTGGAGTCTAGCATTCACCCGAAAAAGTACTGAATGTTATATTTTACAGTGATTTAAAGGACTGTGAGACCAGACTGGCCACACTGTGTCAAAATAAATAAGAATTAATCTCATAAGAATTAATAAATAAGAATGAATATAATCTATATGTGACAGAACTCTCATACCCAGAAATGGATCTCATTGTGTTTATTTATAGAATTAACTGACGCAAACAAAAAAACCTAAAAAGTTATCATGTCAGGGAATATGGCTTTAATGACCATTTCAATATTAGCACTAAAATGCTGATGTGCCTAGCTTTATGCTTACTTGACAGAAGCCAAGAGCTGAACTGCTCTTAGCGCTAGTAATCCTTAGCCTTCATTCTTTCCTTTCTAGTGAGATGTGGATTGGACCCTTCGTGTCAACAGCACTGCAGACAGATCTTAAGCCTTTTAAATTAAAAAGACATTTACTGAATAATATCTGGACTGGATAATTTATTTTCATTAAAATGAGATGTATCCAATTAATTCTCCCATAGTAAAACCAAATAATATTGTTTTCGTCCTGGGCTTTTGGTCTTGGAGCATATCCTGTTCTCTAGATCCTGTGCAAATTATCTGAAGCATTTCATAACTGGGTTGATATGGGACTTTAAAAAAAAATAGTTGAAGGGATTTTGTAGAGGTTACTTGCAGAGCAATCTTATACAATTCTATTCTTCCCCATTAATTTAATACAGTTTTTTTCCCCCCAGGTATGGTAGGCATAGGACTGCAACCTTAATGAAAGTTTCCTTAACTGTTTTTAAAAATATGCTTGTAAATGATATTTTGTGGTAACAATTGGCTGAAGCTTCACCTCAGTGAAAAGCATCCCAGAACTGTAAAAACAGCAAAACCACTAAAATATTTAAGAATCCCTTTATGTATTTGTTCAGTGGGATGGCTTCATTACTATTTTCTTGTGAATATATGATGTTTCTGTGCTGTTGCTAAGTTCTTTGGGTGGCATTACAGAATGTAAATGTGCATGTGAACATGCACACAATCACAATATAAAATGCATAGCTTCTGTGCCTAAAAGAACATGCAAAGTATTCCATTCATAGGAGTGTGTTAACTTCTGCCACCTTGGGTGCATTTCTTATGGCTGCCAACTATTCCCTTGTTGTGGGTAGAAGACTTCAAATGCCCTCTAGTGAGCAATCTGGTCAAACCTCTCGCAACAGCAGTCCCCACCCTCCACCAAGCAGTATGGAAGAGAAAAAGAAGGTGGTATGATGGGGGTGGGGGGAATAGGGATACCTTGAAAGTGGGCAGGGCAAAAAGTAAAAGGGTCCATACCTCATGCCACTTCAGGGTCTGTACCCCATGCCAATTCACTTTGTGAAAAAAATCCAATTTGGTAAGCCTGAAAAATTTTTTAACCTCCTCTTGATAAAGCTAACAGATGAAGGGCAACATTTAGCAACATTTACATTTTACATTTATAATATATTTTTCTTTTCAGGTTCTCTTCTGAAGCACGCATACAATCTCTCTTTAATTTCATACCTGCAGCCTTATCTACATCCCTCCCCAAAGTTCTGCAATTCATTATAGTCTACTGTTTTATATCTCCTTTCAAGCAGAGGAAGCTTTTCTTAATTCCTATATGGCAGGAACCTGCAGTTATCCTTGGAGGCACTAATTAATTCCATCTAATGATGAAGGACAGCTTGTCTACAGGAAGCCTAGTATGTATTTGAGCCTGCAATTCCTTTTTTACCTCTTTTACCTTCTGTTTTGAAAGCTCCTTCATTTTAAGAGCCATGTCTTAAAAGCTTATAGAATCAGCTGAATCCTTTGTTTATGACTTTCTGAATGTCCTCCAGCCTTGATAGAAATTTACACAGAATCAACTGTGGTAGATGCCTCATGTTTCTTCTAGTGTTTTCCCAAATGTCTTCTCCCCAGTCTCAGGGCCATTAGATGAGTCTATGATATATAAAATGTTCATGATGTACATAATGAAAAGAAAAGCTTGCTTCTCTTATTTATTCCTTGGTCCTTTGCCACCAGCTGCCTCCCTTCCTCCACTCCAGAGCATTTCAAGAGGAAACAGACTGAAGCTACTACCTTCTTGGAAATAGGATTGTTATGGAGTTAATTGCAGCTTTCATCGGAATAAAGCTGCCAGATGTGAGTTGCAAGTGAGGTTCACCACGGCCTCAGAGCATATGGCAAATTGGAGAGAGAGCGGGAGAGACTGTTGTTCTGCCCAGTTATAAATTAAAACACCTGCAGTAACTCAAGTATACTCTGCACTTGATGTCATTTGTACACATGTGCATAAAGAAACATGTGATGCAGCAAATGCTTTATTTCTATAAATTTTAAGCACAGGATTATGGCTGCATAAGTGTGTGGTGTCTGCTGGATGGTTACTGTCACCCAAAGTGGTGCAGTTTGGTCATTTTTGAGTCTGGGCTTAATGGTCTTAGCTTTGGGAGTGGGGTGAGCAGGCTATTTGGACAGAAGTGTGCATTACTTCACTCCTTTTCAAAATGTAAGAAGCTGGTTTTGCTTTATCTGTGTGCTTCGCTGCTCATTCTGCTGAGTGGGAGCCCAGACTTGTTCCCCACAGTTTTTACTTGACACCACTAGACCTATATGTGCTGAACCTCTGGTATTCAAGAAAGTGGAAGAAGCAAATCAGAGGGTCTAACTTGATGTTAAGGGAGATGCATATTCCCTCTGATTAACTCACCCCCAATCATATTTCCTTAAAAATGCATATCTCAACAATCAAGATTGGCCTTGTTTACCTTCCAGTGACCAATCACATAATAGAACATGCTAAATGCAAGATATATAGATGAGGAAAATCATGTAGTATGGGAGTCAGGAATACTGCACCGTTTGGGGACAACCTTTGCAAACAACAACACAGAAAGATAAACATAACATCTAATTTGACTCAGTGGGTTAAGAGAGGGGAAGCCAGAATGAAAAACAGTGAACATTGTGGCTGCTGTAGACTTCCTTCAGCTCCACAAATACCAGGAATAATCCCAGCGATGATTTTTCTCAACTACATTCTTTTCTTTCTATAGTTCCTTTAAGATAGATAGGAAACTGAGATAAAAGGGAAAGAGAGAGAGAGAGAAGAGAACAAATGTTTTGAAAGAATGTAACCTTAACCACACTTTCCGGGGAGTAACCAGATTTTGAAAATGTTACTTTTTGAACTATAACTCCCAGAATGCCTTCTGTAGTCTCAACAATTTTTCTGGGTCCTGGGACTGATCTGAGAGTTAGTGAAGGATTGACATTTGAGTAGAAATGCAGATGATTGCACTGTAACCTAGTCCCCTGGGAATTAAACTCCATTGTACACAGTGTGATTGACTTCTGAGTCAATCACAGTAAATACACACAGGAAAATGATGTACATAGGCATTCACTGTGGTGAGCTAAAAGGTATGTTTTACACCTTGAAATATTGATGACTACTGCATCAGAGAAGGAAAAGGCACTTCAAAGAAAAATATTAAAGGGAAGTTATAGGGGCAGTTTTGCTACAAACTACCTTCATCCAAAACAGACATAGTGAAGTTATTCTTATCAAGAAAAGCTCACATAGAAACTTATTTGTGTCATGAGTACAGTATAACTTGTTCATTCATTTGTTTAAATCTTTGTATTCTATTGTTGTTGTGTTCCTTCAAGTTGTTTCCAACTTATGGTGATCCTAAGATGAACCTATGAACCTATCACGGGGGTTTTCTGGGGGTTGAGAGTGTATGATGCGCCCAAGGTCACCTAGTGGGTTTCCATGGCCAAAAAGGGAATCGAACCCTGCTCCCCAGGGCCAACACACAAGCCATTCTTATATCCCAGCCTATATGATAGTATTTCAGTGAAGGGTAAATTAAAATCAGTTGAACTAATTTAAACAATGTAAAACTGTAACAAGAGACAGTAATTTAAACAAGACCTAAAGTATATTAGGCAACACTGACAAATTAAAACAAGGCAGTAAAACAGTTAAAACAGTTTAAAACATTAATCCATGCACAGATTTGGGCAAGATGAGTTAGGCCCCAAAGGCTTTAATGAAAAAGCCACGTTTGGCTACTTCCGTGAGCACGCTGTGCAGAGTGGGAGCTGTGTCAGTGAGGTACAGTTGTACCCTAGAGTGATGCATACATGGGGCAGATCATGCGGGGCTTTCTTATAGAAACTGCACTCAATTGGATGTCAGTTTCATGGCTAAGACCCGGACAATTGATCTTGCACTCTGACAAAACATGGGATCATATCAGTTTAAAGTAGCTTCTGCACTCCAGGCCATTTCCAAAAGGAATTTCCAAAAGGAATGAGTTATGGCTTCTGGTCACAGATGAGGAAATTTTTTTTTTTTTGGCAATAGAAACAGCTGCCTTTCCCTTCCTCTCTACATACAGCCTCATTCTCCCTTTTATCTACATGAGCCCAATGCATAGATTCCAATAAAAATGAGGTTCTCCATCCTAAGAAGTCTGTATATGACACATTTGCTAACAGTGTGTTTTCTTGCCCTGAAACAATTTCCAGCTGGAACTTGTCTTTTCTTAACCTTATGTGCCATTTCATTGTTTCTAAAATGTCTGTTCAGGAATTGGCCCCTAAGTGTCTTTAAATCCAACGTAATCCGGGTGCAAAAGCCACCAAAAGAATCGCTGACCTGACACTTGCAACTGAAAACAGCAGAGAGTTAACCAAACCTAGAAGAAATCTCCAGCGGATTCTGGAATAATCTCAGGCCTAGGCTGGGGTGATGTAGTGACCTGCTGAAAACCTTGCCTGTGTTAAAGAAAACAGACTGGCTCAGGGCCAAATTACACAGTTCCTACATTGCAGACACATGTAACAGTATCCCAGTTTTGTCCCCTAATGAGAAGCAGGTGTGGGAGACTGTGAGATCCAATGGTGGAGGGGAGGAGTGAGGAGAGAGGCTGTATAACCCTCTGGACATGTTCCTGCTCAAAACCACTCCCCTTCCCAGCAACTTTTCTAACCCATGGGCAGAAAAAGACAGTGACTATGCTGGCTGGAAAGACCTTGGAACTGTCCTCCAGAAAATGAGTTTCTCCAGGCTCTGTAAAAGGGTATAGAGGAAACATTTAAGGAGCGTTTCTACGAAACTTCTACTTCCAGCTTTTCATTTAAAAAACATAAAAAGGAGACTGTTACTTGAATCTGAAATGTACTGGCTTGTTAGGCCCTTACCTGGGCCATTAGAAAAGAAAAGCTTTACATTTTGTGTATTTGGGCAATAATAAGAGAACACACACACACATATAGACAGATATACAGACCTAATATTGATCTATTAGGTTTTTCTTTTTATACTATAGAATTAAATATAAGCAACAAATTTTAACTTAGTCGTATTTTTGGTTTCTCATATTAGTGTTACTGTAGAGCTTCTACAGGTTATTGGTATCAGGGGCAGGAACCACCTTTTTAATTGTGTAGAATTGTTGGTTTATTAGTTTAGGTTGGTTATTAGTAAACATCCTATTATATAGTGGATTTTGGGTTGTTTTTGTACGTATGTTCTTTTTTCCTTTTCTTTTATATTTCCTTTGTTAGTTTGGTGTATGTTTGTTGTTTTCTGCTCTTATATAATTAATAAAATCAATTAGAAAAGAAAAGAAGAGCTTTATTCTGCTCCTCCCCTCATCATAACCAAATAGGGTTAAAATAAAGCTCCCATCAGTTGTGATGAGGGGAGAAGTAGATGCATACTGATCAGCCTGGCTGCTTCCATAACATCCCTATACTCTTCTCTCACATTGGATGAGAACAGTGTTATGCAAGTATTTGCCTACTTGTATGCATAACTGAACTGGGAGCATGGACATGAGTTCATATGTAAACCTTGTGCCAAATATTACTGTGTGCCTGGAAGCTTCCCAGATCTTTGCTCATTGGCCATGAAGGCCTGTATAGGCCAGTTGAACATGGTTACAGAGCTCCAGTAGTCAGCAGCTTTGATAAGGCTGGCCTTTCAACCATTGGACTATCAGCTCCATATTGGCCATCTTAACATGGTGGTGGTTGTGTGCTGTCAAGTTGTTTCCAACTTAGCTTTACCTTTGGGTCACCATATCACAGGGTTTTATGGGAGCTGAGAGTGTGTGAAATGCCCAAGATCACCCTGTGCATTTCCATGGCCGAGTGAGAAACTGAACCCTGGTCTCAAACCACTATACCATGCTGGTTCTAAACATGGTTACAGGAATCATAGATCATAGAATCATAGAGCTGGAAGAGACCCCAGGGGCCATTGAGTCCAACCCCCTGCTATGCAGGAACATCCATCAAACCGTTTCAAACAGATGGCCATCCAGCCTCTGCTTAAAAACCTCCAAAGAAGGAGACAGGCTTATGTGGAAGAACAGGGCCTTCAGATAGCCTGGGCATTAGGCATATAGGGCTTTATAGGACATTACCAATGCTCTTAATTGTTCCTGGAAACAGACTGGTAACAAGTGCAGTTGTAACAAAGGAATCAGTGGCCAAGATGCTATATCACTGAGTGTAGTGTAATGGTTCTGCAGGCAGAACTACATTATGGCTCCCCTCGTATCATTCTCATTAGTCTGTGATATCTTCTCCTCCATGGCCATTCAGTCACTAATGGAGGGTGGGGGTGGCAGGAATTGGAGAGCTGATGACATTATCCACTGGAGCCTGTCAAGGAACTCAATGGATGATGTAATCATTCTGTGTCTGGCTTGGGGGATCATAGACAGACAGTTCTCTAATTCCTCCACTAGCCACTGAATGGCCATGGAGAAAGGGCAGCTATCATAATGAAACACTGTGTCTTGAGGGAGGGCTTCGACGACAACAAAAGATGTACGTATGTTGCCAACCATTGTGCAAGATGAGAGCCATTATGTGCTCCCTTTAAAAGCCATTCAGGTTACTGAAGCCTTCACAAGTGTGCAGTGATGGCACTAGATTTTGGGGTTTCAAGAGAAGGAGCACACTGTTACTTTGCTATTGTAGTTAACAAGGTAACTCGGAGTACAGGATAAGGAAGGGGCACAATTTGCTGCCTCTCCTAAGGTAGGAAAATACCTTGGGTCAAGCTGTGCAAGTACAGAAAATTCCCTGGTGCTGATTTTTACCTTTAGTACATTAAGGGCTGTGGAGAAGGACAACAGCATGTGATTAAAACAGTGGCATTTAGTGGCTTCTATGACAGAAGAGTCCAATTGTAGCCCGGATTTTAAAGGATCTGTCCATGGTGCTGAACCTGTTGGGAGAGGACAGGGTTCAAAGGCTTTGGATAGCTCCATGAAAGTCTAAATTAAAACCTGGTGTGGATTCAGTGCCCCACTGACAAGGAAGCCATCAGTTGTCACAGGATGAAGATGAAGGGCTGGGTCCACCTAGCACATCCCAGTTCTTTCCTTTTGCTGTTCTGTGCCTTTAGCTTAGAGCAGTGGTTCTCAACCTGTGGGTCCCCAGATGTATGTGGACTTCAGCTCCCAGAAGCCCCAGCCACTATGGTCAATGCTCAGGGCTTCTGGGAGCTGAAGTCCAAAAACATCTGGGGACCCACAGGTTGAGAACCACTGGCTTAGAGCAACCTCTCATAGAGTTTTCTTGGCAAAATTAATTCAGAGGAAGTCTGCCATTGCCATCCTTTCCAGTTGAGTGTATGTGACTAGTTTTCCATGGCTGAGCAGGATTTGAACCCTAGGCTCTGAGAGTTCTAGTTCAACACTCAGAACATCATACCACATAGCTTCCAAGTCACCATCATGGAGTAAAGTCATCTTTGTAACATGAGGGGAAATGAAATGTGGTGATAGTCATCAGCAATGGTGAAAGATGGCTGATTTCTTCCTATCTGGTAAAGGGGGCTCACAGATTTTCTGCCTGTGCTCACTAGTCTGGACCCAGTGTTTTGGCACTGCGGCAGCAATGAAGGAACATGGATGAGACAGCCGAGATCTAGATTGCCCTCATGCCATGCCACATTTGGTATCTCCAAGCCCTATTGAGGACTTGGGAACAAACCTCTGTGGAAGTGACTCTCAACAATGTAGATTACGTCTACTTAAGAGTTTTTGAAGAGCCTTAAATGCTGAAGATAATAATGTCTTTCTGATGATTTTTCTGCAGTTTGGTATAGTTTGTGTTGGATGTATTGTAGAGTATTGTATATTGTAAAATTTGTGGTGTGTAACAACACCAACAACAGAAGAAGACGAAGACGAAGACGAAGACGAAGAAATGTGGCATACCTATAGATGGTGAAATCAACATAACTGAGCAGAGGGATCTTTAGTGAGGAGTAGGACCTAGAATAAAAGGGGTTGCTAGAAATGGAATAAAAGGGGGTGCTGCATATGTAGATATGGCAGTTGTGACAGGTGGCTTCCATGTCAGTGGGTCAAGGAACCCACTCTGGAGTTTTCTCCAGACTTTAAAAGAGCTATGTAAGGGAATAAACCTTGTCAACCCAACAAAAGCCTTGGAATGTTTCTTTATGTAGAAGCCACTGGCTGCTGCTGGTATGCATGCATCTGTATTTCATTAAACTACAAACCTCTGAATGTTATAAAGCCTCCTTGAGTAGTTATCTTAAACTGGGAAGGCAGGGATTTCACACATTGAATAAGATACAAATATGCCCCTAGTGTGAAATATATGATCCATTCAGGGACCCTTAGTGATGTTATCAGAACAGCATACACTATGTAACACATTTACTGCTCTGCTAGTTGCCATTTTCCATGCCTACCACACATACATGCAAGTTCTCTTAAACAACAAATCTAAGGGTGTGGAAATAAAGGAAATATAATCAGCATTGGAGTAAAACTGATATAAGCATGGCCAGAGTTCTGTACTATATAAATAGAGACAGATTTTAAGAAGTTCTCACAGTTTAAATGGCCAAGTTAAACAAGATCCTCCCGTAGGCTGGCTCCTCAGCATAAACATCAGAAGGGAAAAGTGGGGAAATGCTTTACTTTTCTGCTTATTGGGATTGTGCTCTACAATAATAAATCTGCCCATGTGGACACAATTTTTTATTTGTTGTCAATATGGGTGTGAATAAATCCATAAAAGCACAGAATTTCCAGTTCTCAGTGCTGGCATAACATCAGCCAGTAAATCATCAGTCATCTTATTCGCAACTCGTGGATAGCTAAGAAAAAGCTTGGAAAGACAACAGAAGTCATCTCCCTCCAGTCCCAGCCATGCTGACACATATAACTCCCTTTGCACTGGCATTAGTATAAGGGAAGCCACAAGACTGATTAACCACATGGAGGAAGGATTTAATGTGGGAAGGAAATGGGCTCTATAATTCATGTTGGGAGGGAATGTGGAGTCTACAGGTCAGAGGTTATGCACTTTGGCCTAACTTAAAACAAAACATGTATGAGGCAAATTATGTTTATAAGAGGAAACTGTACATTTAATGTTTCTTTGCTTTGAAACCACATTAACTGCCATTTCACCACTCTATGGAGTCCTGGGATATGTAGTTTCATGAGAGATTTAGAATTCTCTGCCAGAGGGCTCTAAACCCAGAGATGTAGTTACAGGGGTTAAGATGAGGGCATTGCCTTCTCAAGTAAGAATTCTATCCTCCAAAATGAAATTTTCTTTCAGTCCTCAAATAGCGTTGCAGAAAGTGAGACAAGGAAAACTGTAAACATCTAGAATGTTTACATTTTGCTGTGTTCACATTCCTGTAGTAATTTTGCTTGCCCCTTTTCTTTAGATGTTAAACTGTGTTTCTGAATGATCAACTGAAGTTTTAAGTTACTGCAATGCTAGAAACTGAAGGAAAATTTCACTGGGGGACAGAATTCTTATTTGGTAGGGAAATACCCTCATTTTGCTACAGAAGGGGTGGGGTGGGGATGGACAGAGCATAAAGTATCCCCAAGTCTGAACGCTATTCCATCTCCCTTCTCACAGGACTTATCTGTTGCCTGTGGGGGCCCCTGATACAGCCATTTAGTGGCTGCTGGAGAGTGAGGGAGTGGCAGAGAAGTGCCTAATTACATCCCTATAGCAGGACACACAATGACAAAGGCATCTTCCAAATTACTGCAAATTTCTTTCCAGAAGGTGTTGAAAAGAATGTTGTAACTTGTTGTAGATCAGTGGTTCTCAACCTGTGGGTCCCCAGATGTTTGTGGACTTCAGCTCCCAGAAGCCCCAACCACTATGGTCAATGCTCAGGGCTTCTGGGAGCTGAAGTCCAAAAACATCTGGGGACCCACAGGTTGAGAACCACTGTTGTAGATGCTTTCCCACATAATTGTTTGAGTGGAACTTTAGGCTGAACAGCTGTTTCTGTCATGCTTTGGGTTGGTACTTTCTGTATGCTCATCCCCTTTGAATTAAATTTCAGTCTGGGATATGGTTAATAATCAAGATTCATGCCAGGAACTGTGTGCAGTTGGAGAGCCATATGAAACATGAACCTGTCCAGAATTTAATTTTCCTGACGCTGTTTTAATGATTAATGGCCAAAAGTCAATTGACCACAATTCTGTTTTATTCCCCCTTGCCTATGTCTCCATGTTTCTTCATTTATATCCACCTGCTAGGTTCTTCTATCATCATTGCAATCATTGTAATGATTACATTACAGAAATGTAAAGCTTTTGCCCAAGGGATGACACTATTTCATTTTGAAGTAAATTTAAAAATAGACGTAATAAAACAGAGGAGCATATAACAATATAGTATTACTGAAAACAATGACACTTATTATAATTCTTAATATATAGTCGATACAGTGGATATGACTGCTAGAAAAGTATAGACACTTATAATTCTTAATATATAGTGGATTTAATGGATATGATTGCAAGAGAAACCACCTCAAGGAAAAACTTGCTCTCTATTCAAAGATTGGATATATTAGTTATATAAGTGTGAATGATTTGTAATTAGAAGTAAAACAGGCATCTGTCTTTGAGTAGAATTTAATCAGATGTTTGAAGGAAATGCATGGATATGGCATCTCACATGATTGATTGATTTATAGTATTTGTTTATCATCTTTCTGCACAACCAATATGTTGCACAGCAGATAAATACAGATTAAAACATTTTTTAAAAGATGAAAACAATTTTAAACATTAAAAAAATAAATTTTAACATTATTTTAAATAATAAAAAAATGAAATTGAAACCAGTTTGAAGCAATGCACACGCAATTAAAATAGTCCCCAAAGCCAGCACTCTTTTAAATACCACAGCCTTTACATAACAATACAGTCACGGCTACCTGCCTTGGCACAGGTGATTTCTTTAGTCGTCAAAGGCATTGAGGTTTTACTCTGAGGACCTCTTGCCACAAGGCATTGAAAAATAGTTGGATCCATAAGGAGCTTGTGTGCGGTGGGAAGCACATACTCTATGGCTGTCTCTTCCTCTGTGGTGGCAGGGGAATGCAGTGTATGGTTGTTGCTGCTGTGGCCACTCTTCTAGTTTCTGCAAGAGGGTCTTGGAACTTCCTTTTGCAAGGGCCAAGACTTGTCAAATTGCTTGCAGTGATTTGATCCCGCTGGATTCTTGCTATGATATCTGGGGTTTTTTAAAAAAAACTTTTTAAAACATAGGTATCACATTTTTTAAAAAACAGCTTCAATTACTAACAGGCATTCTTTTTTTTGTTCCCTTTCCAGCAAACTGGAAGCTATGCCTCCAGTTATAAGAATGAGATGCTTCTTTATCCCCTACTGCTCTTCACTGGCCAGTAAATGGCTGCATAAGGGAGTCGAGGTACAGTAGTTAAAGGGTGAGTGGCTGACTGGCTGGAGGTAAGGAGGAAACAATGCATAGTCCTGCCTGGGGCAACTTTATACTAAGTCTTCTGGTTTCAGGATCTGTTAACTATTAAAGATACAGGTGGTCTGTTTTGTGTTCAGATCAGCAATAAGCCACAGCAATATAAAACTGAATTTATTATTTCCAGCCAATGACCTGGTGTAGAATACAAGGAAATAATTTGGAAATCTGTACAAATACACAAGTACTGTTGATGGGGCAGCCATGGATTTAGTCTCCAGTGAAATCTATCTTTGCTAGAGAATCCTAAATGCCATTGTTTGTTATAAGTTGGATTCTGTATTTTGTATGTATTTTGCAACATTTATGGCTCTGAAACCTGTATCAGAAGAAGAATGGAAATAAGTGTGATTGTTGTCTTCGTAAATTAAAATATCGTTGTGTCAGACAGTGAAGTTTAAAAGTACAGGTGTACAATCTAGTTCCGGACATTTAGCCAAGCTAACCAAAATGTAATATAAAGTAAGGTAAGTTCTGGTGAGTCTAAATGAGAAAGAGAGAGAAAATGAGTGAGAGAGAGAGAGAAAGGCTGTTTCCGCACTAGGCTGTTAATAGCGCTATGATTCTACTTTGAACATCCTATGGAATTCTGGGTTTGCAGAAATTAACAGTCTAGTGTGGAAACAGCCAAAGACGGAGGGAGAGAGAGATGGGAAACTGAGCTACTTAACTGGTACAAAAGTCTTTAATCATGCTGAGTTTTACATAATGCAATCACTTGATGGCAGGTAGCCAGGATAACGATGGCCAGTAATGGTACGTGTCTAATTGGTGGCCACTGAAAAGACCAGATAAACTTTTATAGGGGTGGATACTTACAGTTGTAATCCATTTTTTTCCTGTTTCGACTGGGGAAGAAATCGTTTCTAATCCAAGCACTCACACTAGCAATTCTGTGTCATGTTTTGATGGCAAATTGCAAATTATTTGATACTGGCTGGGTGGAAAAGTACTCCAGTGGCAAAATGGACTTGATCTATTGGGACAATGTTTGTCCCAGTTTTGTCTGTTTTTTTAAAAAATCCTGTACATAGCTGCTCAGATGACAATGTCACAAAATACCTTGTAGGTCTACCTCTGTATAAAATCTGCAACAAACATTACTCTTGGGAACTGATGCCTTCGCTACCTTTGTTGTTGTATACCTCCAAGTCTTTTCTGACTTTATGGTGACACCCAGGTGGGGTTTTCTGGGGCTGAGAGCATGTGACGTGCCCAAGATCCCACGGTGGGTTTTCATGGCTGAGCGGGGAACTGAACCCACTCTAGGGTCGTACACTACATTTCTCTCACTGAGTGAGGGTTAAATAATGCTGTTTTATTATTTTTATTTTACTCAGTTTAAGATGCCAATTCATCCTGTTTAATACTAGAATGCTCCAGCTTATCTACTATATAAAAGTCAAAGTTTGTGGGTGATCTTGTCTGTTTGTCTGTGTCAGGCAGGTGATGGCCTCATATGATTGGCTGTGTGAGGCAAGAAGACCACACATGATTGGCAGGCTGTGAAGATTCTGTGGAATCCTGGGGCTGGCAGTGTAGGGGGGGGCCTTTAGAATTGTCAGCTGAGAGCTTTTGGGCCTCAGGCTGGTTGCTATGGAGATGAGGCCTACCAGCAAGAGGAAGGGCAGTGTATTCCCTCAGAAACCAAACCCTCTGTATGTCAACAACTCTAAATACAGATTGGATTGAGGAATATGGGGATAAATTACAGGTACTGGAATAGGCCACTTGCTATGTGGATGAGGCCTAGTAGCAAGGAAGAGGACAGTGCATTCCCTTAGGAACTCAGTCTCTGTATGTTAACAACTCTGAATGCAGATTGGATTGGGGAATATGGGAATAAGTTACAAGTACTGAAATAGGCCAGGAGATGAAGCCTAGCAGCAAGGAAGAGGACAGCGTACTCCTTCAGGACCCCAAACTGTGTATGTAAATAACTCTGACTACAGATTGCATTGGGAAATATGATGAAAGGTTACAGCTACCTGGAGAAGACAGTTTGCCAAGTTTGGACACAGCAGCAAGTCCCCTCACAAACCCAACTTCTGTATGTTAACAGCTCTGAATACAGACTGGATTGGGGAATATGGGCAAAAGTTACAGGTACTGAACAACACAGTTTGGGGAATTAGAGACACAGGATCTCAAATCTGTGTATTATAACTGCATCTAATTCCTAAGGTAAGGTAAGGTGATTCCTAAGGTATTTCTAACAAGTGTTACCTATGAGAAAATAAAATCCTGGGCAATGCCAGGTAAATATGCTAGTAAGCAATAAATCCCAACTGTACTGATCAAGGCCCATTCAATAATTTGGCACCAGTCTCCAGTAAAACCGGATGTTCCAGTATGCTAGGGAGAAGCCCCTATATGATTAAACTGTTCTTTCTCTTCCTTTCTTTCTTGAAGATGTGAGTTGACTTTTCATTAGTTTCTCCCTTCTCATGCTCACTTACAGAGGGAGAGATTGATTTTTCTTGCTACGAGGTTTGCCCAAGTTCAGTGCTCACAGTTCTACTTACTAACAAAACAGATCAGGTTGCATATATAAAGCAAGACAGTGAGTAATTGAGTTGGAAGCAGGAGGGAAAGGGAAAGGTACAGAGTTGGGATTTGTTTCACTCCTGACAGTTTCCCATCACCATTGCAATGTAAATAGCCTGCTCTGTTTTTGTTACTATTTTCTCTCCACCTCTTCAACATTTTCTTTTGCTCTCTTGCTTCTTTTTGAGAGGGTTTGAAGACAACTACTCTTCAGTTCATCATTTGGTATTTGGCCCTTCTGATCCAGGTTTTAAACAAGACTTTAAAATATTGGCTGTTGGGATTAGGCTGTTGTTGTTTTTGTTGTTGCTAGGACTGGCGTAGTTCAGGGCAAAATAATTCCTTGGAACCTTGCAAAGTGCAAGGAATCTCACTGCAGCTCTGGGGTTTTTTTGCTGTGTGTATCAAGAAATCCCTTGTTCTTCTGGGAAATGAACAGTGACAAATATGCTTTCCATCACTACTCACAACATGTCTGTTGCATGCTGAAGCCAGCCAAAAAATTATTTTGTATGGGGGCAAGAAGTCCTTGTATTAAATTGAAAGCAGAGTTCCCAAAGTAAATTTAATTACAATATGCAAAGTTATTGTATCATATGTTAGCATTCACTTGGCACAGGATACAACTCCTGCAGTCAAGATTTTCAAGGTAGCTTTCCAAGCAGGAGGTTCATTTCTATCAGGGTTTAAGCCACAGACACAGTGGATAATAGAGGAAGACAGGAAATTAAATGTAACTTTCTGAAGTTTTAAGTAGTGTCAGTGAAGACTTGTAGACAGTAAGACAGTGCTGCTAACAGAATCAGTTGGGCTGAATTAAATATTTGTAGTCAGTCCCCCTGGATGAGATGTGATCCTATCTATGGAACAGTGGGTTTTTTTTATTTTAAAGTTCTGGATTGAGTGTTGCTTTGCCTCTTGCCCAGTAGATTTTCCTGTATCTTTCGAACTCAGGTGGCAACTTAGGAGGGCTGAAAATACAAATCTTGGCTAGATTGGAATGGAAATTTGTTTATTTAGAAGTTGTACCCAATCTCATAAAGAAGTGATTAAGACTGGTATTCTTATTAATTGCTGTCAAGTTGATTTTAATTTATGATGACCTTATGAATGATAGGCCTTATGAACAGCTCAGGTCTTGCAAAGTCAGGGTTGTGGCTTCCTTGATTGAATCAATCCATCTGAAGTCTCCCACTCTTCCTATTGCCTTCCACTTTTCCAAGCATTATTGACTTTTCCAATGAGTCATTTTGTCTCATGATACATCTGAAATACAACTGCCTCAATTTAGGCCTTTTCCACACCTTACTTTCTTTTGGCGCTGGGGTACGGGGATCACGCAAGCAGCCTCCGGCGAGTAGCTCTCGCGTCCGGGGTCCTTTGGCTCCACACGAGCTGACTGCTTGCGCGAGAGCCCCGTCTCTTCCTTCCGCAGCACAGCCTGGGAGTTTCCCAGGCTGCACTGGGACAGGAAATGCGACCAGCGCGGCAACAAAGGCTCTGCACGCCAGGTAAGTGCGTGCGGGGCCCGAGAGCAATGCACGATCGCGCACCTTTTTCGGCTTCTAGCTGAAAATGAAAAGGTGCACGATTGGCACCTGCCAGCCCCTGGAGCATCGCACGATTGTGAGTGCATCGTGCAGATCACTCCTCACAATCGCACGATGCTCCAGGCCGTCTTTCGCATGGAAAATGCCATGTGAAAAGGGCCTTAGCCACCTTTGTTTCTAATGAGTGTTCAGGCTTCATCTGTTTAAAAAACCCATTTATTTGTCTTTTTAGTTGTCCATGGTATTCATTCAGAGAACTGTTGTTCAGCATCACCTTTCAAATTAGTTAATTTTCTTTCCAAGTATTAGCCTTCTTCCTCTGATTTCTTGACTACAGACTCCATTTTGGTTAAGGACCTGGATCAAGGTATAGGAAATTTTTAACTGTTATAATGTCTTTCCTATCCACTTTGAAGCTATGTAAATCAGTATTATTGTTTTATTATTCAGTTGTAACCCTGCTTTTGCCCTTTCTTCTTTAACTTTAATCAGTAGTCTTTCCAAATCTTTCCTATTTTATGCAAGTAATATAATGTTATTTGCATATCTTAAAATTACTGATGTTTCTTCCTCTAATTTTCACACTTGCTTCCTCTTGAGTTTAATCCTGCTTTCCACATGGCATATTCTGCATATAAATTAAACAAATAGGGTAATAAAACATGCTCCTTTCTGATCAACTTCCTAATGGGAAACCATTCTGTTTCTCTATATTCCAACAGTGGCCTCTTGTCCAAAGTATAGGTTGCATATTAGAACACTCAGATGTTGTGACACTCCCATTTCTTTTAGACAGAGCCATAATTTCTGATTATCTACACAGCCAATTACTTAACTGAAATTGAAAAAAACATGGGTTGTTTTTCTTCTGAAATCCTTTAGTGCTTTCCATTATCCAACATAAGTTTGCAATGTGATCCATAATGCCTCTTTCTTTCCTGAACTCTTAGACATCTGGCATTTCTTGCTCCATATGTGGTAAAATCCTTCCTTGTAAACTCTTGAGCATCACTTTACTTGCACAGGAGATCATGTAATAGTCTGAGAGTTATCACAATCCCTGTTGCCCCGTTTCTTGTGGTTTGGAATGAATATTGAACATTTGTGGTCTGTGGGCCATAGTTTTGTTTTCCAGGTTTCTTGGTAGATTTCTATTTGAATTTGTGTAAGTTGTGTTTCTATAGCTTGAAACAGTTCTATTGGTGTGCCATCTATTCCTGGTGATTTATTTCTCCCAAGGGCTTTAAGAGTCTTTTCCATTTTGCTTTTTAAAATCATGGGTTGATCTTTAAATGGGCCTTCATTGAAGAAATTTGTTGTTATCTTATCTCTTTTAAATATATAAGTAACAACTGACAAAACCATAAAAAGATGGTATTTTTAAAATAGAAAAACAATATGCAGCTGACATAATTTTAAAAAAATCAAAAACTTCTTCTTCTTCTCCTCCTCCTTCTTCTTCCCACTACTACTATTACTACTATCATCATCATCATCCTGCCTTTCTCTCAATAATGAGCCTCAAAGGAGATAACAGCATATTTTGAACATTTTGCAGATAAAACTATGAAAAACATTCGATGGCCCTTTCTGCATGTGGGAAAGGAACCGCGCAAAAACGGGACTCACCGGACTTCTTCAGCGTCCGGGAGAGTCTGTCGAGACAAGGAGCAGTGCGAGCTCGTCCCTCCGCACTGCTCCGGCGTCCAAAATGGTGGCTTCCAATTGGTGGAGGCTCTCCACCAACTAGAGAAGCTTGCCAGCCTAAAGCCCGCCCCCGGCACATTTGCAGGCATGCACTAGTGCGTGCTTGCAAATCTGCACCGGAGTGCGGCGACGGAGTGACACGGAGTTGCGCACTCCGTGCTTTTAAAAACCTCTAAAAAGAGGTTTTTAAAAAACATGCTGCATGACCAGTTCCAGTCACTCCGGAGCGGACTGAGGTGTGGAACTGCAAAAAGTAGTCCGCCCCAGTCCACTCTACGGTGCAGAAGACCTCCGTCGGAGGTCGCTCTGCACCGTTTTAATAGCCCGGTGCAGAAAGGGCTGATAAATGTATAAATATAAGTTTCAAAAAATAACTGGTAAAGAGAAAAACATTAAGCATTTAAAAAGTTCATTAAAAGAGAACATTCATACCTTAAAAACAGCACCACACAGCACTAAAAGCCCAGTCCAGTCAGTTTCCAAATGCTGATGGCGTAAACATGTCTTAAAATCCTAACAGAAGGACAGCAAGGACAGAGCCATTCTGGCCTGCCTAGGAAGGGAATTCCAAAGTCTGGGAGCAGTCACCAAGAAGAGCCTCACCCTTGTTCCCATGAAACAAGCCTGAGAAGTTGGTGGGACAGAGATGACATTAAAGCTTGAAAGGGCTTATCAAGGGAGATAGGGTCCTCCAACTAGTCTGGACCCAAGCTGTGTAGGACTTTACATGTCATTAACAACACTTTGAATTGTCCCCGGAAATGGATCATCCAAAGGAGCTGTTGCAGCAAAAGAGTTGTGTGTTTCCTCTAGCCAGCTCCAGTTAATAATCTGGCTGCAGCAATTTGGGTCAACTGACTTTTCTGAGCACTTTTCAAAGGCAGCCTAATCTAGAGCACATTACAGTATTTCAAGTGAGATGTAACTAAGGCATGTATTACTGTTGCCAGATCTGACTTGTCCAGGAACAGTAGTAGTAGTGCACCAGCTTTATCTGTGAAAATACGCTCCTGGTCACCAATGAAATCTGGGCTGAGGGCTGAATCCAGAAGTACCCTCAAACTGTGAACCTGTGTTTTCAGGGGGAGTGCAACCCCATCTAACACAGGCTGAGCCCCTGTTCCCAGATCTGTCTTTCAGCCAAAGAAGACTACTTCTGTTTTGTCTGCAATAAGCATAGGTTTATTCGTATATCATATATCAAGCAATTTCTGCATGGAGGAAATCACTTTAGGTTGGGCCCTTTCATGTAGGAAAGGCAAAATCTGTGAACACGTAGGACAAATCTACTTGCCTTAAAGCAGACACAAGGAGAACTCCTTTTTAAACCTGGGCATTCAAGAGAGGCAGAGAAGAGCATTGTGAACTGGGCTGGGGTGGGAAGGTGAGGCCAATAGATATATATACTATTGTACCCTATTTACACGTCCAGCTTATGTGTTAACCTATGCTTGTTTTAGGGGAAAAAAGCCCTCATAAATTAGTTAAATTATATATTTAATTACATATTTTATATTTATAAACTATATGTTCTACTGAAGTGAATGTGAGCTGTGCAAGAAATTAATGTTGTTGGTACATTGTGTCTGTGTGCCTTCAAGTTGCCTGTCAACTTACAGTGACATCATGCATTTCGTAATGTTTGCTTAGGCAAGGAAGACTCAAAGGTGGTTTTGCTCTGACATATAGCCTACAGCCCCTGGTATTTGTTGGCACTCTCCCATCTAAGTACTAACCAGAGGTAACCTTGTTTAGCTTTCAAGATCAGACAGGATCGAGTGCCTTTAAGGTAACTGAGATATGTTGTAGCAAGAGGAAAAATGCTATAGCCACAACAACCAGGACAGATGAAAGGCACTAAAGGAATAGGTGCTAGAAGATGGCAGATTATATCTGCCTTCCTTCACCAGGGCAACAGTCCCTGGAAAAAGTGTCTTTAGCTTAATGTACCAAAAAAAAAAAAAAAAAAAAAATCCAGCCCAAGAGTGTGATATATTCTTGGTTTGTTCCCATTATTTCCTTGCCTCATTGTTCCCATTATTTCCTTGCCTCATTGGCTTGTGTTCCATGAGGGTACCGCAAAGAAAATGGATGAATAATTCTGCTGATGCCTGTATTTATAGCTGGTAAAATGTCATTGTTGTTGTGTGCCTTCAAGTAGTTTCTGACTTAAGGTGACCCTAATGCAGCAACCCTATTAATGGTCTTTTCCTGACAAGATTGTTTTTGCGTTGAGGGGTTGCCTTTGCCTTCCTCTGAGGCTGAAAGAGTGTGATTTGGCTAGGTCATCCAGTGGGGACATCACACACTCTCAGCCCCAGAAAATCCTGTGATAGGTTTCCCTTTGGGTTGCCATAAGTCAGAAACAACTTAAGGCACACAACAACAACAATTATACAAATCTTCATATATTTGTGCCATGATTACGCTTCGTTCTCTGCTGCTCACAGGTTTTTATCTAACCTTTCTGTGTTACTCATTTGCCTGCATCCTATCTCCTTGGACAATTCCTTTTCTTCAATACTGTATTCTTCATTAACACAGTTATGTTTCAGTGGCTTTCCGTCCTGCTCAAGTACTCTTCCAACCTCTTGTTGAAAAATGTCTTTGCACTCTTCCACACTTTATTTATTATGTCATTAACTGCTCTACTGGCTGAATCTTTTTTCTTTTCTTTTTCCTGTGTGGTCACCGTATTTCAACGATTGGACTTTGGAACTTCTCATTTCATTTTCAGTTAGTATTGTGTAACAGAAATGGCATAGCTTCAAGTCCTCAAGAAACCAGAGTTCATCAGCACATGGGCCAAATAAGATGGCCAAGTTACATGTGTGAAACTGCAAATGTATTTCACAGTTCTGGGTGACATCTAACCATTGTGCTGGTAAAAAGCAGTTATTGGAGACTGAATTACACTTCATCTGCTTTCCTCAGAAGTGCCTGAATTCTCTCCATCGCCAACTGTTTTCAGTTTTCTGGGGACTTTCCTCCATGGAACCCCTCCTTTGGAGCTGAGGACAAAGAGAAGATCCCTTGAAATGGACCGAAATTTTCAGGGAAAGATCAAATTGTAGAGCATTGTTATAACCCATTCCCTCCATGACATGATTTTGATGAAGACTTCCCCCATGTTTGTTATTGCCACCAAAGGCAGATTCTTTCGTAGGGTTAAATGACCTAGGTGATATTGCTGGGGATGTTGTCTGTGTGTGAATGAGTGAATGACAGAGTAACCTTCTTTCCTATGTGCTTCCACCCCAGTCCAATTCTCTTCCTTCACACTGGCTGTTATTGGAAACCCCGAACTCAGGCATTTAACATTGTTGCTGTTGTGTGCCTTCAAGTCATTTCCAACTTATGGCAGTCTTAAGGTGAACTTATCATGGGGTTTTCTTGACAAGGTTTGTTCAGAGGAGGTTTGCCTTTGCCTTCCTCTGAGGCTGAGAGCATGATTTGATCAAAATCAACCAGTAGATTTCCATGGTCAAGCAGGAATTTGAACCTCAGTCTCCAGAGTTATAGTCCAATACTTAGAAAACTACACCATGCTGGCATTTAACATATCATCCAGTTTAGCTGGAGCTGGGAAGATATGACAGATACTGACACTGTTGCTGTGTTTGAGCTCTGAAGCAAATGGATCAGAGGTGTGATGTAATGAGAAGGTGGACATTTTCCTTGAACTTTTTGCCTTTCCAGACCGTGGAAAAACTGTGAGGTGACCAGATTAGACTGTGGTGTGGTGTTGAGCTCCAGTTTTTCTCTTTGCTCCTTTTAAAAACTTTATTTTGTCAGAGAGCAATACCATCTCCTCTAAACAAAGGCCCATTAGGCTAATAAAGACAATGAAAACTGTACTAGAATATTACAAACATTGCTTGCAAGAAACAAATGGTTCTGCAGACAATATAATAATTGCTTCACAGATTTCACAGGATGATGTCATCCTGAATATTATTCTCTGATCAAATTTCAGGAGCAGTTTCATAGATATGATACAGCTTTAGCATCATTATTGTGGAACACTGAAGAATAACATCTTATGTTCTGCAGAACTGATAGAGGAAGGCAGAGCTATTTGTCATCTGCTTGCAGGTGGGCATATTTTCCCCACCTCAGTGCCTTTCTCAAGAAAACATGAGCTATCCACCCTAAGGCTTCACGTACAAAGACTAATGCTGTGGGAATGTTTGTCACATCTGTAGCATGAAGAAAAGTATATGTGCTTCATTTGGTGGAAGCCAGTAGTACTTTTTGTATTTTTTTCTGTGGTGAATCTTGGGCTGGAGAAGCCTAGATAAGCTTTCCTGGCATCCATATAATGCTTTCTTTTTTATGCCAAACCAAGAGAGTGTTTTCTCCTAGCCCTTGTAAGATCTTGCTGTTTGAATTGCTGTGACACTAATGGTGGTTTTAGCAGCTGTACTCATTGTTTTGCTTTTAGCGCCATGATTTGTATTGTTGGCATTTGTGCAGTTGAGTGTTATGTTGGACTGGATTTTTAAGATTTATTCTTAAGATTTTATTGCATTAATATTTTGTGTTTAATTTGATTTTGCACAGCATCTACTGTGCCAGCTTTATAGGCATCCAATAAAAATGAATAATAATAATTAAGGCCCCTTATTTCTTACTGTTAAATGCATTGTAACCCACAGTTTTTACACAGTAGTCCTCAAGTATATTCAAGAAGCTATATTGCTGTGGCCTAATAATGAATGGGTTCTCTTTTTGTCTGAGGTGTTTTAAGCTTTCATCTACCCTACTTTTCTAAAAAGTGAGAGAACATTGTTATGATAACAGCATGTTTATCTTTCATCTGTCAGCAATTAGCTTACAAAGCTAATTCCCTGACTTTGTGCCAGGTTGCGAAGGAAAGCCTTTGTCACGGTATGTTTTCAGGCTGCTGTTAATCCACTCCCATCGATTGATCATTGCCCATATGGACTGTTACCAAAGTGGGATTATCTGCAAGACTGATAGAGGAAGCCAGGGATAGATCTGGTTTATTTCTGGCTTTCTTCAAAGGGAGCATAGACTAAATTAATAGGGTCAGGCTTTTCTCTCCCTCCCTCCCTCTGTCCCTCCCTCCCTTCTTCTTTCTCTTTGTATATTTTCATCGGTGTCTCATTGTCTGCCTACTGCATGAAGAGGAACCATTCATCCTCTAACTAATTAGCATATATGAACACCAGTCAATTCTGTTGAAGCCATATAATGCCTTGATAAAGAAGATTGTACAAAAGGTGACATCATTTTTTCCATATGTTTCTTTACTGGCTCTCATTAGATTGCACACACAGAGAATTGGCAGGCTAGAAAGATATTAAGGGAGCCCAACAACTTGAAGACTAAGAAGCATTGGTCTGAAAACAAACTAAAATATGTGATACATTTCTATATTATGTAGACTTTGTTTTTTTTTTTAAAAAAAATTTTTTTGCTTGTTAACAAAAAGTTTTCAGGAATATCACAATCCACTCCACAGATATTTGTGGATATTACACCTCAAGTGGTGTAGCTATACTATAAAAAAATTATTTTCCTACTTGCATTTATTTCATTCTTAGTTGTGCAATACGAGCCAGTACAAGAATCTTGTAACCAGAAGGTGGTATAAATACATATACGAAGATATACTTGTTAGCTAAAACAGCACTGAAGCAACCGTGGAGGCACTGGCCTGAAAAATCATGGAAATATGTCTAACAGTGCAATCCTCTTCTAATCGTTGCTGGTTAGAAGTAATGCCAATTGACTTAAATGGTGCTTACTCCAAGGTAATAAGTAAGCCAGTGTGATTTAATGGTTAGAATGTTGAACTGCAATTTGGGAGATTGAGAGTTGAGCTCCTACTAAGACTTGAAACTCAGTATGTGACCAAGAAGTAGTCACTCTCTCTTGGTCTGACCTGCCTCCTAGGGTTGCAATGAGGATAAGATGATAAACAGGAGAAACAAGTACCCCTGGCTACTGAGCACATAGGAAAAAGGGTAGGATAGAAATGTAACAAATAAATAAGAACAGCTGTGCTGCAAAAGGGCAAGAGGCTATCTAAGCGAGCTTTCTGTTCCTAGGTAGCCATCCAGATGGGAGAAGCAGGACGTTTCTCCAGTATTACAGCCTTAATCTAAATCTTAATTCTATGGAAATTGCTCTGAAGTGGTTCTGTGGGGAAAAAAAGGCAGTTCTTGAAAATTAAAACACAGCAATCCAGCTTCTGAGTACGATTGAGGACTGCTGCATTAAATAAGCTACTTAAGTGAACTTGTACCTATCTATAGCAATAATAATGTTGCAAATGAGTGCCTCTAAACACAGTATTTTGCACGTTATGTTGATACTTGCTCGGTAGTATATCTGCTGAACACTGAATATTCTCAAACCAAAAGAAGGAAAAGTAGAAGGAGTGAGTACAGAATATATACAAAAAGTATGAGTTAGATCAATAAACAGTTGACTACACAAATGTCAAAGCTCACTGGCAACTAATCCAGAAAACATCTGCTTGTAGCTATGGGTAATATGATTCCCATAAAGCTGTTATTTACATCTCCAGCTTCAATCACACCTCCATCACCATGCTATCTGAATTAGCAGAATAAATAAATACAAATCCATCAGTGCTAATTTTTAACCACCAGCAGGATCCCACTGAGTAGCCTAGGACAGGCCCTCAGTATGAAAGAGCATCATGTAACTCCACTGTCAGCTTTATTGCCATGGAAGAACTGGCATTACTGAATTCTTCCTTTGTTCATAAAGCAAACCAAGCTACATGAGCACAGAAAATCTCAAAGTGAAAACATCCCTATATCTCTTCAGCAGGAATATGCAGCCTTGTGCCATTTCACAGATTCATAGAATCATAGAGCTCGAAGAGACCACAAGGGCCATCCAGTCAACCCTTTGCCAGTCAGGAATATACAGTGAAAGCACTCCTTGAAAGATGGTCTTCCAGCCTCTGTTTAAAAACCTCCAAAGAAGGAGACTCTATCACATTCCAAGGCAGCATATTCTGCTGTCAAACTGCTCTTACCCTTCCTAATGTTTAGGTGGAATCTCTTTTCCTGTAGTCTGAAGTCATTGCTTTGTGTCCTATTCTTTGGAGAAGCAGAAAACAAGCTTACTCCATCTTCCTTATGACATCCCTTTAAATACTTAATATGGCTATCCTGTCATTTGTTAACTTTCTCTTCTCCATAACCAGCTCCCTAAGCCACTTCGCATAGGGCATGGTTTACAGAGCTTTTACCGTTTTGGTTGCCATCCTTTGGACACATTCCAGCTTCTCAATATCCTTCCTGAACTCTGGTGTCCAAAACTAGAGACAATATTCCAGGTGGGATCTGACCCAAGCCAAATAGATTAGTACTATTACTTCCCTGGACTTAGACACTATACTGCTATTGATGTAGCTTAGAATCACATTGGATTTTTTTTAGCTACCACATTACACTGTTGAGTCATGTTCAGCTTGTGGTCTATTAAGACTCCTAGATCTCTGTCACATGTACTGTGGTCAAGCCAGGTGTCACCGATGCTATATCTGTGCATTTCTTTTTTTCCCCTCTAGGTGTGATACCTTACATTTCTTGTTATTGAAATTCATCTTGTTAGTTTGGCCCAGTTGTCTAATTTGTAAAGATGATTTTGAATTCTGATCCTGTTCTCTGGGGTATTAGGTACTCCTTCTGATTTGGTGTCAGGTGAAAATTTGAAAAGAATGCTCTCTATTCCATTATCCAAGTCATTGATAAAGATACTGAATAGCACTGGGCCCAGAACAGAATCCTATGGCACCCCACTAGTCAGTTCTCTCCAGGATGGAGAGGAGCTATCCTTGGTATTTGATTGATCAGTCAATCAATTACAAATCTACCTAACAGTAGCATCAACTAGCCTACATTTTACTAGCTCGTTTACAAGAATATCATGAGCGAACTTGTCAAAAACCTTACCGAAGCAAGACATGCTATATCTACAGCATTCTTTTCATCTACTAAGCTTCTAAATCCAAGCTTGTATTGATGTCAGGCTGACTGGATGGTAATTGTTTGGGTCCTCTTTTTTGACCTACTCCGGTCTGCTGGGACCTTTCTTGGAATTCTCAAAGAATATTGCTAGTGGTTCTGAGATTATTTCTGCCTTGCAGTGTTAGGGGTAATGGTCAGTGGGCTTGATGATTTTTGTCAGCTGCTTCATTACCTTCTGGACTTTTGCCTTGGGGAGATGGCACACCTCTCAAAACTATTGGCCCACAAACCATTCCTTTCTGCTTCCCTCAGCAGGGAATCCATTACCAACACCGCACGGCGGTGTGTGCAGAAATGGTCTTAGACATCAGGCTTCTGCTGTCCTCTAATTACATGGAGCTGCTGTTTTCCTCACAGGACTGGAACTGTGCTGCCTGCTGTAGAAGATTTGAACAGCTGATTTTAAACAGTTGTGCCTCTCTTCCTAAGACTTCACCTTCCTGGATGTGGAGGGTATATAAAAGCAGAGGCAGCCACTGGCAGTGGGTCATCCTTTTGGGTCACCATTTGGGGGAAAACCCAGGGACACCATCCTTTCTTGGATGATTGAGGAATATAGACCTTAGGTGAGAATCAGGGTCTTGGAATAACATCACTCAAAATAAGAGTGTGGGTTAAATCTCTTAGGCAGCCACTTTATAGTCCCTTGGTGAGAAGCATGAACTGCAAGATCATTGGGTGTCCATGTGAGAGATGTGTACCAGGGTGGGTGTGGGAAATGTTTCTGGGAGTGGGAGGAGATGCTCTGCTAATTGATTCTCTTAGCTTCCTTGCCCTCCTCTTGGCTTCTGCATACAACTCACTGTTAGTCTTCCGGAAGTGATGGGAAGCTGGCCAAGCATACCTGCCCTGTTACCCTGTGTGCTGGGGGTCCTGGGAGGGGTGCCCAAATAATCAAACAACAACAACAAAAGGTGGGGAAATTAGCTGGAGCACTCACTTAAGCTAACGAGAGGCAGAGTAACTTTGCGGGGATCTTTTAACCCTATTGTGATAATGGGGCTTTCCATTATCTAGGCTTAGCAAAGGGGGATACTTCCCTCTTCAGGTAAACCAAGGGTTAATGAGGTCTTGGGATTAGATTACATTTTAGGTGGGTCAGCATCACAGGTCACAGGGTGAGAACTGACCAATCAAGAAGGAAAGAGGTGGGCATCTTGGAGTTGCTTGAGATGCTTCCAAGGAGAAAATATAAAACTTCTGGGAAGCCATGTGGCCAGAGAGAGAGAGAGAGAGAGAAGAACAAAGAAGAGAGATGAGATCTGGGCCAGTCGTAGGCAGGCAGGCATGCCTTGTGAGTACTAGAATAAAGTAGTTAGCCGCGTTAGGGCTGTTTATTATTTTGGAGACTGGCTGATCTTAAGAATGTATCTGTGCTTTTATATCTGTTTTTGTAACTACTTGCAACTTAAGCGTGCCTGGGAGGGGGGAGCCTCTCAAGTGTGATATTGTCTTGTTTATTTGCATGCCTGATTAAATACTTTCTGTAAAATCTCTGTTTCTCTCCATTCCCACGTCAGCCTTTCGCACACGCTAGATAAGACTGCTCTCACTCAGAGGGAGGGAAGGTCCTTAAACACAGGGATTGGTAATCTACTGAACAATCTCCCACTGTGCTGTTCAGTTAATTCATAATTCAATGGGTGGTGGCAGCAAGAATTAATAATGCTGAGGGAATTGCCAGCCTTTGCCAAGGATGAGAGTCAACCTTGGGGGGCTGGTATGAACCTCAGTTTAATGCTGGAATCCCCATTCCAGTATGACACCTGTGTATACGGGGTCAGGTCAGTTAAGCAGTCAGACAGTTTAAAATAGCAAAAATGATGTTTTATTAAAGACAGACAAACACTTAAGACAACACAACCACACAGCTAACTAAGAAATAAGAAATGAGAGTTTTCGGGGGAAATGGGTGATACGACACTTTTCTCGTAGTCCTGATGAAGCTGAAGATGGTAGAGAAGAAACTCAGCATGGTGGCTGAGGGGAGTTTGCTCGACAGAGCAGCAGCAGGGCTGGATGGAAGTCTGGAGCGATCCGAGGAAGCTCTCGGAACTGGGGGTTTATATAGGGAAAGTATGACTGTGGGCTAGTCTGTACTTGGGAGAGAACAATGAGGTTTGGGCAAGAGACAATGTCTCGAAAGGTCAGAATTTAACATGATTGAGTTAAGTCCGAATTGACAAAGGAACGACCAGTATGCAGATGCAGCTTGCCTGGGCGGTGGAGTGTCCAGCTCGCCAGGGTGCCTGCTCGGGGCAGGGAGCTCTTTGTATTAGCGTGCATCCTTAATGAAGTGTTTGTTTCGGGAGGTCTCCTAAAGCAAGATCTGGCTATGTCTGGCTTGCTTAGGTGGGAAAAGGAATGATTCAGCATTTAATAGCCATGCCTAGCTTCGTGCTTGTTCGGGGGCCTCACAAACACTTGGCTGAGGGTGGCAAAATAAGACCGAATTGTGATATCAAATTGATATCTAATGTCTACCGAAGCTGGGCCAGTTCATGGTGATATCCCTAACCTGCGACATTGTCATCTTGCCAGTATTTGTTCCTTATTCTCTCTCTCTGCTCCTGCCCAGTGCATGTACATGTATTTTTAATAGTGAGGTGCCCCTATTGATGTAATCTCAAGCAAAGGGAGGTATGGTGCTGGGGGCTGGACATGCTAGGTAAGGAAAAGATGGGGATGCCATGTCAACTCACCCTATGATCTATTGGTGCCAAGTTGATCGATAATAAAACAACTACTATCCATGAGTTGCTTGTGGATGAAGCAGCTGGGTGTGCGTCACAGAGATCAAGGTGAATGAGTTTGGAGAAGTTGATCTCTCCCAGCTTTGTCCATCCAGATGTTCAGTGTAATAATAATAATAATAATAATAATAATAAAATTTATTTCTATCCCGCCTCTCCCAAATGGATCGAGGCGGTGTAGGACCAACTGAGGTTGGAGGATTAGAGGGGAGGAGTTGCCATCATCCATAAGAAGTGCAGTCTTCTTATGAGGAAACCCATTTGCCAAAGGAACAATTTTGAGGGTTTGTACTTTGTGTTGGGGTAGAGAGAGAGAACAGGGATGCTGTTGGTGTTTCATTCACCCTACTGCACAGCAGTCTCCTTGCCTGCACTGGCTAAGGTGGTCTTAAAAGTTGTGTTGGAGAATCCTAGGACTGTAGTTCTGAGGGATTTCAATGTACATGCCGAGGCTGTCTTGATGGGGTCAGCTCAGGACCTCATGGCTATCATGACAACCGTGGGGCTGACTCAGTATTGTTTTAAATCCAACACATGAAGCAGCATATATTCTAGATCTGGTCTTTGCTTTTGGTGGATGGAGAATTTTAGGGGGGATTTCAATGATCTTATTGACATGGTTAGATCACTTCCTTGTGAAGTTTGGTTTGATGGTAACAGATCTTCCCTGAAGGGATGGGGGAACCTATTAAGATGATCCACTCCAAAAGACTTAAGGAATCTGAAGGATTTCTGAATGCTCTGTCCCTTTCCACACGGGGGGGTGAAACGCGGGGAAATGGGGCGGCGCATGCAGGAACGGAGCTTACCTCAGTCCGTCGCCACGGGGAGCAGCGCGCGTTCGCCGCTCTACACGGTGGCGGTGTCCGGCGGCACCCGGCAGCACCCAAAATGGCGGCTGGAAGCTTCTGGCGGCTCTCCGCCAATTGGAGAAGCGCACCAGCCAGAAGCCTGCCCCCGGGCAGCTCTGCAGGGACGTGCTTGCACGCCCCTGCAATTCCCAACAGGGCGCTGTGACAGGCTAGCACGCGTGTGTTTCCTAAAGACCACATGAAATGTGGTCTTTATAAAACACGCGGCGCCACCCCCGCGGCCATGCGAGGGCAGTTTGAGGTGGAGAAACTCCATATTTCTAACCCCCCCAGCGCACCCCACGGTGTAGACGACCTCCAGGTCAGGCCGTCCTACCCTGTGTTACCCCGTGTTTTTCCCCTGTGAGGAAAGGGCCTCTGAGGGATTTTCCAGCTGACTGGGCTGGTGATTCTATTGAACTTTGGTTTCACTATGGAATGGAGCAATGGAAAGGGTTATTAATACAATCATTCCTAAGTACCCAATCCAGTTTTGTGGAATCTTGAATTTACCTTCGTTTACCGAAGACCTGTGGGCGATGAAACAGGTTGGGCAATGGCTAGAGTGCAGTAGCATAGTTCTCAGAGGGAATGTGATCAGAAATCAGTAGACTGTTTGTAGTACCTACCATGCAGCAGTATGGCAGGCAAAACAATCATATTGCACCTCTAGGATTGTAACCTCAACCTCCTACCCTGTGGGATTATTTCAAGTGATGAGGAGTCCTTTGGAGTTCAGGTATGCAACAAATGGCCACCTGCTGTGAAGAATTTGCCAAGTACTTCAAGGAAAAAATTGCTTGCATTTGCTCAGAACTTGACACACACTTATTACAGAGGCTAGGGAGGTTGTCCAGTGCATCATCTGGCCAGTGTTCACATGGGGTTGTATTTAGTGACTGAGGTCTCATGATGTGGACAAGATGCTTGAAGCACTTCAGCCCACCACATGTAAGCTGAACTCTTGCTCATCTTGGCTGATAAAATCTAGCAGGGATGGACTGGGTGGGTGGGTTCAGGGGATGAGTAAATGGCTCATTGTGTCAGGAAGAGTTGCCTGCTGCCTTGAAGGAGGTAATGGATCTCTGGATCCAGAGATATATGAGAACTATCACCCATTTGCAAATATCCCCTTTTATGCTTGACAGTTTGGTGGTTGGACAACTTTGGGCATTCTTTTTAGTTTATTTCATTATTTTATTGTTTTAAAATGTGTAACTTGTTTTAATACTCTTTGTAAGCTGCCCTGAGATCTTTGATGTGGGCTGGGGTATAAATATTGTATTCAATCAATCAATCAATCAATCAATCAATTAATTGGCCTATATCTATTTGTTAGTCTCAACTAGAGTGGATTCACTGAGTCAGTGAAACTTATGTAAGTCAATACTTTTTAAGTTCCAGTTGATCCAATAAGCCAACTCTAGGCCCACCACTAGGAATGAATCAGAAGCATGTCGTTAAAAAACACGGATGTGCCTTAGCATATCTAGTCTGGCACTCAGGTTTTTTTAGATGAACAATCACAGTATTTGCTTATGTGTGTTAATCATTACTACATTTCTCAATATGTTTATCTTTGCAACCTATTAGTGACATGCCAATGTTTAATCCTGACATATGTCTCTGTGTGGTTGTTGTGGATGGAGGAATTCACAACTTCCACTACAGCAGAATTACTCTACCTCAAGACACAACTTGCTGCTTCAGCCCCCTTCAACATGACCATATAGTGGCCAAAGGAGGCCAAGAAGTATATAGCCATATTCCTATAGTTGAATGCACAATGACAATGTCTCCCACTAGGACCTTTAGAGGACCTCTGAAGGATGACTTTGTAGTTGTACTATTGGGACATAGCCAGATATTTATTAGCTATTGGAACACAGCCAGATGCTTGTTTTCAGGCTTCACTAGCCACTACATAGCTGGGCTGGGGGAGAGCTGGTGGAGGGTGAGTCCCATGGGAGGGAGACCATTTTGACTCCCAGTGCAACATTTCAGCTATGATATCATTGTTGTGGAAGAAGCCATTGGAATAAGAACAGTAGTAGAAGGTATAAAAAGGAAGTAGGAACAACCATCCATTGAGGAGAGTGGATACCTATATGTATCAGGAATAATGACTTAATTATAGAAGTTTTCAGATACCTGAGAAATGTTTTCCCCTATTTTTACCTATTGCTTTTAGGCCAACCAAGCCAAAGAATAGTCCCTTTAAAATAATATTTGGAAGACTATTTCCCCTAGAAATAGACTTCTCAGGAAATTTACAGATAAAGCTAGCATGGTATAAGTACTTTTATGAGTATGTACGAGATGATTTACTCTGTAGTAAAGTCACTGGAGGGATGCACTAAAATGGTTTGTCTTGAGAATTAGAATAGGTGCTTAGATAAATATGAGTCAAATGGACTTCAGGATTTGAAATAAAATGGTTAAATTGAAAAAATGGTAAGCACATCGTGTTTATATAAACTCTGTATATAAACTCTGACCTGCATACTACATCTTTTGCAAGAGCAGTCTTAATACAGATCATATGAGTGGAGCATTTACTGGGGAAGCTATCAGCGAGTTGAATTCCCATCACTGCATCTGGAGTTCGCAAGTGTATCCCTTGTTCCACTACATTAATATTTATTATGCTTGTGGGGAAGCTAAGACACTAGAATCTGTTTGCAATTACCAAATTAAAATGCAATTAACTAGTCACAGGGAACAAACAGTGATTCCTTTTTAAAAAAAGTTTAAAGAGGTAGAACTGGGATGGGTATAAGATTTCCTGGTCCAGGATGTTTTTCGTTATGGAAGTTTTCTAAGAAATGTCATTCTGAAGGAAAAGCTTTAAAAATCTGTAAATCTAAAACAGATTCAATGTAAAACTAAACAAATAATTAATTGCCAGTGAAATATAAAGATATTTCTAGAATGTTTAATGTAGCCTCTCCCATGCTGATGGGCTTAGCTTGTTTTGTGTTGGCCTACAACTCCCATAATACCTTAGCCACAATCTTTTTAAAATAGTTGTTTAATTTATATCCTGTGTTTCTGCTGTGAACTGGGACTCAAGATTGCTTGCAAAATTAAAATAAATACAATGTAGGTAAAATTTACACAAAATATTATATTCTTCAAATATAATGAAACTATTTAAAGCATTGAAAATAATTTAGAACATCCCGCCTTTTAATAAAGAAAAAGCTGTTTAACAGCTCCCCCAAACCTTTTGGAATGAAAAATTGCAGCATGGACATGTAGCCAAGGAGAAGGAACTTGTGACCCTCTAATGTTGTTGAGCTATAACTCTTACAGGTCGTTACCACTGCCTAACTTGCATTCTAGTGTGGATGAAAGTCAAAGCTCAATGATATCTGGAGAATACACACCTACATATTGTCCATCCTTGCAGTGTCCCAGCACATATATCTGAGGTGTTTAGACGTCATCCAAGTAATGTTGCACATATTTTTATCTAGAAATAATGGCTATTAAACTGGAAAATGAAAAATAACCTTTCAAATTAACTGGTAGAAACTTCGTTTTGTACATACTGGTCAAACAATCTATATAGTTTGAGGCAGGAGAGTTTAGGGATACTTGCTGCTTTTTTTCTCAGCCTTGTTCAGTACTGACAGTATACACAAAAAACACCAAGTCACCAAGCTCAGCTTGATGCACTTTTCAACTTGCCTTTGTCGTGACTGTATAGCTTACCTACTACTATAGGCAGTTTTCCTATTAGAAGACTCCCTTTTGCACTCACGGAAGGTTGTTTTAATCTAGCATGGTTAGAAAGATGAATCCAAGGCCATCAAATAAGGCTATGTAGTACATGATAAGAAATATCCTGTGTTTTTGCAAGAGTTGTTTTTGTTGTTAAAAGAATCTTAAAAGTGCTCTTCATCCAAAGATATCAGGGCAGCATACAAAATACTGTTCATGGAACAGTACTGACATATTTTATCCTTCTGCTTGCAGTTGTTTGGAGTCAAGCTTGATTGTTTAATAACTGAGTCATGTAATTTTCACAGAGAGGCTAAGCTAACCAGTACAATAAACAAAAGTGTGTTATAGGTTCTATTAATTTCATGTAAGAGATTTCTTTCTTGAACCATTTCTGCCTTACACTGTTATAGTGCTATTATTCCACTTTCAATATCCTGTGAAATTCTGGAGTTTGTAGTTTACTGAAGCCAAAGAGCACTCTGGCCCCTCCCTAAACTGCAAACCCTAGGATTCCATAGGATTTTGAAAGTGGAATGATAGCACTATAACAGTGTAGTACGGAAATGGCCTATGTCTCAGGACATATGAAAGAGATATTTTAAAACTAGTTTGGAAATTCTTTGCACTTCCAAGAAAATGGAATCCAAACTTTCTGCTATGAAGATAGACTTGTGGTATTTCTGTTTGCTCATCTAGTACTGAAATGGTAATTTTGAAAAATCTGTTTATCTTTCTGTTGAAATTCTCGTATGTTTCTAGTTTTTAGAGACAATTTAGCAGCAGTATTCGATATGGCTGGCCATTAGCAATATTTCTGAATACAACCCCTTCCTACCATGCTTTCAAGCCCAGTTCAGTGACTAGAATTATTATGAGAGGGAGAGGAGGAAAGAACCAATTCATCTTGCTGTCCCCACCAAGTCCTCTTCACCCATTCTTTCAGCCTTCCATGTATTTGAGGGATAACTTCTGCCTTCAAAAGCATTCTCTGTACAGACAGGTTTCACACACAATTTAGAACCTTATTTATGCTGAATTCTAAATAACACAAGCTACCATAATTTACATAGAGAAGCCGCAACTAGCGTGGGTCATTAACAGAGCTTAGAAGTCAGTCCAACGGCAATGAAGTCAAGTCAGATAGAGGGATGAGCAGAACAGTTGTTGAGATCTGGTTCCAAGCTCAAAGGAAACAAAAGCTCTATCTCCTAGCTGGCTTGAACTCCTTCTGCAAGGAGTAGCAGATTTTGCTTCCAGCACCCTAAGAATATTTGCTGTTGGTTCACCTATAGAGACTGATTATTAAGCAAAACCATCTGGGGCAGCTCCAACTGAGCAGCAGACGTGCTGGCCCTCTCCCCAAACACTCTTATATCGCTTCTGTCTCAGAGGGAAGCATGGCATGAGGCCTACATAAGTAAGGAGGGCTTCCTGCTGCAGATGTTAGGCATGGAGGTTTTCATGGCTCATGGGGATGCACAAGAGAGGGTTGGGGGTCTTATCTCTGTTCCTTGTGTGTGGGATTTCTGAATATTGGACTTCAGAATATGGCTTCAGTTTAGAAACTACATTAGGTTGTTCATTAATCTAACAGATTCACTCTTCTCCTTAGCCATTAATGTCTAATAGATGTCTAATAAAGTTATTTGATATCTCTAACATTTGTGTATTGCATATAGCCAGCATCAACCTTTGCTCATAATTGCTCAGAGCAATTCACAAGCCACTTGCTATATACGTAAGCTAAAATATTAAGAATATTTCAAAATCATGAATGTAAAACATTAATACATTATAATATTAACTAAAATGGACTTGCTGTTAATAAATTATTATTAGCTAATAAATTATTAGCTATTTGTCCAGCACTTTTCTAAACTCTAAAAGGAAGAGAGTTCTAAAGCTAGGAAACCACTTTTATATTCCCTCCATGTTTAGATAGTCTGTATGGAGTAAGGCTATGGGGGGTGAAGAATGGAACCTCCATGATCAGGTGCAATGTATCTTTGAATCCAGGACATATCTCTAAAGAAAGGAAACACCTGAGCTCCTGTTTAATTATCACATGCAATCTAAAAATTATAAGCAGATTGGAACGGTTTAATGTTGATAGATGCCAAACAGAAAGATTATGCTTTGTACTAGTTGTTTCCTGAATGTTTCCATGAAGAAACCTAGTGTATATAAGGTTGGCACAGGGAAATGTGTTTTGTCTCACTTTGGGCCTCCACTAAGTGTGTACCAGTTCTCCTGCAGAAACAAACTTTGACCATTTCTGCACTAGACTGTTATAGTGCGATTATTCCACTTTCAACATCCTATGAAATTCTGAGGTTTGTAGTTTACTGAGGCCAAAGAGCTCTCTGGCTGAGCATTCTAAATGCCCCTCCCAAACTGCAAACCCCAGGATTCCATAGGATGTTGAAAGTGGAATAATAGCACTATAACATTGGGAGTCACTGATCACACACAAAACATGTGCAATTCACATTTCATGGCTTAGGATGCTCTTAGCTAGGCCAAGATTCAGAACTCTGCTTAAATACAAATTCCTTTGGGGACATTTATATCTGGAGTTAGAAGAAAGAGTGTTGACTTAAAACTTTAAAATTGCCAACTTTTAAAAGTTACCCACTTTAAAAAAATTAAAGAAAGAAATGACATGATGGTAAAAATGCTCTGAGTATTCTTAGCAGAAGCATTTAAGAGAAAACCAGGAAAAGGAACAACAGCAGCAGAAGCAATCCCTATTCCCACTTCTTCTTTAAAAGTCCTTGTGATGGGGCAGTTCCCTTCCCTTTCCCAGCTTTAACTCACCTGAACATGTTTTCAAGGGGAGATTGCTTGATTTTTAGCCAAAGCTATTAAAATTCCAGCATGAAAAGGTCCAAGGTTTGCTTTGAGCTGGGCTGAAGGCAGAATGATTTACTGCTG
Source organism: Iguana delicatissima (assembly GCA_948472985.1). Classification (NCBI taxonomy): domain Eukaryota; kingdom Metazoa; phylum Chordata; class Lepidosauria; order Squamata; family Iguanidae; genus Iguana; species Iguana delicatissima. Next base: position 1,461,885 of record CAOKZL010000039.1, on the reverse strand, counting down.
TAGATAAACCCACAGCACTGATGTGTTACTCAGAGTATGATGCATGTGCCATTCTCATCAGTGCATCACCATGTGTGGTCCAGTGGAAGAACTCCAAGTTAGCATCCCATGTGACTAAAAGCTCTCTATTAACACTGAAGAGGAAGACAAAGAAAGAAAGAAAGAAAGAAAGAAAGAAAGAAAGAAAGAAAGAAAGAAAGAAGTCATCTATTCTAGAGACAAAAAAAGGTGATCATATTTCCCACTTAAGCTGGGGCTCATGGAGTGATGCTGATATCATCTATGTTTACCAGAGATCATGCAACTTGAAGATTTTTCTTTTAGAATCCTAAAATATTGGGCTGTGGTTACTACCACTGCATGAATAATCTGAAATGCAGTTGCATTCATTATTTCCATAATAAGATCTTGGTGAACTCTTGTGAACTCTTTCTTCATTGCTATATCTATTTCCTTGGGATATAAATTGGATTAATTGTTATTTGATCCATTGATGAGAATTCATTTTTCCTTAGGATAAACTACAAAGAATGTGACAATAGCCTGAGACTGTAATTATACTAAATATCATGTTATATGAAAAAAAAATGTTATGTGAAAAAAAAAGTAGCATATTTGTTATCGATGTGGGGGAAGGATCTTGATAAGATAGTGAGGAAACAGTTATTTTATATGACAGCAGCGGCAAGGTTAGTTATAGCGCGTAGATGGAAAGAAAGGGTCGCACCATCGATAGAGGAATGGGAGTTGAAATTAATAGAGATGATTCAAATGGATAAACTAACAGGTATATTAAGAGGAGAAAGTAAGAATATGATCGCAAGACAATGGGAGGAAGTACTACAATATATCAAAAATTCATGAGGAGAAAGAGAATGGGTTAAATTTTTGGTTGAAATCTTGTTAGGGGTATTTAAATTGGATTTGGAAAGAGGGATACCAATTTGAGATAGAAAGATGATTAACTGACTCAAAAGTCAAAGATGGAAGTTCGGGATTTAGCCAGGAGTTAAATAATAAGTTAAATAGTGTGTTCAAGTTTGGTAAATATGTGTTGTATTTTTCGTTGTGAAGGTATGTGGATGAAATATGTTTGTTGTTCTTCTTTTTTTGTTGTTGTTCTCTCTTTTTTTTCCTTTTGTGCGTTGTGTTTGTTTTTTGTTTTTTTTTGTTTATGTGTTAATATTTGAGTAAGTTTTGTGTAAATATGTGTAATTATTGTTTTCTTTTTAAAATATAATAAAATTTATTAAAAAAAAAATTTTTAAAAAAAGAAAGAAAAAAAAGTAGCAATGTGGAGTACTCTAGTTGAGGGCTTTAGCCAGTCAGTTGTGCCTTTTCCAGGACACTGTGTTTTTTCTTCCATCTCTGTTTTCTGATTCTACACCTCCAACAGTCAACCAGCATTCCATAGCTCCTGAGCAAGGATCCAGCACATCTACTAGGTATTTTTCATTGGAGTGGTTAGAGTTTTTTCCCCCTGGTCTCTCTTAGGATTCTTTACTATTTTGTGGGGAAGGAGTTAGTCCTATAAACCTTTGTTCTTCCACAGCCTGGTTTCTCTTTTAGTTACATGAGGCTCCATACTTGGATAATGGGTTTGCTGTTAGCATAGAGGGTGTGTGAAATGACCTTCTGTTGGCACTGATGGGACTTATTTCCAGCAAATGTATTGAAGATGAAGATGATTGGTGGAAATCGCTTCTTTATAGTGGCTATGCTTTGATACAGTCCAAGTAGTTCCTCAAACAAAGTCAGGGAAGATATACCTGGAATGCAATATATTTTGACTATGTCAGAATCGGAGGCCTCAGAGAAATGAGCCTTCTTTCAGATTCCTTATAGGCAAAATTTGCAGAGATTTTTCTGGTAAACCATAGCAAATGCAAAAGGAGGAAACCATCAGAATTTCATTAAACAAAGCTGCTGCCTCATTCCTTTTGATCAGTGCTTGGCAATTATTCTGGGTAGCTTTTACAAAGTTTAACTGTTCATAATTTGCCATAGCTAACATTTTGATTTTTCCTCAACTATTTTTATTGACGTGATGAGTAGAAAAGATCTGCACCATATAATCTATTTAAATTACTTAAATCATTCCAGTGAAAACTTAATTCAGCCAACTTGCTTTTGGGGAGAAGATTCCTGTCTTCTCTGATCTTTATTTTATATACTTTGCAAGTTATCATGGTATCTTGAAAAGCTCTAAGGAATTGAAAAGAAAGACCATATATTGAAAAGACAGCAAGCACAATGGAATAAAACATATTTAGTCTCTGCAGTTCAATACATAATTAACCAAGTCCAACAGAACTCACTGGGACATACATCTGAGTAGGTGTGTTTTGATTACATTGTTAAAGTGTTTCAGGGGAAATCTGTCTCATCTACTGGGAAACACATCATAGCCTGTGTGCCTCCCTGTTTCTCCCAGACAAGAGAAGCACTCAGAAGTAGACTGTTAGACTGTTCAATGGCATCTTGTTTTACAACATGGCACCATAGTGGAAGGTCTTCACAAGAGAAATGAAGATCTTATTACTTCATGGCTCCACCATCCTATATGTCCTGAGTTCCACATGCAGAGTTTGTCCTTGGACTAAGGATAGAGGTACAGAGCTGTGGAGGAATCATTACTCAAGGAGATTATTCTTCTTTCTCTTTCTCTAGTGCAGTAAGTAACTGTGCAAGGTTAGGAGGCCCCGCAGAAGACCTTCCATTGCTGAGTGTGGATTTGAATCCTGATCTCCATAGCCCAAACTCAAACTGCTACAGCTTGCTGGCTCTCCATGGGAATATACTGGATACATATCAATATTGTTGTCAACTGTCATCAAGTTGTCTTTGACTTATTGCAACCCTATGAATGGCAGATCTCAAATTAACCCTGTGATCAACAACCCTGCCCTCTTCTTGCAGACTCAAGGCCATGGTTGCCTTCATTGAGTCTATCTGTTTGTAATGCCTTGATTGAATCTGTCCATTTCTAATATGCTTTTCCTCTTTTTGTACTGCCTTCTACCTTACCAAGCATTATTGTCTTTTCTACTGAGTCGTATCTTCTCATGATACATTCAAAATACCCCAGTCTCAGTTTAATCATCTTGGCTTCTAGGAAGAGTTCAGGCTTGATTTGCTCTAGGAACCAATTATTTGTCTTTTTAGCAGTCCAGTGCACAAAGACGCTCTCCCATATCATCTCATCACAATCCTTGCAGTGCCTCTGTCAAGATGGGAGCATGTTCCCAATGCTTCTCTCCATGTGTGACCAGCTGCCTGTAGAAGGGAGTATGAGGGACATGCTCCATCCTTCTGGACTGCAGCTGGCCTTCTTCCCATGCTGCAGTAGGGGAGGAAGCATGTAGACCACACTCTTGGCCTCTCTGCATGGCCAGCTGCAATGGAAGGCTTGCATGATATAGCCCACGATTGTGCCAGCTGGTGACGCAGGAAGGGCAGGACTGCGACGACCTCATGTGGAGGTGTCGTTGTAGTCTTGCTCCTCTCACAGCCCCATGCTGGGATGCCGTCGTCATGCAGAAAGGGCCTAATTCTGCTTTACATATGATGTGTGCAGTATACAAGTTAAACAGGGTGATAAAATGGAGAATTTCCTGACCCCATTGCCAATTGGAACTCATACTGTTTCTCCATATTCTGTCCTGACAGTAGCCTCTTGTCCTAAGCACAGGTTACATAGGACAATAAAATGTTGTGGAACTCCCATAATCTTTAACAGTGATCCATAGTTTTTCATCATCTATACAATCAAAGCTTTTGCTATTAATTATAAACTAGTGGCTTTGGTACACTCCACAATCAATTCTTTGGTATACCTCATGATCAAATGTATGTTTACAATATGATGCCTAGTGCCTCTCTTTCCTTAACCCAGCTTGGACATCTGGCATTTCTCACTCCATATATGGTAGAAGTCTTAGTTGAAGAATTTTGAGCATTGCTTTGCTTGCATGGGAAATTAATTGATTGGCCTTGTGATCACTGCAATTCCTAGTGTTCTCTTTCTTTGGGACTGCAACATATATCGTGCATTTCCAATCTGTGAGCCATGTTTCCATATTTGTTGGCAGATTTTAGTTAGAACTGGAGTAGATTTGGTCTCTGTAGCTTGAAACACCTCTTTTTGTATGCCATCTATTCCTGGTGTTTTATTTCTGTGTGCAGCTTTCACTTTGCTTTCTAAAATTGGAGAATCATCGTCATATGGTTCTTCCTTGAATACATGTGTCCTGCTGTCATCTGTTTTATATAGTTCTTCCATGTATTGTTTCCATTGTCTTTTTATTGCTACTTGGTCATGTAATGTGTTCCCCTGTTGGTCATACATCATCTGTCCTCTTGGTTTAAATTTCCCTTTGATTTCTTGGATCTTGTGGAAGACATCCCCTGTTTTTCCTCCTACTTCTCTGTATTGACTATAATAGTTTTCCTTGTCTCTGTGTACCAGTCACTGAACAGTTGCATTCAGGATTCTGACCCTATTTCTGTCACCTTTTAGTTTTGCTTCTCTTCTCTCCTTAACTGCTTAAAGAGTTCCGTCTGTCATCAATTGAGGCTTCTCTTCTTTTCTCTTTTATATTGGTTTTCATTTCAGATAGTGTCCTTTTGCATTCTTCCCTTGCAATGTTCCTGGCTTCAATCCAGAGTTCTTCTGGTTCATGGTCAATTAGGCTTAATAGTGCAAATCTATTTTTTTACATTATTTAAAATGTTCTTTGGGTTGTATTTTGGCATGATAGCTGATTAAGTGCTCTTAGCTTTACTCTAATTTTGGATATTAGCAGCTCATGGTCTGTGCCACAATCTGTTCTTGGTTTTTGTTTTTTTTTGTTTTTTGAGAGAGAATGGAGTTTCTCCATCCGCTTCCAATTAAGTAGTCTGATTTCTATACTGGCCACCAGGTAATGTCCGTGTATACAGTCACCTCTCTGGTGGCTTGAAGAATATGTTCGTGATGAATAAACTGTTGGCCTTGCAAAATCCAGCCAATCACTTTCCTGCTTCATTTCTTAATCCTAGACTAAATTTTCTGACATTCTTTGATTCTGGTTCCTGCTTTTGGATTTATAACCTATGATTATGAAGAAGTCCTGTTTTGGTTTGTGATCAATTTCCTCCTGAACTCCAGCATAGAATCTTTCTGTTTCTTCTTTTTCTGCTACTGTGGTTGAAGCATAAACTTGGATTATGGCTGTAATGATAGGTTTTCCCTGACGTCTTATTGACACGATTGAGTCAGACTTTGCATCGTATCCTTTGACTGCTTTTGCTTGATCTCTCCTCACTATAAATGACACCCATTTCTTCTTAGAGTTTATTTCCTGAGTAAAACAGTGTGTAATTATCTGGATCAAAATGTCCCATTCTTGACCACTTTAGCTTACTCACCCCGAGTATTGCAATGTTTATTATACCTTCCATGTCTTGTTTTACTATGTCTGGCTTCCCCTGATTCATGTTTCTCACATTCCATGTTCTTACAAATGTGTATGTGCAGCTTTCAACTTACCTTTTAGCTCTGAGCATGTCAACAGTTGAAGATCCTTTCAGCTTGAGTCCAGTTGTGTTGTTAGGGATAGCTTGTTCTCTGCTCCTTCCCAGTAATTTGTTGAGTGCCATCCAACCAGGAAGTTTGATCTACTAACACAATCTATTATCTGATTTTGGATTGTTATCATCATAGGGTTTTCATGGTAAAAGATATTCAAAGAAGTTTATCATGCCTCCATCTATGTGATACTGACAATGGTACCTATGGTGCCACTGACGTTGTCTCTGAGAGACCCTCTGCTAGTATCACTCCCAACACTACTGCTGCTGTCAAGTAGCTGTTTGGCATATTAAGTTTGGCTCCTCCACAGAAGCTGTCTAACAAAGACAACTTTACCAGCAAGACTGGTCCTGTCAGGATAATTTCTTGCCTCACAGAAGCACACAATCCCACCACTGTGGAAAGGTAGTACCTTTGGTGGGATACTGGATATATCTATACCAAACATTAAACAGCAGCCATTCAGATTGTTACTGTTATAGTGCAGAGAGCACTATTTAGTTGATGGTAGGGATCAGAGTGAGAACCAGTGTGGTGTAGTGGTTTGAGCATTAGACTACAACCTAGAGACCAGGGTTTGATTCCCCTGCTCAGTGATGGAAATCCATTGGGTGATGGGTGCATCACACACTCTCAGGCCCAGAAAAAAAGCATGCTATGTTTGTTGTAGGGCTTCATTGCATGAAGGGGTCATATTGCCAGAGCAACACGTTATTGCCAGTTCAGATTCAGTGCTATCACATGATGTTGTTGCTAACCAGGAGCTACAGCATTGCAATCCGCCCAAAATCCACCCTTTGCCAGTGCTGAAAATAATTCATTAATGACCTCTTTTTCTGCAACAATCCTGTTAGCGGCAGTTTCTCAATAGCATTTGATAGCACTTCTTTCCGTAGCTGATCCACTAGTGAGTGTGGTGTGGGCATTTCCAGACTGTCCCTCCCTTAGCTACTCCCATGGCTATCTCTGCCTAATAGCCTCCAGATCACTTCCAGTGCTCCAGGGGTGAACACAGTGGGAGAAATGGAGAGGATCACATGACAAGGCAAGTTTGGAATCTATCACCTCTCCATGTTTATTTTAAATTTGAGTTAATTTTTTTTACTTTTTTCAATACATTTTTAACATTATAGCACAAAAATGCCAGCATGTTATGATGTTACAATGTTGCTGCACTAGCACAGCATAAAAGCTCCCACCGCCCAATCACAAGCTGTGGGGCTGGGAAAAGGTGGGAAAAAGGACTTGCCAATGATACTGTAATGCGATGGGAAAACTGATGCCAGTAACTTTGCTCTTCCCCTTAAGTCAAAAGGGTGCGGTAGAGAATGTTAATAACCTGATATCATCATGGAAATGGCAATGCTGGAATTAAAACGGAACAATGTGATATTGAGGTATGGTGTGATACAACCCTTAGGGCTGCCATAAGTTGGAAATGACTTGATAATATGACAACAACGGGAAGGGTCAGAGTGCTCTGGAAACACCTAATCTGCCTTTCTTGAGATTCTCAAGAGCTTAATAAGTGCAGCTTTTAAAATTTTCTTTGGTTGAGGCTACTTTTTCTTCAGGATAGTTCTACCTTATTTTGGTCATATACTCATCCTCTGAAATGTCCATATCAGTGTATGCTGATGTTGCCAGACAGCTTGTACAACAGCTACAACTTACATAAGTTTGGTGCTTAGCAAACCAGGCTGAGACCCCAAATGATAAGCCTGCGTAATGTATAGCAATGTGCTGAATTTCATCTTGAAGCCATGGTAAATGTTCTTCCAGACACAGCTAATTCTGTGCTGCAGCTGTGAAAGAAAACTCAAGAGCTTTCTTTCTTGCACTTCCCATTGTATTTTTCCAACTTTGTTTCTTTCTATATACGCTTCACCCACGCATTTCTATTGCACGTTTTTGTTCCTATTTGGTTAATGATACAATCAAACAGCAATCAAACAACAGCAGCATCCACTTGCTGTCAAGAGCTATTGATAACTTAATTCTGAACTGAGTACTCCAATAAATGATATAAAAATTAAAATAAAGTTTTAAGTCTTTACAGTAATATAATATTATGGCTGTACCCCTAAGCATAGTCATGGAAGTTAGTGTTCTTGTTTCTGAATAAACTTGCTTAAGATAGCAGTGTCTGTTAGGAAACAATATTGAAAAGATCTCTACCAGTTGGCAACTTCCAGACAGAAGGCGGCTGCACAGCCCACAGGCTGAATTCTGTTTATTGCTGTCCAAACAGTCTAAGAACCCAATCCTATACAGGGCTACTGTAGAGTAAGTTTCATTGAATTCAGTGGTTCTCATTCCCAAGTAAATGGAAAAAGAACTGTAGCCATACTTCCTGTAAAAGAAGCAAGGGAGAAAAACAGGCTCTTCAGTTAGCCATATTAGAAGATGAGTTAGGAAATAAACAGACAAATAAATAAGTATGGAGTGACGCCTGTATCCCTTTGATAGTATGTGCATGGCCTGAGGAGTACTTGGTACCCATTCCCAAATGCTAAGTATTTTGTCTTAGTATTTCAAAAAATATACATATGCAATTGCTAAAAGGATATATATATATATATATATATATATATATATATCCAGGAGGAGGATAAAACCCACAATGGTGTACAAGTGGAGCTCACAGATTGAATCTTAACATGGTTCTCACTGGAAAGATTGGAGGGGTGAGACCCTACATCAGACACATAGCCACAATGTTGTGGGGACAGTTTGTTTCCCAATCAACCACTGAAACCCACTTTAAAATCCAGTTCTGAAGAACAGAGTTCTGGGGCACTGGAGGAGCAGGGCACCAAAGGATGATCCACCCCATTCCTGCAAACAATTGATGGTGCACTAAGGAGAAACAGGGACTCTTATAAGGTCCTGTTGCAACTCATCTAGCACATTGCCAGTCATTGATGGGACTGGTTTTGCATGCTTCAAGTATCTGCTATCAGGTGAGGCTCCCTGATAAGGCCAAATGATATGGTCTGCTGGATGTGATTGGGGCAAATGTTTTTAACCATTGCCTAAGAAGCTAGCATGATCTCGTTAGGTATTAGTCAAAGTATCCATTACCAATTGTGTACAGAAGTGTTGTTGTTACAGTGTATCCCATAGGGACTGCTATGAACAATGTACCTGGGAAGGTGAGAGAAGGAATGAGATTTAGGCCAAATATGTAGTGCACCTTAAGAATGTTGTTTTAGATCCTGGAAAAAACTAAGCAAATGATGCTGGATCAGTCAAGGATGGTCAAGGATGTTGCAGGGTGGGGTAGGTGGCAGGCCCTAGACTGAGAAAGTCTTGGGGAGGTGGTAAAGTGTATGGATTTATGGCTCTCACCAATCACTGCTTTGTGCACCTTAATTTGTAATGTTAACCTATAAAAACTCTAAGCTAAATGTATGCTTTGGTATCAGCAAGTTCTGTGGAAGTGTACTGCATTGCCCATGTTTATCCATCAAAATAAACTACTGTCTACTTCATAGTGGATTTTGTGGAGTGTGAGTTATCCACTACATGACATCCACTCACCAGTGGTTCAGTACCCTTTCCCTTGGTGCAGCTGGTTGGATTTTTAAGGTGGGTTTGGGGGGCATATATGATAGCAGCAATGATAACTGCATTCATTAATGAAAATAGGGAACAATTACAAGGTTCCAAATCTAACTTCCAAATCACAACTGACTAAAAAGATACCAGACATGTTATTTTATATTTATACCCAGTACTATGCCCAGTACTTTCCATTCTAATACACAGTACCAAATTATAGCTCTTTGATACCATTTTAACTGCCATGTCTCCATCCAATAGATCATTGGGATTTGTAGTTTGAGGAGGTATTTAGAATTCTCTGCTTCATTTGGATTTATCCTATGGGTCCTTTTGACCAGAAACTAAAACAGCACGCAGTTCAATATAAAGTTACCGGAAAACAGGAGTGAAGATTAGCATTGATCTAACAAGTTCTCAATTTATGCATTCATACTGTAGAAACATAGATAAAAAATTAATTTGATCTTCATCTGTGGATTTACATTTCTTTCAGGTGATTCCCACCATACTACAGTGTATTGGAGTTTAAGAATCTTATGAGAAAAATATTCCCTTAGCCATGTTCCTGGGAAAAGAAGTTTGCTTAAATAGTTTAATAGCTGGCATCTTTATGTAATGGAGAAGAACTCCAAATACATTTTGTGCTGGGAGGACAGATGCTCACAACAATGATTGCCTCTGTAGTCAAATATCCTTTAACATAAAGGCCTTCCTCTCAGTCTTGCTGATTGAATGATCAGCCTTCCGAATGAGATCGCCTTCACCATGTCTGGGGAGAAAGCATTACATTGTTTTATAAATCAGTAAAACTAGCACTTTTGAAACAGTGTGATAAACTGTCAGACAAGTAAGTGATCTGACCTTGAACTTTGAGCCAGAAGTTATGGGAATGGCACCACAGCGGCAGCTTAAAGCTCTTACACTGCAATGTGCCATTTCTAAAACAAGTAACTGCATAACGCAATGATAGGCTTCCCTTTCCCCAGCCCTTCCATTCTCTGCTCTCCCTGTGAAAGAAAACACTGCCATCCCTCCTCCTCCTCCTGCTCCTCCTCCTGTCAAGCCAAATGACTACAAGAAACATATTTCACTCCAAGATAAAACAAAGACATCTCCCTCATGGCCAGAGTGTAAGATGTCATTGAAATAAATGTCCATAGAATCACCAAACTGTTCTGCTATAAAGGAGTGGTTCTTGATGCAGCTAGCGATCAACAAACTCACTTCCTAATTAAGTACAGGAGCATAATGAGGAACAGGGCTTCCTTTGTTTAGCCAGCCTGTGTGAACTACAGCCACAATTCCCCAGACTCTCCTAACTCCTTCATGCAAAGATTGTAATTGGAACATAAGGAACCAGGTACTACAAGAGCAAATGGTTTGACAGTGGCTCCATTCACTGCCAGCCAGATGTGAGACACTTTCAAAGGGGCTGAGTGACTCATATATTGCCTGGTGTTGTATGACACCATAATCTCTGGTTTTCAGGCCTACCATCAACAGGCACTGTCATCTTTAATGCAATCTAATGAGACATTAAGATTTATAGAAAGGATGGACAATTCAAGCTGAATCACTGGAAGAACTGGCCAGAGAGTAACCAGGTTGTCCATTTGCATAACGTTACATGAACAATACGTTTTAGACTAAAGCTGATTAATTTCTGCACTTCTTTCTGGAGCACTGATGAAAGTGGACAAACATGGATAATTAAGGAGTAAGAAAACCATTACAGAATTCAAGTAAAATATTTTACCCACAGTCGGAAGTGGAGTTTTGGTGCACAAGACAAAGCCTAATATGGTCCAAAGACATTCCAGATTGTGTTGCAATTTACCTTGCATGCCTCAAAATCAATCGCATGCCAAGATGATGGTAACACAGGAGGATTGGAGGCTCCTGAATATTGCATGGAGGTGAATAACTTTCTGTTTATTTTCTGGATTATAGGTTAAAGAAGACAGTAAATTTTTAATGCTTTTTTTCAGAGATGTTCCCCGAAGTCTGAAAATTGTATGTTAGTAATAGATTATTCCCTTCACCTTTAGGTCTTGCATTTAGCATGATTTGTTTTTAATTGGTCATTAGAAGGTAAACATGGGCTTAATTTAGAAGTCTGATTGCTGGGGCATGTATCCCTGAGGAAATCTCACTATCTGACAAAAAATGGGTTAATTGTTGAGAATTTGCATTCCCTTTAATGTCTAGTTATGCCCCCTCTTGCACTATTTCAGGACCAAACCCAAAGGACTCTGTAAAACAGTGAGTTCTGGGAATGCTTTTATCATGACGCTTGATAATGGATGTATGACATGTGGCCTGCAGCCTGCAGCCAATTCTTATACTCCCCCTTTTTACCGTCTTTGAGCATTCCCACCCAATCAGCTGCCCCAAACTGCATTGTTGGAACTGCAGTTGTTGCAGCACAATTGAAAAGCTGTTCCTAAATGAGACTGGTCTCTGATGTTGTAATCAACATGGAGCAGGACCTGTGGTTGTGGAGGACATTCTGGCATCTTCCTGAACTATAGAGCCATCACGTTTGCAGCTGGATTTGGATGAGAACTTGGCAGTAGCATCTTTAGTGGCAGCTGGGAGGAGGAATGGGTATGGCTCCTGAAGGGTTGAGGGGAGGCCAGTGTGCCCTCCCGATGAAGAGCCTGTCACTCTTGCTGTTTGAAGTAGACTGTAAGTGAACAAAGTGAGCTCAAACTTTTTGGGCTTTTAAAATGATATCAATCTGGACTCTGATGCCATGATGATGGTCTATATCCTGCTGCACTCAAGAGGCTTCAGCTCACACTGAAATGGTGGAATCTCCTCTATGTCTGTGCAGGGGTCATTTGGTGTGTCAGATACTGAGTCTGAATCATCTAATGCCACTTCAGGGTAGGTGTTGACAGGCAGTAGGAGAGAGAAAGATGTGGTTATTGCTATGTTAACAAGCCTCTCCATAAATCCATCCTAAAAGGGGAGCTCTTAGATGAGCTGTGGAAATTAGCAGGATTGAAAAGGAGAGTTATAAAAACTGAAGTGTACAACAAAACACATAACACAACAATATTAAGACATGCATTTTAACATCGAAATCTAAAAGACAATTGCACATGCTGATTTATCTAAGGAAATTTCTCTATGCATGCTAGACATGTACCCAAAATGCGTTTTCTGCAACTTCCCTAAATTTAGAATGTCGAAAATTGTAGCAGAGTAGAAGAATTTTCAATTTTACTTAGAAGTATCTATTGTGATACTATTTGATGATCTATAGTTTCATTAAATAGAAATAAATGTTTTCGGTGCATTTTTTTTTTATTTTTGGAGGAGAAGCACAATTCTGAGTCCCAACATTGTTGTATATTTCAGCCAGGTATCAACAGTAACCAAACAAGATTTATTTATGTGACACACTAATGATGTAATTGCATTATCATTTTCCCCAGATGATAATTTTTTAATCCATGCTAAGGCTGCACTTTGGCTCGAATGAGTTTATTGTGAGCATGTAGTGACACACCTATACCTACACTCACAATACTTAACTGTCTTACTGCTGGCAAGGCACCAGAGCTTAGGGGGGAAAAAGAGATATCTTTAAAGTGAATTGCATAAGATAATGTGACTTATATTTAAGTACAAAGAGGCAAAAAACATGCTACTGCTTAGGCTTTATGGAGAGACCAAACTAACTTTCAAGTGTAGGTGAAGGAAAAATTACACAGGAACAGCAAGGAGGTTGTCCTCTGTGAGCCAGGAGACATACTGTGAACCACTTGGGAAAATGAAACAATGATAACAGTGAATGAAGGCTTTACAGATCATCATCGTCATCATCATCATGCTTATTACACAAAACAGAAGTCTGCTACACAGAAGGCTTTGTCTTCTAAGACAAGTTCTCTATTGCCGAGAGCCCAGATTCTCAGGCCATTGCAGACCACAAAATTATAGCACTGTGATTCCATTTTAACTACCATGGCTAAAATCTAGTTTGGTGAAGCACTAGAACTCTCTGGCAGATTATTCTAAATGGAGACATAGCAATTAAAGTGGAAAATAGTGCTATAAACGTATAGTGTTGAAAGGGTTCCAGACTGCTAAAGTAGAAAAGGATAAAAGTCCAGAAGAGCTTTAATGAAAAGCTGAAGAAGCTTGGTGCTTCTAAATGCGGTTGGGCTACTGGCCTCCTAACCTCTTCCCATCGGTGATGAAGTTGAAAGATAGAGGAGTTAGAGTCCTGTAACATCCGAAGGGCCAAGGGTTCCCATGCTTGCCTTTGAGAAACACAGTGGTATTCAGTGGCCACTCAGTTGTTGAAATGACACTTATCAGTCAAATTCTGTATGCACTATCAGTATTCGTAACACAGTATTTTCAATGTACTGATCTAGTCTTCTGGAGGTGCAATAAGCTCCAACAGTTTCGTAGTCCTGACAAAAATAAATTAATTTCTCAAATGCTACTCACTGACATGTAGACATATTCTCTTGTGATACTTCAGAATATAATGCAAAACTAACTTTAGAAAATGTAATTGTTAGAAACAAACAGGTAAGGAAAAGTGGTCATGAACAGAAGTAAAGGACAGATTAACATTGCTATTAATATGTACTTTAAACAAAAATATGGCATAGGGATAAAGTTATCCTCTTCTGGAGAAACTGTGGTGTCATGTTATGTAATCAACTCACAGAAAATAATAGTAATGACAGGCATTCTGTTGAGCTTTTACAAATGCATAAGCTAGACTTAAGCCACCTCTGCACTTTAGTCTCACTTTCAACGTCCTAAGGCCCCTCCCTAAACTGCGAACCCCAGGATTCCATAGGATGTTGAAAGTGGAACCATAGCACTAGAACAGTCTAGTGCGGAAATGACCTTACACATCCATATCAGATCTGGAATTACAGTCCTTACATTCCCCCTTTCCCCTATTACAGTCCCCTGAAATTTGCCAGAAACTCCATGCCTTTGCATATCTAGGCTTCAGTTCTACCAATAATCCCAATAAGTTAAACCCAAGAGAAACCAACTATTGAATCATGAGTCAGCACTCAATCTAGAGTAGTCCTACACTAGTTAATGCTATCAATAGGATATTGAAACTTTGTCTGACTTGGGCATAACAGAAGCAAGAGTTTCATAAAAGGAAAAGATTCCAACTTGAAAACTTTTCAATAGAAGCATGAACAACTCTGAACGTGCTTTGTACCACTGGATAGGGAAACCATCTGAACCAGCAGTTCCTATTTCTCATGACCTGAATAAATGTTTATTTCCAATGAAGCAGCCAGAAGTTCATTGTGCTTGACATCCAGTTGTGGCCAGGTCAAACCTGGAGGAAAAAAATATTTAAATCTTGTCCTTTTGGAGCCTCATCTTCTGCATATAATGTACAATGCTGAATAAAAATGTTGGGAGTTCTAAATTGATATTCTTCACTATATTACAACAACTGTTCTCTCCAATCAATGGGATGGGGTGGGGGTCTGGATTAATTTGTACGTGAACTTCTAACCAGGCTCTCCCCATTATCTGACTACCCATTAGTGGAGAGCTTCTGCCCACAGTGTTTCACTATTATAGCAGGGGGAAAAACAGGCTGGCAGATGGGAGAAGCATGTTATCTGCTTGATCAAAAACTTTCTCATTCTCCCAGACTCCTTGCAGAAATGGCTCAACACTTGAGCAGCCCCAGAACTGACATAGTTATTTCTTTCCCACCGCGGTGGTGGTGTTCTGCTGATGATGTAACAGCAGTTCAAGGGGAAACAGCAGGGATGTGATGGTGGTATCCCAGTGGACTCAGTATGAATGAAAAATTCTGAGTCTGCCCTTTGTTTTACTATTTTCATAACTAGGGTTCATGTGACTGAAAAGCCTGTTATTAGACCATGAAAATACTTTTTTTTCTGAAATCTTATGGCATGATCTTTAATCTCATAAGACTTTAGGAAATATACTAGCAGTCTAATCTAGTAAGGCAACCCATGTGGCTTCCTCCTCAGGATTCTTTTCTATTCCCACAACTTAGTGTCTGCATATTGGAGTCAAATTCTAAAAGGATACATGTTGTATCAGGGTATTCATAAAAGCAAACACAATCCTTTGCAATTGTATGAGCCCTGATGTCATAATATTATAGCAGCAGCCATTTGGAAAATATGTTGTTCCAGTCGGTAGACAGAACAATTATGTTGATGTGATTGCGAAATCAAGAGTCATAGTAACTAATTATTTTGAGGTAGCTTCTCTTTTGTTTTTTCACATGGTCTTTTAGGTTCACATTTCAAATCTACTTTAATATATTTGTGTGTATATATACATACACATTGGTGTTACCCAGATTAAAGAACTTTTATACAATGCCTTTAGGCCCATTTGACAAAAAAATGGCACACAATTCACGGTGTATCATGTGTGTGAACACAAAAAGATACATAATATCTGAAAATACGTTTTTACTCTTCTTATTAGCATAAACAGATTAATTCTATGGATCAAACAAATTGAAAGCAGAGCAGAATTCAGAAATTGTTTCTTAAATCTATGTTATTCTGTGTACCTGTAAAACTACAATATGAAGATTTCAATGAATGCAAGCAGGTAAAAATTATCTTCTATCACATTCACTAGAGCTTGGATTCTACTGACTTGATCTTTTCTGGTATAATTTTTGTCCTTCTTATATCAAATACAGATAACCTTGAAATGTCTCCTACTTATAAAAATCACGTTCAGATTTGAAACATTTATTGCAAGACTTCATTTGACTTAGAGAGGAGCATTTGCCTCTTGCATTTCAAAATGAAATTTAGTTCTGCATAGATTTATATAAAGCATTATTCATGAGACAGAGTGGATGGAAACACAAAAGTTCTGATTTCCCCCTGAAGGAAATACAGGATGTGGAATTTTTATACTGACATTATGAAAGTTAAGTGTCCATATTCAGACATTCATACACAGAAACAACTTTCCACCACAGAAGCTGATGCGGGGCAAATGTGGGTGCTTATCCCCCATGTACTTCTTGATGTTCATCCAAGCCTTTTTGAACTGATGAGGTTTGTCTTTAGTGTGACTAGGAACGCACATCTTCACCCATGACTATCAATTGTCATCAATGATCCTGTACATTAGTGGCACAAGGTGGCTAACAGTGTCATTTAAAAAACAAACAATAAAATCACAAAAATCATTACTAAAAACAATTTAAACAACAAAACTCTTAAAATCAGTAATCAATAAACATTAAAAAAAATAGAATAGTCTGACAAGATGTGCCTTCACATCCTTGCTAAAAACAGAGAGAAGGGAATCAATCACAGCTCTTAAGGGGAGTACATTCTGCAGTCAGGGAATAATATAGCAAAAATTCTTGTTCCAAATAGCCACCAACTTATTTGCCTCCTTACTACCTTCTTGAGGTAGAACTGCAGTTCTTTCTTCAGATGTGGTTGGGGGTGTACTTATATAGAAGAGATAAGAGAGACATGTCAAGATTCTCAAAAAATGGTAGTTTGTTAGTAGAAAACTCTGACGCTTCACCCTTTGTGTGCCCTTGAGGGGCTATATAAAATCATAAATTCATAATATAATGTATTTGGAGTAGTGGTCTGAGCATTGGACCATGACCCTGGAGACCAAGGTTTGATTCCCCACTCAGCTGTGGAAATCCACTGGGTGACCTTAGGTGCATCACACACTTTCAGCCCCAGAAAACCCGTGATAGGATTGCCATAAAGTTGGAAATGGCGTGAAGGCACATAATCTCAATAGTACCTTATTGTACATGATATAATATGAGATTATGCATTGTTATGTATTTATGTGTTGTTCTTTCAGGATTTTATATTGCCTCCTGAAGAAGGCCTCAAGAGCACACACAGGCTGTGTTGTGTTTTTTCTACTAATAAACTATCAATAAATTCTTGCTTCTTCTGTGGCTTCCATTTGGTGCCCCTTAGGTTTTGGTTTTTTATACAGAAAATTAAAATGAGTTTCACTACATATTAATTAGTAAATTGAGCTCATACATGTTACATTAATTTTTTTTAGATTCTGGTATGCATGTTTTGTTGAGTTCAGTATATAAAATTAAAGAAATCAAAACAGGTAAAAGGAACAGAATAGCAGATGAACAACGAAAATGCACACAAATCAAAATATGTAATAATAGTACTAGTGATATACTAAAGAAAACGGAACATGCTAAATTTTATCTGCTTTCTCTGAACACATTCAGGAGGCTATTATGTGTTCATATTATTGCACCAGGATATGTAATCCTTGAGTTTGCACTGGTAGAGGGTTGAACAAATTCAAATCCATATTAGAGGTGGCCAATTTTGTCAGATACTGTCTGCAGCTCCCATCTCTTCTCTTCACTACTGGCTATCCTGACTACAGCTGATGGGAATTGTAGCCCAACAACATCTGAAGACTCACAAATTGGCCATCCCTGGCCTTCATGGCTGATAGGTATAACTACAGGACCTGACCAAGTTCTGTCATGTGCTTACTTACATTAAAAATAACTTATTTACACTAAAAATAATTTATATTTTCAAAAAATAAGAAAAATTGCTGTCCAGTTATGAGGGGACATCTTTTTAATCAATAAGCATAGAACCAGGGTGGTGTAGTGGTTTGGGCATTGGACTACAGTCCTGAAGGTCAGGGTTTGATTTTTCACTAAGTCATGGAAACCGCAGTGTGTGCATCACATACTCTCAGCCCCCAAAACCCTGTAATAAGTTCACCTTAGAGTTACCATGAGTTGGAAAGAACTTGAAGATACACAAAACTAACAAATGCCAAAGGCAGCCGATCCTGTCTGATCTTGGAAGCTAAGCAGGATCAGCCTTGATTAGCACTTGGATGGGAGACCACCAAGGAATGCCAGGTGCTACATTTCAGAGGAAGGAACAGGCAAAATCACTCCTGAGGATTCCTTGCATAATGAAAACCCTGTGAGATTCATGAGATCACCATAGGTGACTTGAACGCACATGCACAATTATTGCAGGCCAAGTGTGGGTAACCTCTATAGATGCACAGACCTGTTTTATTATTTATTTATCATAGTTATATGCCACCTTCCTCCTAGAATGGGTCCCAAGGCAGCTTCCCGAACAGTTAAAAATATTTACAATAAAATTTAAAAACAATTAAAATCAACCATATAAAACAGCATAAAATCATTATAAAAAGATGCAAAAGTTTTAAAAAATAAAAATAAAATGCTTTCTTGCTCACACATTAAAAGCTTTTTTTGAACAGAAATGTTTTTGCTTGCTAGTGAAAGTAAAGCAGGTAGGGGCCAGCCTAGCCTTCTGTGGAAGTGGTTTCCAGAGGGTGAGAGCATCCACTGAGAAGGTTCTCTCCCATGTCTTCATGAAATGAGGTTGGGATGGTAGCAGGACCAAGAGAAAGCCCTCCCCTGGAGATCTTAGAGCTCTGCTAGGTTTGTATAGGGAGATACGGTTTTTCAGATAGTCTGGACCTAATTTGTATAAGGGCTTTATAGGTCATGACTAGCACTTTGAATTGTGCCCAGAAACAAACTGGTAGCTGGTGAAGCTGTTTTAACAAGGGAGTTAAGTGGTCCCATTAACTGGCCCTGGTCAACAATTTTCTGCCCTAGAACTCACTAGGGGCCCAAGGGAGCCTCAGAAATGCCAAAGATGGAAAAGAAAAGGAAAAGGAAGAACGAACAGAAAAATAAATCCAGATGTGGTTGGAAGCCCATTTCTTGAAAAATGGGTGCTTTTTGGTGTTAAATAATTTCGATAATGGGGCTACCACCCAATTAAAAGGTGATCTGTTGCTCCTGGAGATTTCTATGAGAAGTGATTCATTTATTTTTTTTCTGTCAGAAAAACTATGGCCCAAGAGAGACCAGATGAGGGGAGTAAGGCTTCACAAACAGTCGGGAGGGGGCCCCACAAATAGCCCCAGGTTTGAAATTTGCCCAGCCCTGCTTTAGCCCAAATGATTTGCCTGACAAAAATCTGGAAGTCACCCTTTTCGTCCTGTTTCAGTGCAGTTACCTCCCATTGCTCAAAGCAGGATGTTTCCTGTGCCCACACTCAAATGTACATAAAATCAGCCTATCCTTCTAGCTCAAACCTAGTTGCAGAGTTTCTACAGATCACATAGCAAGCAGGAGACATACTTAGGACCATTCCACTTGTAACATGTAAAGTTGTTGTCCCAAGTTTTACACATTTGGTACAAATTTTAACTGCATTCCCATGATCTTCCTCCATTTTGCATTTGATTGTTATTATTCAGTTCAGGCTTCTTAAAGTTCACACTATTTACTTCCATTTTTCTCGTGTAGAAGTGTGACCGCTTTGGAATTTACTTAAGGGTGTTGCCCACACGCAAACCATTTTATCTTTCTGGCTTTCTGTTTTATACAGGTGTCTTATACATGCCAGAATATTGTTGGATTGTCCACAGCTTCTATCATGTGTACACCAAGCATGTGTTTGTTACCATAGAATGTGTGAAATTCCCATTAACACAGGCAGAATGATTTCAAATATTGGGTTTTGTCCAATATTCTGTGAAGGCACAGATGGTTTCAGTCACTTTTATGGGTAAATGTCTAAATCATATTTTACATCTATTTGACTAAATAGGGATGAAGTTTGAAAATGAATTGGTGATGCCAAATATGAAATGATATGCGCAGGAATGTCAATTATACGCGGTGCAAGGGCAGTATGAATAAATAACAGTTGTGAAAGGATTAGGAACAGCAGTGAGCTTGTATTATGTTATAATGCTATTATTCCACTTTCAACATCCTATGGAATCCTGGGGTTTGCAGTTTAGGGAGGGGCAAACTGCAAATCCCAGGATTCCATAGGATTCCATAGGATGTTGAAAGTGGAATAATAGCATCATAATAGTGTAGTTGGAAATGGCCTCAGTGTCTAGTAGCAAGGCCAGTCTGACACAAATGCTTCAGATGGCTGATAGTGGCGATTAGCAGTGAAGTACTCTTACATCTCCTCATTAGTCCTTTGGCCACTGCCCTGTGTGGTGGGGTAGCAGTGTGCAATACCCAAGCCTATTCTGTATCCACTACACTAGTCAGATAGATAAAGAAATTAGATCAAATCAAGTGTAAGGATATGTCACTGAGTACCCAAGTTAGGATTATCCCTGCTGTTGTACTTATGATTTTTAATATATGGCTGTGAAAGTTGGAATCAACTCTGAAATGTAGCACTACAAGATTGTTCTACAGACTGCTAGAAAGACAAATAAAACGACCTTGGGAGGGGTTGCTAATATGCCAGAGGACAGGATCAAAATTCAAAATGACCTCGAAAGATTGCAGAGCTGGGCCAAAGCTAAGAAAATTAATTTCAGCAGAGAGAAATGTATGGTCCTGCACGTAGGCAGAAAAAAAATGGCGTGCACAAATATAGGATGGGGGACACATGGCTGGATAACAGTATATGTGAAAGGGATTTAGGAGTCTTGGTAGATCACAAGCTGAACGTGAGTCAGCAGTGTGATGCGGCAGCCAAGAAAGCCAATGCGGTTCTTGGTTGCATCAATAAGAGTATGGTGTCTAGGTCAAGGGAAGTAATAGTACCACTCTATTCTGCTTTGGTTAGACTTCATTTGGAATACTGTGTCCAGTTCTGGGCACCTCAATTCAATAAGGATATCGAGAAGCTGGAGCGTGTCCAGAAGAGGGTGACCGAAATGGTGAAGGGTCTGGAAGCCATGCCCTATGAGGAGGGTCTTAGGGAGCTAGGGATGTTTAGTCTGCAGAAGAGAAGTTTAAGAGGGGACGTGATAGCCATGTTTAAATATTTTAGGAGGGAGCATGCTTGTTTTCCGCTGCTCCAGAGAATAGGATAAGGAGCAATGGATTCAAGTTGCGAGAAAGGAGATTCCACCTGAACCTCAGGAGGAACTTCCTGATGGTCAAAGCTGTTCGGCAGTGGAATATGCTGCCTTGGAGTGTGGTGGAGTCTCCTTCTTTGGCGGTTTTTAAGTAGAGGCTGGATGGCCATCTGTTGGGAGTGCTTTGATGTGTGTTCCTGCATAGCAGAGGGTTGGACTAAATGGCCCCCGTGGTCTCTTCCAACTCTATGATTCTATGACCCGATAGCAAATCAAGCCTAGAAGCCAGAATGACCAAACTGAGGCTATCGTACTTTGGCCATATTATAAGATCCCTAGCGAAGTCTAAGGCAGAAAACCTCTGACCAGGGCCAGTTAAAGGGTCCATGTAATTCCCTTGATAAAACAGCTTCACCAGCTACCAGTGACTCATTAGACAACATTATCATGCATGGCAAAATGGAATGCAGTAGAAAAAGAGGAAGACTGCCTTACAGATAATAGACTCAATCAAAGAAGGCAGAGCCTTGAGTCTGAAGGACCTGAGCAGGGCTGTTGATGGCAGGGTGTCTTGGAGGTCTCTAAAGTCTCTAAGCTGACTTGATGGCAAATAACAACAACAAACTAGCCAAGTTGGGATGATGGAGGAGATTGTCTTTTGACAGCACTGGGGTAAGATTCAATTGCTATTGATCTTTGCCCATTGCCTTAGGGAACAAAATGTCTTAGGTTAGCCATTACTAGGACACCTATTCCAATCTCACCAAATGCATGTTGCTGCTGTCTCTCTGCAAATTTTATATGGTTGCTTCCTATGACATCTTCTTGTACTTTCAGCATATGACTTGGGTTCTGCAGGAGAAGTGAAGATGGAAATGGGGAGAGAATATTTCCAAGTGAAAACTGGTACATGAATGAAGAAAATAAAGTACCTTCTGCATATGTACTCAGTGATGCTTCTGTAATAAATGCTGTCCTCCACTTTAGGTTACTGAAGTTGTAGAATATTCCAGGTGCCTCCAATAATTTGAGAGGATGGAAAATAGCAAAAGGATATATATTATGGGAAGAAAATATATAGTTCCATTTCTGTAGGTTACAGACTGTGAAGATTGTTCAATTATTGCCTTTAGTGATATAATAAAGGTGAAGAATGATACAAATAGCTGCAGTTGGATAGATAAAATCAGACTTTGCCAAAGACAGAAGTTGGCTCACAGTTTCCCTCTTCTCTGACCACTGGCCATGCTGGCAGGGGATGGTGGAGACAGTATTCTAACAACATCTGGGAATACTAGGTTGAGAAAGACTGTTCTAGAGACACCTGTGGCTCTCCAGGGTTTCAGGCATGGTTTTTTTCCATACCTACCTGAAAGCCTAATCTAAATACCAATCAGGCCTCACCCTGCATAGTTTTTCCAATTAGACAAGATTGGATGTGCAGGGTGATTATAGGGGCATCGTGCAGAAGTAAAGGGCTGAATTAATTGTTATGCTAAGTAGGCATGAGGAAAATAATTGCAGATTTTAAAACAGTTATCAAGGTCCTTTATCAGGAGGCGTATGTGTATCACGTAGCTATAACTCCATACCTATGTTTCCTAGGGCTATCCCCTGCCAAAAATCCACCTTGTAAGCAGCACAGTCTCCTCCCCAGTACCCATACAGCATTTTCTTTTTTCTTTTCTTTTCTTTTTTCTTTCAGAGAGCAGGGGGATCAGCAAGGACACATACAGCTGTTTGCCTGTAGCTGGATTTACTTTAACAGGGTAACCAAAGGGTCTTCTGGGAATCCTTGGGAAGTCCCCGCAGATGATGTTTTTGAAGAGCATAGCTATGAGAAAAATGCTGGATGCATCTCTGCTGATTCCCCTCTAGTTGCCAGTAACATTTATTCATTTATTGCATTTATAGCATTTACTACAATAAATGCAATCAATAAATGCGATGGCATGGAAATAGTCATGATGAGATGGGCTGCACCGCTTACAGAATTCTGACCTCCAGAACTACCAAAACAGTCGGTTGTGATGATGCAAGTCTGACTTACATCATTAAAATTTACCAGCAGAAAACCACTGAAGCTTTCCGTGTTAATTTTTCCTCCTTTCTGTTATTTAGAATAGAGATTTTCTGATGCTGCGCTTAAAACCAAAGTGTTGGTACTTAATCATAGAAAGGAAAATTCTACTCATAAGCTTTAAATACAAATGCATGTAATACTATATTAAATTAAAGATGCATTGTACTGAAAAGATCTATTGTTTGATTTTGACACATTTCAAGAAAAAGGAAACCTTATACTTTGAAGATGATCAACTTTTCTTTTTAATTTTTCATATCATGTTAAGTTCTGCACCATCTAGTCTCATAGCTTACCAAAATCTTTCCATCCTTGGAAAGTACATGTTTGATCTGTACTGAGACTAAACAGGTATTTCTCTGTTTACTTTTGGAAGCAGTGAACATTAAAAAGTTAACACTAGGGAATAAAATATTAAAGAAGCTTTTCTTTGTACGCTGAAGCCTAGCCTTTTGGAAGACATTGGCAACAAATCTTGTAGAAATATTGCTCTATTACCTTAGCTCCCTGGTGGCAAAATACAATCGTGAACACTGATCAGAATTTAATAGTATTTACAATGAAAGGGGGTAAAACAAGCACAAGCACCCTGAATGCATCTGGAATCATTTTGCTTCTGTATGAGAACCCCAGAAAGAACAAGAACAGTTGGGTTCTGAATTTGAAGCTCTTAGTTATTTCATGTCTTGTAAAAAGGTTTATTAGTGAGTCCAAACAAGCCAAGTTTAGATTATATTTTTTCATGACTCACAATTTCCATGACAAATGAAAATTTACTACCAAGTTGAAAAGTTAATCCTGATACATACACACCCAGCACTGAAGCTGGGAAAAAAATGTCTTTCACATCCACCAGTTTAAGTAGATGGAAACAGGGAAAACAAACAGGGGCATTCAGTCTGAGCACCTTGAGTCCAAATTCAGTTCAAATGAAAGGCAAGCAAACCTGCTGATAGCCT
Organism: Iguana delicatissima; assembly: GCA_948472985.1. Taxonomy (NCBI): domain Eukaryota; kingdom Metazoa; phylum Chordata; class Lepidosauria; order Squamata; family Iguanidae; genus Iguana; species Iguana delicatissima. The sequence goes on along the minus strand of CAOKZL010000039.1, from coordinate 1,437,827 downwards.
GCTTATCCTTGAAATAATTCTTAAATTATGGAGGGGGCAAGTTTATAAAAGGCACACAGAAGTAGACTCATTTAGCTGCGATGTGGTGTTAAACTGGGTGTATTTGCATTAACAGCACAATTAAACCATTGAGTGTGTTATTATTCACAGCCAATTGGTGCTTTGACTCTTTTCACACAACTTTCTGGTTGACTTGGGGCCAAAATGTATGTCAAGCTGAAAATGGTTTGGCATTGCATGTATCCTTTCTTCTGTTGGAGATGGAGAGCTGTGCAACAATGCTTTGCATAAAGAACCAATCCAGCTTACAGTGCAGCAGGTGAGTTGGACAACAGGTGTATTTTCCCTCTTGTTCATCTGTTCTGTCCCTACCTATGATGCACATTGATACTCAGAAAGTCTCATCACTTCCATCTCCTTTTACTTCCCATTCTTCTTTACTTCTGGGATCCTGGGAAGGAAGTTTTCTGTTGCATGCCTTCAAGTAGTCTTTGACTTATGGCAACCCTAAGTCAAACCTATCGTGGGGTTTTCAGGGGCTGAGAGTGTGTGATGCACCCAAGGTCATCCAGTGGGTTTCCCCAGCCAAGTGAGGAATCACACCGCGGTTTACAAGGTTGTAGTCCAATGCTCCAGTTACCACACCACCACCCAAAACTGGTGTTGGCAGGAAGGAAGATCCCTTTGCAGCAGTAGGAATATCCTTCCCATGTCAGATAACAACTTGAAGGAGCAATCCTTCCTTCTTCTTCTCTCGGCCTTTTCTCTTTATAATTTTTAGAGATACATGGAATATTTTCTCATAAGTTTTAAGTCACTTATGGTTTGGCCCTCAGTCTTTGCTTGTTCTACTCCATTTATCTTATCTGTTGTTCACATATCCTTCTAATTTACCATGATATTCCTTCATACCGTTCTGTATAACATAAGAGCACACAAATGTGTAGATGTACCTGCATATCCACATTGTAGATCATGCATTCTGTTTAACTGAAAAGATACATTGATGCAAAATAGCATTTGAAAGAGTCACAATGTTTTCTATTACTGCTACTTTTCAGCAACAAATGTCTTTTAAGAATACAATAAATGTTGCTGTACTTAACAACACGGGCCATCCTGGTTTGATTGTTTGACTGGGTTTGAGTCTCCACACAACCATGGCAATCTGTTGGCTCACCTTGGGCAAGTCAGCCTTACAGGAAGGCAATGGTGAGCCTTTTCTCAATAAATCTTGCCAAGAAAATCCTATGACGGGGTTCCTATAATTCAGAGTCACCTTGAAGACATACACCACCATCACCAAAACAAAGATTTAAACTGTGCTCTGCAGTTCTGTGATAAGTGCAAATAATGGTAGGGGAGGGGGCTATAGGAAGTTAAAAAATTAAGCAGAAATAGAATGAAACAATTCATTTTGCATTCTTGGCCCTGACAAATAATATGGAGAGAGCTTAATTGAAACCAAGGACGGGTAATCACTAGCATCCCTTGTATAATCGAGGTGTCCCCATACTGTCTGCAAGGCCATGTGAAGCAAAATCAATTGTTTCATTCTGTCTTGACATAGTTTTTCAGGTAATCTTCAAAAGGTAAGGGTCAGCGAGTTGTAGTGGTAGCAGTGTTGGACTAGAATTCCAGAGACCAGGGTCTGAATCCCTGCTGGGTGAGCTGGGTGACCTTGGGCAAGTTGCACTCTCTCAACCTTAGACAAAGGCCATTTCTTCACTAGACTGTTCTAGTGCTGTTATTCTACTTTCAACATCCTGTGGAATCCTGGGGTTTGCAGTTTAGACAGGGCCCTTTGAGGCCCCTCCCTAAACTTCAAATCCCAGGATTCCATAGGATGTTGAAAGTGGAGTAATTGCACTAGAACAGTTTAGTGTAGAAATGGCCAAAGGGAATGTCAGACCTCCTCTAAACAAATCTTGATAAGAAAATCCCACAATAGGTTCATCTTAGGGTCAGTGTAAGTTGGAGATGATTTTAAGGCACGTATCAACAACAAGTTTTCCAGCAGCCCATGGAGATTTCCCGTCTGGTCCCAAGCTTTTTTTGATCTTGTCTCCAATGACTGAACAGAGACAACAGGTTATTTAAAGACATTTAAACTGTATATATCCAGCATAGAGAGAGCCAGTGTGGTTTGAGCACTGGGCTCTGAGTCTGGAGACCAGGGTTCAAATCCCCACTTGGTCATGGAAACCCACTGGGTGACCTTGGAGAAGTCACAGGCCATTTCCGCACTAGCCTGTTATAGCTGGTCCTTCCCGAAATTGCAAACTCCAGGATTCCGTAGCATGTTGAAAGTGGAATCATAGCACTATAACAGGCTAGAGCGGACATAGTCACACTCTCTTAGCTTCAGAGAAAGGCAAAGACAAGCCCCTCTGCCAGGAAAACAGTCCAATAGGTTCTCCTTAGGGTTGCCATAAGTCAGAAATGACTTGAAGGCACACAAGAACAGATCCAGCATAGAACTATGCTGTGGTTTACAGGCAGAAAGCTGTTATATGGAGCTGGACTGATTCCTGAGTACATGTGCATAGAACTGGGTTGTGCTTTTTTGTGCTTGAATATAGGCAAGCTGGTAAAGTTACATCTGAACTTGGCCGCTTTGCTTTGGTTCTTCCCACTCTGTCCTGTGTATTCTTGGCTGTATTCACATTATAATACAACTCCTGAGATCCTGCTACAATTGGGGATCTGGACCCTCTAGCTAAAAAAAATATGTTATATGTTATTTAAACCTAATTTTGAATACAGGGATCATGAGGTTAGAATATTTAAAATAATTATCTGAAAAGAAGAGATTCAGATTAATTTTAATTCTCACTGAATGACTGTCCTTAGTCCAACCAATTATGAACACAAGCCAGTACCACAGACTTTTAATCAGGTTACATATGTTCATTCCCTGCCATACCCACATTTTCATACACTGAGAGAATATAAACCAGTGTGTTTTAGCATTCTATAATTTGCCTCTGTAGAGGATTCTGATTATTATTTTACTTTTTAGCCCTTTGAAAATGCCCAACTCTCTATTCTGTTGACCTTGCTATGCCACATGTCACAGTCCGGTGTGTTTTGATCTACAAATGTCATGGTACCAAGGTCTAGGACTAGTGAGAACTTGAAAGTGGGTAAAAAGTGAGTTTATTTGTTCTTCTCCTTTTTTCCTCTAGGGGTGGATTTTTAAAAACTGTACATATAACAAGGCATTCACGTCTACCCCAGTGAACAGACAGATGTTTCTCTCGCAGTAAAAATAAGCAACCTCCGTCCACTGAACGTTAAGCTGCAAGGAGACACATTTATTATTGTGCTTGAAAACACAGGAATAAAGAATAGTAGCTTAAACTCTGTATTCTCTGAAACCATTGTGACTGTGAACAAGAATGAATCTACTGCAGCCTGCAGAATTAAACTATGGTCTGGATGTTTTCCAGCAAGCATGGTTCTTTAGGCATGAATGGCATTGTTCACAATTTGTCATCTTGCACTTATTCTTCCTTAAAGGTTTTTGCTAGCTGCTCTGCTTCCAGTCAATCAATCTCCCTGACAGATAGGAAGCTCATTTTTTTTTTTTACAACTTAGCTTATGATCATCACTGTAAAGTAAGGCTCTTGTGTGTTTTCCCTATACACATTACATACACTATATACAGCATCAGAGCTATAACTATGCAGTGTGATGATGCCCTGAAAGCCTGAGAGAAGTGTCATGGACCCGGGCTTGGCTGAGCTCGTTGTCATCCCAGGGCCCGCCACCGACGCAGAGGAGGGCCTGGACACCTCAGAGGCTGCCGCGGGGGGAGGCCCGGATGCCTCGGAGGCCACTGCCGCCGCAGGGGGAGGCCCGGATGCCTCAGAGGCCGCTGCCGACGTGGGGAGAGGCCCGGACGCCTCGGAGGCCACCGCGGGAGGGGGCCCGGATGCCCCAGGGGACACTGGCGATGCGAGCGGCCCCGTTGGCAGCACCAGGGGCAGCTCACCAGGGGAGGCGGGCTCCGGTCCCAGCTCAGGGTCTCCGCCCACCTGCGGCTCTGACTCGGAGGAGACTGCCACCCCTCCTCCCACGTTCTGGCAGCGGCGACAAGGGAAAGAGGCGGTCCGCTGGCTGATGGAGAAACGGCTGCGGGCTGAGAGCTCCCAGCTGTGAGCCGAACTGGAAGCCCTCAGCTGTGAGCCTGCGCCAGATTGGTCACGGCCGGTCCAGGGGACTATTTAGGACGGGCGCTGGGCGGGGAGAGCCACAGAGCAACAACTGTCAGCCTTCCGCATTCTCCTCTGCCTGTGTCTGGATCCAGCCCCTCCTGCCAGCGACCGCGTCCAGCCTCCTTGCCGGCCGAGTACTTGGTCTGCGTTTGGGTGAAGTAACCCTCCTTTGCTTTCTGAAATAGCCTGCTTGCACATTGAGGCGTGACTTGTGTTTGGGACTGGTTACGTTGTGCTAAGGCTCATCTGTGGGGGGTGCTGTAACCCTCTGCTTACTGGCTGCCAATAAATGCTGTCAACTCCAGCCGCTCGTCCTGCATCTGCTTGACCTCCGCCCGCCGCTGGCAAGAAGTAGGAGATTAGTAGGCTTTAAAGGGAAAGGGATTTTATTTTTATTTGTTTAATGTTTGGAAGAGTTTGCAAGGGAAGGCAGAAGGTGACATGAAATTTCCCAAGGCGCTAGTCCTAATATCACATAGAGTGATGTAGCCAGTCCAGGAAGCAAAGCTTGGAGGCTGTAGAGAGACCACCAGTGGCAAGCCCCTGCTTATTTTTCTCTGTGAGAAGACAAAGATATGTTTTCTAGGCAGACTGCCCTGCACTCTTTTAAATAACCTATTGCCCTTAGGTGCAGCATAGGATATTGTCCCATCATATTTCAAAATAATATGCATTGGAGCAGAGTTGCTATTTTTGCTTCATTTAAGGCAGCACAATATCTGGTCCAAAATTAGGCCCTCTGCTACTGTAAAGGACAGTGAGTTGTACCATTAATCTGAACTGTGAATAACAAGAGTCTCCATTTTCCTATGAACAATCAAAAGAACCAATCCATGTATCTTTTCACAAAGAACAACAGGACATTGTTTTCTCCATAAGCAAAAATAAGAGTCAAGTTGGATTAAACTAAAGTCCTATCTAGTACAATGCTCTGTTCACACACTGGCTACCAGGTACCAAAAGTTGGTCAAGCAGAACATAAGTGCAACTGCACCCTCCATTTTGCATTCCATAGCAAATTATATAGAGAGGTATACGGGCTCTGTCTTCGAGGGCAATATACAGACATTCTGACTAATAGCCAGTGGTGAGTCTAATCTGCACCTTGGATCATAGACTCCACTGATCTCTCTTCCCTTGACTTCAGGAACGTTTATGTATCTTGTGCAGTGTCACAAGAAAAACACAATTAACAGGCATGAGATAGTGTCATAGGCCACTTGAAACAATAGAAACGGATGAGCAAGAGCTCCATAGAAAAAGACACTGGCTGAAATTCAGCATGGGATGTGCATATGCAGGAAACAGAACTGAGCACTTTTGCAGTGTCTGTATTCACCTAGGGGCTGCCATGACATTATAGTGTACAGATTTCTGTTGCACAATGGTAGTCAGTGGAATGACTGATTCACCATAGCCTGATGTGCAATGGGCGCCAATGCACCTTGGGCCACTTCCAGTGTACATCTTGACACCAGCTAGGAAGTGCTGGAGTGCAACAAGAGGGCCCAATGGACATCAGAAGGGTCCAATGAACATCAGGAGCAGCCAATGTGCATTGGAACACTCTTGCCGGTGCCTGGATACACATCTTCACAATTCAGCAACAGAGTTTCATTGCATTTCTGCAACATAGCTATGGATCTGTAAAGCTGTGAAATGTAAATCATGATGGAGATTCTCAGGTGCTGTTTGTAACCCAATGCTAACAGTAAATGTATTCTCCTTGCATGAGTCCTTATGTAGTCCTAACTACACCATTCCTCTACAAGAGGGAGGTACCAGCAAGCTTAAGGGATCCTCCAGGTTTCAGAAGTGCAAATTTCCTTTACAAACAAATGTGAGGGAAGGACAAAGCCCAATGATAACTGAGTATGCTCAGTCACTACACAGTGCTAGCTGACTGTTGTGCTGTGTGATTGGGAAGCTGGAAAATAATACATGTGCAGATTAGCAAACTGAATGGGTTACCCTGGGAATGATATGGTTGACAGGCTGCAAACCTTCATTGCAACACATTGCAAGATCCATTTATCTGGTAGAGTTTCATAAGTCCAAATGTTATTGTTTCTGCTGTTGTGTGCATTCAGTTTGTTTCTCACTTACAGAGAACCTAAGGTGACCCCATTGGGGGGATTTTCTTGACAAGATCTGTTCAGAGGGGGTTTGTTATTGCCTTCTTCTGATGCTGAAAGAATGTGACTTTCCCAAGGTCACCCAGTGAGTTTCCATGGCTGAGCAGGATTTGAACTGTGGTTTCTCAGAATACTAGTCCAACACTCAAACCACTACAGCACACTGAGGCCATTTCTGCGTGAGATGGGAGGAGCGGTTCTCCAGATGTCAAGAGTGGTATTTTATACTCTGATTCAGAAACTGTGCTGTCAGACCCCCCCACCCACTTACATCGTACTACCACAGAGAACAGTGGTTGCTGCATCCACAACAGCAAGTCCTTGGCTACTCTCATTCCCCTCCCTTACCCCGCCCTGCCATTGCTGATTGGTCTGTTTTTTTTAAACTTTTAAACACATTTCTGCATTGCTACATTTGTGTGTAGTAATGTATGTCCATTGATACATGGAAAAAAACACGTCTTAACAGTCCATTACCAGATCCACTCTCTTCCTGCTGTCCATTTAACACATGTAGGCAATAATGGCAGCAGCCTGTCCTTTGATGGGCAGACAGAGATAGGGACAGAAATGGCAGAAGGGACAGTCAGGAAATGCCCTTAGCCAACCACTTCTGCACTGTGAATTGATGTTATGCTTCCGCATGTAGGCAAAAAACAAAGCAAAACTGGTTTGGGAAATTTACATCAGTTTTTCCAGTTTTCAGATATAGCAGTTTCTCATCACAGTAAACCTTGCCAGGAGCTGAAAACCTGCAGAAGCACAAGTAAAACTATGACGCTATAACATGCAGACTGATGGCTAAGAATTTGAGGTGACTACGCAGTGTGTGGAAATGGCCTGAATCTCTAAGAGCAGACCTATAGCTTAATTAATGGTTAGAATGCAGATAAACAGGAAAACAGGAGTCACTCACTCCACATAATTGAATGTTCCTGTTCCTTTCCAGGAGTACTCAGAGAAAACATGGGTTATGGGGGACTGCAACAGAAACTGCTTATGCACAATGTTGATTGGCTAGCTCCTGGTAAATTAAAACTCCACTTCTTACTTCTTCCTCCTGGAATAGTTTTGCAATTATTTAAAAAAAACATTTTTTTTTAAAAAAAAACGTGTACTGAGGATTAAAGAACGAAACAAACAGTTAATTGCATAAATACAGAAGTGGTGCTTTAAAGACAGCAATCACTTAGATGCAGAACTGGCTTCTGAAATTTTGGCGACATATGAGGAAATATGGGATACCAAGTATATTCAGTTGAATATGAAACAGCCGCAAATTAATTTTTAGATTGCCGTTTGAAGACAAAGGGGTGATGTTCTTCTGGAGAACCTACACACTCACACATATACTTTTTGGGATGCATATTTAAATTTACCTAAATACATCTTCCTTCATGGCAAATGGCAGTTTGCTAAACAGAAGCCAGGCAAGCATGGAAAATCATAAAATTTGAATCCTTTTGTTGTTCCTTGCAAAGAGCATAGCCTTTTAAACAATACGCATGTTGGCTTTGCAGATGGAAAATAACATCAGAAATTTGTTTTGACTTGAAGCTGCCTCTACTTTTTAAATAACTGCCATTATTTTTTATAAAAAATCTGCATAATTATTTTAAATTATTTTCTTTGATCACAGTAATTATAAATGTCTGCTTCTGAAATCCTGGTGTTTTTTTTCTTCTGTCATCTGTAATGAATGAAGGACAACAAAAAAACAAACTGTTGGACGTGGAGGAGGTGTTGGACCTTTTGTCCTATCTCTGAATGACAGCATTGTTAGGGTTTTTAGTAACTGAAAAACACGTTAGTGGGGAATTAAGCATTGTACAACCCAAGCAAACTTTGCAAAACCTAATTTGCTGCTGCAAGTATGGTTTCCCTGTATATTAATCCTCCATGCACTTTGTTTTTCATACTCCATGTTGTGTGGTCTTCTGATCCAGAACCTTGTGATTCTTGTACAGTCTGAATAGCAGCCTGGTCTAGCCATTCATGAGGCCAGCAAAAGCTTTTTCATGATGGAGAGGCATGAATTATCCCCTCTCTGCCATCATGCAGATAACAGCACATATGATTCATCTTCTCAGTCTTGTTGAGACAGAAATATCACTCAAGTTAGGCATCCATATGATAGGACATCCAGCTAGATGCAGTCCCTTCTTTCTATGAGGCTTGATTAGAACTAAACTCACACCCAAACTTTCAGATTTTATTTCTGAAATTAAGGAACCCCCAGAATGTGTCTTTTGGAATTTCTGCCACTTCTCCTTCTAATGCTTTTTATCCTCCAGGAGAATGGGGATTAATTTGCTTGTTTCCTAAGCAGTAGCAGTGTGTCACAGTTCTTTTAGAGCAGGGCTTTCCAAATGGTGTGCCGCAACATGCTAGTGTGTCACCTGAAGTGTGTAGGTGTGTCACCTACTATCTTGGAAATGTATGTTATTATTTATAAATCATATATTTTTAAAAATTTATGAAAGCTTTTTATGAGATATGTTGTGTCCCCATACATTTTGTTATTACAATTTATATAAGTGTTTGTATCTCTCATAATGGGTTAGTTTAACCTCTGCTTTGCTAATAAAATGGAATTACTGTGTTGTGAAATGATGCATGTCTGAAGAAGTATGTCACCATCACGAAAAGTTTGGAAAGCTCTGTTTTAGAGGATAGATGGAAACTTTAACTACAAGGGAAGGATTGGGTCAGAAAGGATGACAGAGGCAGGATATTAGCTTCTAGCATTTCTAAACTAGACCAAATGTCATCAGAAGAAAGCAAGCAGCACTTCATGAGCCAAAAAGATCCTGGGTGCTTCTTTCATGAAGACTGAAGCACTTCTAGGTCAAAATAGAGTAGGAAGGCTTCAGGCTTGTGGGGCATTATTTGCTTTTTATTAGTACCCCACTGAGATCAACCAGTCTTTTTTGTCTCCTATGGAAGAATTGCAGAGCTGTGAGCTCTGGACTCGCCCCTCCCTCATTACCAGAGGTGGATGGAGCTGGCAGGACTTCCCCATAAAATCCCAGTCTTGGTTCCTTTATTACAGCTATATAATTTAGTGGCTGAGCGTGGGAGATAATTTTGTTGCGGCAGTTGTTGAATTATTGGGATCCAGAAATCCTGGCAGATCTACTGAAAATCAGCTTGGGATCTCCTAACAGATCTACATCTACCCTTTGCCCACACTGCCTACTCCACGTACATTTTGGATTTTATACACATCTACAATAGACCGAAAACCACAGGAAGAATCAGTCTCTAATGCTGCATGTTGTCTTATATTTTTTAAAAATATTTATGTTACACACTTTGAGTGGGTAAAATCTTGTTTAAAAAGATTCTCACTCATTCACAGGAAGGAAGGAAGGAAGGAAGGAAGGAAGGAAGGAAGGAAGGAAGGAGGGAGGGAGGGAGGGAGGGAGGGAGGGAAAGAAAGCAAGAAAGAAGGAAGGAAGAAAAAGAAGGAAAAGAAAAGTAAAGAAAGGAAAAGAGAAGAGTGCCCAGTGTTTGCTGAATATCCTATTTCATTGATTGCTTTTTTCTCTTCAAGGAGAGAACTCTCTTTTCCCCAGATCTTGTCAGCCTCTTAGACAGGAATGCAACGACATTTGTCCAGTGATTGAAAAAAAAGTCTTCAACTTCCTACAATCCTTTTCCTTACTTCAGAAATGATTGCATAAAAAGGTCAATTTTTATTTGTTATGATATTTCCACAAAAGAAAGGACCTCTTTCATCCATGTTTTTGTAGGGGAGGATGAATCTGTGACATGGTCCATATGGCTGGTTCCAGGATGCTTCTCAGCAATGGTGGTGGTCACAGTGTCATCTGATTCAGTTGTCGTTGTTGTTGTTGTTACTGACTGATAGATCATGTATTACTCATATTGTAAAAAACAAACCAAAAACCAAAAACCAACAACACTTTTCCATAAAATAGTTTGCTGAAGTAGTGGAGCCTTAGACTATGACCCTGGAGACCAGGTTTGATTCTTTGGTCAACCATGGAAATCCATTGGGTGACCTTAGATATATCACACATTCTCGGTCTCAGAAAACCCTGTCATAGCTTTGCCTTACGGTTGTCATAAGTCGGAAATGACTTGAAGGCACCTAACAATTACTACTACCACAAAAAACAATAAAATGTGTCTTCTCTAATTCCTTCTCTTGGTAATCTAATTTTTTTAATGTTAACTTTTCTAGTAACTTGCTGTCTAGTGATGCTTAGGTGCTCATTAAGATGTATTTGATAGATGCAAGCTTCAAGAAAATGTGTTTTTGGAAAGATGGTCAGCTTATATTAATGCATACACTTAGCTTGCATTCATATCCATTCATGTCTCCCTGCCACTTCCCTCTTTTTATTTTCTTCTTTTTTTTTCCTTTTTGTTGTTAATAATCCTTTTTTAAGAAATTGATGACAAATCTAGTTACCATTGATGCAGTTATGTTATAAGCATAGGACAACACACAGCACCAAATTGTTCTTGGCACTTTTCCATTCGGTGTCATAGTTGGCTGTGTTGGTAGTTATGTTTGAGAATGTGAAATGCTCTTTCTCCTTCTGCTCCAGTTCTAGGGAAGCTTGGTCAGGTCCTCAGAGTCAGAGTACTCAGAGAGTACTTTTTATCTGGAGGTTGTATCATTTCAATTCACATCTTTAAAAATTAATGGTTACTATTGTGTTCCAGCATGAATGCACTGTAATTAAATGACAAAGTAAAATGGAATCTTGATATTAATGTGGGAAAGCTTCAAGATTTCACTGTGCTTTTCTAATTTTATAAATTGCTGTGCATGCGTTGCTGTGCATCTCTAATTTGTGATAAAAGAAAGACATGCTCTGGAAGCACTGTCAAATGACATGTAGCAGTCTCAAAATTAATTTTAAAAACATTCTCCCGAGTTAAAATGAAAAGGAGATGAGATGGAAGTCACTGCAGGGGGAAAAAGCCAAATAGAACAAGAGCACAATGGAAGGAGGGGGAAATGGTTCACACTAATCAGAAACTTCAGCTGGCTCTGAGAAATATCCATCTTGCATTGTTGCACAGCCTGCTCTAAAGTTATTTTGTCTACAGTGCAGCTTGAGGTCCTCTGCCTCCCTCCCTTCCCAACATTGTTCAGATCCAGATGTTACTGCAGAGCAGGATGTTACAGCTCTGTGGGAGTAAGGATCTCTCCTCTCCATGAAGCTAATGAAGGGAAAAAAAAACAAAGCCAAGCAAAAAACTGCAGCAATCATTTCACAGATACATCCCCAGTTCCTGAAGCACATCATGAACTCTCTCGTACTTTTTTATTAATTGTTAGTTAATAGCAGTGGATAAGATGTATGCATATTGTTCAATTAAATGGTAATGCTGTGTCCCACCTCTCCTTCAGGATATAATTTGTATCAAGTAGATTATGAATCAACACCATGCTAGCAACACCATATTGTGTAGTGCTTTGTTGCATTAAAGGTAAATGTATTTCTTTGCAAGAACTTTAACATAATTCTGTTGTTCGTACTGTCATATTTTTAAGTAATATCTGTAAAGGTGACAGTAATAAAATTATGCATCTTTAATTGTTCAAAGCTGGGCTTCAGGCTAGGATTTGATTGATTGATTGATTGCTTGATTGATTGGTTTTGAGGGTGGGGTAAGATGACAATAGGCATAGCAGCCACAATCTATTCAGAAAGGAGTTGAGAACACATGACAAAACTGATCTGATGCAAACAAATACATTTACTTTATGCTGGATTGTGCAAGTTACATTGGCAGTATTTCCTGAACATAGCTGAAATTGCAGAGGTCAGGAGTCCCAGCCAGCATAACAGTGGTGGCTAAAGCAGCAGACTGAACTGGAGAGGCCCTAGTTCAAATCCCTTTTGGCTGTGAATCTCATACAGTGTAACATGGGCACCATCACTATATCTTCAGAATGAATAGAAGCTTCACATGATGTAACTTGAGGCCTTTGGAGAAGAAAAGAAAGGGAAAGAACTCTCGTGACTGGTATTCTGTTGGTTCGTCCCAACTAGAATAGACCGACTGAATCAATTGTTGCATCGTGAGTCAACAGCAGGTAAATCTTATTCATTGAGTATACTCTAGTAGAGACTAATCACAGAATTTAGGCTGTTGTGTCGTAGGCATTGTGTCCTTTATTTGAAGATGTCCTATTTTAGAAACATTGTCAAGGTCTAATCCCAGCTTGAAAATTTGTCAGTAAGTCTTATGCGGGAAACAAAAGGCTTTGAAGAGGAACATCAGCATTGAACACCTGGACCATTTCTGCACTAGATTTTTATACTGCAATTATTCCACTTTCAACATCTTATGGAATCCTAGGGTTTGCAGTTTAGGGAGGGGCCTTTGAGGATTCCATAGGATGTTGAAAGTGGAATAATAGCACTATAACAATCTAGTGTGGAAACGGCCCTGGACGGCAGAGACATAGCTTATCCCAGTTACTTTACTGAATGGTGGTGAGATGTACTGCATCTATTCAAATCATAGTGTTTATTTTAAAATTCGCATCAATTTGTAGAAATTCACATAAACATTAGCCAAATCTGTGTCCTCTTTTGTCATCTGTTTTGGTCATAAGGTGAGCTACAGCTCCTCTTTTTAAAATGATGCACAGTTGATCACCCTAAATGGAAAAGGATGTCAGAACAATTAAACCTGGGAAATGCCTAAGAAAAGTCTTTCAAAAGTTGTATAAAGACAAGCAGCACGATCTTGCATGATTAGAAGCAGAAAGGGTGTTCTTTCTGAATGAAAATGAAGGCACTGAGAAACTGAAAGAAATTGTTGAAATTCTTTCAAGGTCAAAGGCACCTTTGGAAAAGGCCTTGTCTATAAAAAGAAAAGCCCCAGAGACAGTAAACTGTTTTTCAATTAGCTTTTCTTCTTGTATTTGTCCTAATTCTGTGGGTGGAATAAGCACCAGAGGAATACTCCATTTGTAAAGGTCAGGAGAAGGTTCCATTGTTGCTAAACTAGAATCTCAAATTTAGACAAGGAAAAATGCCTAGAGGTGACTCAAACATTCTGTTATAGCTATGACCTCCACAATGACCCAGACATGCTATAGGGTACTGGCAATAAAGTTCTTTCCTCAGATTTTTTTTAAAGCGAATTATAAAACCCACCAGTACTATTCTTCACATATTTTCTCCTAGCTGTTAGTAGTGCTAAATCAGATTGAAAATAAATGTCATGTGGTCATGAGAAGCCAATGAAGTCAACATCCCACCGTGAAGCTGACACACCAGCTTCTTTTTCAGCAATACTGATAGTTTAATGGTTAAATTGAGTGTAATGCATGAGGCCCATGATCAGATCTGTCAAACTTAAAAAAGGAAAAAAGAAAAAAAAGCTCCAGACGAAGGCATAGGCTGAGGCCTTAATGGATTGGGCCAGGTTTGACAGTGCTGTGCTATGCTACACACCTGTATTTTTCCTGCTGTAACATACATAATAACTTGGAATGCAATTTAAATCTGGAAAATTGTTTATGCAAAATGGAACCTTCCCTGCCCTGGTGCAAAGACTGTGATTTAATCTGAGGGCTCTGCACCTGCCTTTAATTAGGAGAGATGCAGGACATCCTGCCTGCATATCTGCTGCTCACAGAGCTCCTGCCTCTCATCTAATTGCATCCTTAAACCATGAAAATGACATCTCTTCACTCCAAAAGTCCAAGAGTCAGTTCAGATACACACATATGGGGGTAGAGGAGAAGGAGAGAGTTGTAAAATCAGTTCCCACTGAAGCTCCCCAAAAGGTTGGCCAAGGAGCTGTGGTTCTCTCCAAAGACTGTAGTTCCCTCCAAAACAGAATGGAATATGGCAAGAAGAAATACAGTAGATGGGATGGGGGTGTGATTGGAAACAATTAGGTGCCCTGGTTTCTACCATCATGAATGCTTTCCACTAGGAAAAAAGCCACCAGTGGATAAAACCCACAGTTTACATGCTTAAGGCTGTTCTCCCTCCCCAAATATAGACCCTGACTTGAATCAAAACACCCACACAACAGAATGGAAACACAAATGTATTTAGCAAAGAAAGCAGTGTATTCATATACTCACTCTCCTTGCTTATTTAATAAACATCTCATTTGTATTTCATGAAAATTAAGGTATGCAGAATTGCCACATACTGGGCTCCTGGAGGAGAGGTGAGGCCTGGGCTATCATAATATGGCAGTCAGATACATCAGGATCCAGCCTGATGAACTGATGTCAGAGATCTTTGTTTGGAGCTGTTTCTTTAATGAAAGTAAACAAATGAATTTTAGGAGGGAGTGAGCAACTTTTCTCAGGCCATGTTTCAGCCCAGATACAGAAGGAGTAACCTGCATTAGCTATTGGCACTTCCTAGCAGCTGGGCAATGACAGATTTGTCTCTGCTCTTGCTGGTTGTCCCTAGGAAAGTGACAGCAAGAGCTGGTACCTACTGTTGGGTATGGAAACTGCTGGTTCCTGTTTCACTTCTTGGCCTTGGGGGTAGGGTGACTGGTTAAAATCAGCTGGACAGACTTGCACTCCCTCCTTCTTCAGAGAATGCCTTCTTTGCCATGTCTAGTTCTAGTGATTGTGACAAAGTGAACAATCTTGGAGGGCAGGCCAGTTATGGACGAGGACTGTGATGCTCATTGGGAGGAGCAGGTGGGAAGCTATGTTTCTTTAGCTGGATCTAAGGCCATTTCCGCACTATTCTGTTATAGTGCTATTATTCCACTTTCAACATCCTATGGATCCCTGGGGTTTGCAGTTTAGGGAAGGGCCTAAACTGCAATCCCCAGGATTCCATAGGATGTTGAAGGTGGAATAATAGCATATAACAGTCTAGTGAGAAATTACCTAACATACCAGAATACAATATATTGTACTGAGACCTTCTCTTCGGTCCTCCAGGATAATTTTTTTTAGCCAATTGGCATGACAGATTGACATCTCACGATGGTGGGGAATCAGTAATCCCCTAGATGTTGTTGGAATGGAATTTCAGTTGTTCCTGACCATTAAATATGCTAACTGAGGGAGATGACAGAGTTTTACAACATCTAGAGGGCTGTTGCTTCCCAACCTCTGCCATGGTGTGACTACAGGAGACCCCAAAACCATCAAAATGTATATTTGACTTACATCATGTGTTTTCACAGATTTTAACTACATATTTTTAAATGCCAAGTAGGGAAATTTAGTTATGGAAATCACAAAATCACAAATGTGTTTTAGAGCCTAATATTTGTTTCACCTTCAGTAGAGACTTTACACATGTTTATGCTGCTTTTCTAAATAAAGGGATTTGCCTGCATGCTCGCAGTGCCATACTTTTCTTCTGCTTCTTGCTCATGTGTGTCCCCAGGGCCTTTCACTAGAAAGAGAATATACAACAAAGCCTTCAGAAGCTGATGGGTGGGTTGCATTTGCCCCAGTGACCCTGTTTCTGATTTCTATCTCCTCTCCCTCTGTTCCCTGTTGCTCTTGTTGCTTCAGCTGTCGCCGACTTTCATCTTTCAGAATCTACTGTCTTCAGTGAGGGTATGAATATCATTCCCTCTGGGGCTGATGTCAGCATTCTTGTGCTCTGTATGCACAGTCTTGCTAAGTAGCCCTTAACATGTATTTAGATATTGTTGCACCTTCCTTTCGTTGTTTTATTCTAAGGACAGGCTTCTTCCTTGAAAATGAGAATTCAGTTTAATCACATAACTGCAAACACATTGATGGTTGTTTATTATACACATACTATTTGTACAGAACATAGTAAAGTTCCTTTTTTGAACCCAAAGTCTCAGAATTCCCATAGAGCATTTGGGGAATTGTCCCAAAAAGTAGTGTTTTCAAGATCTGTCTGTTTGCAATTGCTACTTGATTTTGCAAAGATGTGATACAATATACATTTTTCAGCATGCATGGTCTTCCACTGTTCTTTCCAGCGCTGCCTTTTATAAATGCAATCATTAAAATGTATTCATTAAAACCACAAGTGCATTTGCACAAAACTAGCCATGGAAACTCACTGTATGACCTTGGGCAAGTCACACTCTCTTGCCTCAGAGGAAGGCAGTGGCAAGCCCCCTATGAACAAATCTTGCCGAGAAACTCCAGTGATAAATTTGGTTTATGGATGCCTTAATTTGGAAACAACTTAAAGACACACAGCAAAGATAATAAATGCGCAGTATGCCAGAATACGTCCTTGTGTTCTGGCAGCAGTTAACCCAATAACCAAGTTATGGACAACTGTTATTTCATAGTGCCCATTGGTCAATTGGTACCTACTTTACTCCAAGTGGTTGTGTATCAGCAGAAACATTTGGACAGAGAAATTAAGTAGCACCAACCATAGATAAAATTTTTTGAATGAACCCAATGAGCCCAGGAAATGAAGAGGATCTTGACATACCTATCAAATATTTGGCTAAAAAGGGGTGCCAGTTGGTGGTCAGGAGGAGAAGCAACACAATGCAGTCCTGTTGCTCCCTCCCATTGCTTTTCAAAGCATGAGAAATTTCATCTGAACCACCTTTGTATCTTTTGTCTGCAATCATGCATATCCATATACACCAATGCGGAAAGTGCTGAAGACTCCTCAGGACATTTGTCCTACACTTTGGCTCTGTTTTGTTTAACAGTTTAACGATCAAATAATGGGATAGGAAACAACATCTCAATCAAAAGTTTATTGCAACTGGTGATACATTGAAAATTTCACTAGTCATTTAAGTGATAGCGAAAAAGAAGGCACAAGAACTGATTTGCATGAAATTGCTTATGCTAATTTTTAAAACGGATGCAAAATTTCGGAATGATATTTATAATTAGACAAGCAGCTTTGAGAACCCTGATCTCCCTCTTTGTAGTTTTTCAGTTGCAGTAGATATATTATACTAATGGAACAACTTCAACAGAAACTTCTTCTTCTCCTCCTCCCCCTCCTCTGTAATGGTAATAGTAGCAGTAGTAGAAGAAAAGATATTAAGGGAACGTATAATCAGTAAAACCAAGTTCCCATTGATAGGTCTACGCATTGTTGTTTTTGTTGTTGTGTGCCTTCAAATCATTTCCAATTTATAGTGACCCTAAGGCAAACATATCACAGGGTTTTCTGGAGGCTGTGACACATCCAAAAACCCAGAGGATTTTAGGGCTGAGCAGGGAATTGAACCTTGGTCTCAAGGGTTGTAGTCCAATATTCAAGCCACTACAGCACACCGGTTCTTATCTACCCTGGTTGGAACTAAAAATCAAAGTTAGGCCTTTGCTATCCAACCCACGAAATAAAGAGACCACACACACAGGGCTTGGGTTAATCTAGGGCAATTTATTTAATTTATTCTTAATTAACATGAACTTGAACTTGAACTTGGGCTTTAGACTTTTTAATGAGAGAAAAGGGAAGTCAACACAACGGGAGTTGCTAAGGCAAGGGATCACCACCTGACCTCTCCCAGAGCCTTCCTTGGACTAGATACTGGGTCTTGAAGTAAACCCATGAGGCTGGGTTCCACCTTTAAACAACTCTTTTTCTGGTGGACAAGCCCCATGTCGAGCCCCCCCATCTCATGACCCCTGAAGGGAGGGCCAATGATATGCCTGCCCCAAGGATAACTATATCATCCTCCTCCCCCATGTCTGGCGACATGACAAGATGGCTCCAAAGGCTTATCCTACATGAAAGGGTGCCATAGGTACAGGGATGGCGCGGCCTTAACAGGGGCCCACTAGCTCTGCTCCCCTAGCCCACTGTACAACCCCAGGTCACACAGTGCTTGCATGGTCTCCCTTGTGGGAGGCCAACAAAAGCAGCCCCCCTCCCAGCGCATTGTGCGGGGATGGGGAAAAAGGATTGCCTTTAAATCAGATTTGGAGCAGTCAGGCCTTCAAACTGGAGAAAGCTTCAAAAAGAGGACTGACCCCAGATGTCCTTTGAATAGAGGACTAATTCTTTGTGAAAGGGACTACCCTTGACCACAAAAATGGAAAGAATATTGGCTGTATTAGTTTCCTGGTTGAAAAAATAAAATTCCTGACACCTAGCTGGGAAAACAACACAAGGGTGAGAATTTGCAGTTTTTACCAAAGTGTTTCAAGAAAGTATTTTACACAGATATATATTGGGGGGGGGCACAAAAATCATTGCTTTGCTACAAAAGCCTTTTTTTCTTTTTCTTTTTTATGTGTGCACAAAACCACTGTTTCCAGAAACAGGATTTTTTGGTGCAAAAATAATGCTTTTTGCAGAAAAAAAACCACCAGTTTTCTACCAAAAAAACATGTTTTGTGCAAAAATATGGTTTTTGCACAAAATCTCCAAGATTTTAATGCAAAAAGCCTATTCTATTTCTCTGCAGAATGACTTCCTGAAACATTTTAGGACGGGTGAACACAAGGCAAAAACTGAAAAGAAATACACATTTTTCTCTTGCAGCAGTGGGGAGTAAAATACTGAAATTATTTGTTGTCTCATGGGAGGGACCTCCTCGTATATCCTCACCCCAGACACAATCTTGGGAGGCCTATGGTTTATTTTTGCAGGAAAAGTCACTGTTATGTATACAATTGTTATTTTAGAACCATTGAGAGTAGAGTGTTTATGTGCGTTTATGTGTGTTTCTACACATCTATGTGCTAGAATGTTACTTTTTGACAATGAATCATTTCTGCTTGCAGCTTTTTATTATGTGTAGCTTTCATAAATCACTTAAATCACTATTTGTTCTCTAGATATGCATAATTTACATTAATGAGAGCATGCTTTTTACCAAGAAAGTTGGAGCACTGGTTTATGATGCAAGGGTGCTTTCTGCCTTAGGGAATACAGGTTCTCAAATAGCAGTGCAACACAAGCTGTCCCAGTAAAGAGTTCCTGTGCTACTTAAATCAACAGCTATTATTCAATCAGGTTAATATACCTCATTTGCTGATTGGAGAGCTGTCATCTGGAGATACCGATATTGAATGAATGGGATAATTTAGAACATTAGTCCAGGAAAACAGCAAAAGGAATAGCATCCCTTCAAAACCAAATCACAGAAACCACAGTCTCAGTGGAATTATAATCATTTATGTATTTACGTATTTATTTATTTATTTACTTTTAATGACTGTAGGGTTTTTCTCTAATCAAGGAGAGATTCATGGATTTTAGCGGCCAGCTAATAATGTTAAAATTTCTTCTTTCCTTCCTGTCTTCTATGGAAAAAGAAGAATGTAAAGCAATTAAACTGTGGTATCTTCAACATCACTGTCTGTCCTTTCACTTCTCTGCTCCAGTCTGGAGTTATTTCTATGCTTCCAACCCAATTGCCTCAAGATTTGGACTGGACAGCCCTTCAAAGAGAGAGCATCTTCAAATACAAGACTGTCCTCTGACAGTCCTTCAAACTGAGGTTGGCATTCTGTAAAATGAGTTCACAGACAATCTGCTATAAACATTGTTTTAGCTGAGGGGACTTTAGTTGAACATACCTCATCATTAAGCTAGGAGCTCTATCAGTTTACCTGAAGTTGCCATTAGTCTTTTCATTTGGTTCCTGAGAGACATCAGTGTTCATTGCTCATAGCTTCCCACTTCTTCCATTCTGTTCTCCAGCCCTTCTGGTTCATTTTGGCAATGTTTCAGGTACTCAGGTAACATGGACATTTGGTTCTCACTCCTCTTCTCCTTTGAAGGAGCTGTGTCTCTTTTTCTGAGTACATGACACCTGTTTCAGCTCAGTTCTCATTTGGTTCATTTTAAAAAACTTATTATTAGAAAATAGCCTCATTTGTACTTCTCAGACTAGAGCACAAGCTGGAACATAAGCATTCTCCTTCTTCTTCTTTTTTCGAGTTCTTTCAATTTAGTGATTAAATTCTTGATACATTTGTACAAAACTATGTCAGGGAAAACTGGTACAAAATTATATGAGTGAAAATAGTGAAAATAGTATGCAAAAACGCATGTATTAAAAAAAATGCTTTCAAAACTTAATTTATTGCGTAAAAATTGTGTATAAAAATGCACATAAATTTTGTGCAAACTTTAAAAAATTGCAGACTGAAGTAGCAATTGATCAGAATAACCTGGAACTTGAAAAAAAATCATAGGAAGTTAAATAGACAGCTTTCATCCATCCATTCTATTGTTTAAGGCTTCCTTGAACACCAACATGACACTCACATTTCTACACTTAAAAGTTTATACTCACAGACTGTTTTGCTAGAGAATTGCAAATAGGCAACTAAATGCACATTCACATAAGCACCCGCAACGTGCTATGCACAAAAACTTGCATATCTGTGAGCAGCCACGTAACATGTGTATGTGTCTCCATGCACAATGCTCAAACCTGCTCAGTGGCACCAGATGTGCAACTTCATTTCCAAACCCTTGAACTGATTGCGGTTACTCTGAGTCAGATAAAAATGTCACGCTGCTTCTGTTGGGAACTTACACTCACATAAGACATCAACAGGATTCTGGCCAGTGTCCATTTGACACCCTCCCTCTGCTCACTCTTGCCTGACACCCTTCTGGGTCAAGCTATTTCAAGCCAGAGATTTTGTCATTCATGATTCAAAAAGGGAAAAGAAAAAACAAATCTTATATGGATTCATCAATGGTATTGATCTCTATATGAAAGAATGTTCCAGTTAGTTTATGCAAGGAGTGGGCAATGTATGCGG
This sequence comes from Iguana delicatissima, assembly GCA_948472985.1. Classification (NCBI taxonomy): domain Eukaryota; kingdom Metazoa; phylum Chordata; class Lepidosauria; order Squamata; family Iguanidae; genus Iguana; species Iguana delicatissima. Next base: position 1,416,785 of record CAOKZL010000039.1, on the reverse strand, counting down.
GGTGAGGGCCATTCACCCACTTGGCTAACTGGTCGAAGGGTACATGCCCAAAGGGAGTGTGAAGCAAGAGGAAGTGGAAGAGTACAGCAGACTATTTTAATAAAGAAATTGGAAGGAAATCAGATATAAATAGGGTAAAAAAAATGTAAAAATGCATGAATACATCATTATTTTGATATAAATATTAAAATATATTCATTCATTCAATATTATTGTGAAAATAGTATTGAGAAATAAAATGCTCCCAAACCCACTAAAAATTAAGTAGTGGTTAAGAATAATTTTAATGCATTAAACATTATTGAATTAATTACAATTAACATAATATTAAAATTAGCTTAATATTAAAAGTAATATATTTTAGAACAATGTAAGTTCATTATAGAGTGATTTTATTCTAATATAGAATAATTTTTAATTTTAAATCAGCCTGGGAAACCATGACCATTAAGACTTCCTATTCCAGCTGGCTGGGGAAATGCTCTGAAATGCTTGAAAAACCAAGGCTCCTGCTTGACTGGTTACTGATAAGGTGATTGACTAGGTTAATCAGTTCCTCTGTGTGATGTGCTTTTAGACTGGTAATTGATGGTATTTGCCAACTGCACTTTCAAATTCCCCAGCTGTCTCACAGTTTGCTGGGACAGCCTTGAACCTACTTTCCTTTCCATCCTACATTCTCAGCTGCTTTTAAGATGTCCCAGTTTCTCTCTGCTCTTCCTTCTTGACCTCAGCTTTCTTTAACTGCTGCAAACTTACTTCAAAGTGCAAAAGTAGTTTGCACTCAGCTAATTTCATTAAGGATGGAGAAGAGATAAGGTGAAAAATTTTTGCCCTATTCTGTAGACTAAAACAAAAGCAAATTGCCATAGCCTTTCCTACTGTATGTGCTCTTCCTCACTAATAACTTCATGGAAGGAGGTGATGGGACCTCACTCTGCTGACTTCACTCTGATGTTTCTTGGCCACCTGTGTCCCAGTTTTCATCTGTGCAATGTTGGATGGTGCCTACTTTGTGAATACATTTAGCGGCTTGCCACCCAATTTTAGTGGTAAATGGGTGAGGGAGTTTTTTTTTCCTGGAGTGGTTGGAGGTGGGATCCTACAACATAAAGTTTGGGTGGCCACATGCAGCCTACAGTATGAGATACATGTTAAGGTTACAGAGAGCTTGGAAAAGCCACTTCCCCCCTCCAGAATATTCCAGCCAACATGAATAAATGGGTGATTTGGGATGATTCTGGGAACTGTAGTCTGAAAAGGTAGACTTTACGAGCTCTTTAGAGCAGGTTGTTAAAACCCCTAGAGAAACAATCCATGTGAAAGTCAGACATCTGCAACTGTAGTTGATGGGAATGTAAGCTGAAGAGTTTCAAAGAGAGGTAATGATTCAGGTGTTGTCTGATTTTTTAAAAATATTTTCTAGAATTTACTGTCACTGTGTGCATTATCTGCTTGCTCACAAAAGTTTCCTAGCTGGCCTGCTTTCCTGTGCCAAGCTGCCAAATCTCTTTTACATGGTTTGTCTTTCAGCAGCAGCATGTGGGCCAGCTAAGAAGGCCTTTTGCCAGACCAGGTGTAGCAAGGCAGCTGCCTCGGGCTGCTGATTTTGGGTGCTAGAAATGAGCAGCAAATTATGAATGATGTAGACTGCAATCCACTTACAAAGCAGTATGTCATTTTATAGTTAAGGGGACTAACTTCTAAGTAGGCATACATAGAACTGTGCTATTTGCATATTACTGGCTTTTTACAGAGAAAAGGTGCTCATGGGATTTTACTTTATTTTTTAACTTATTTATTTTGCCTAGAATGTCAATATATCTTGTCCGGCTTTTAGTACTATCTTTCTTGGCTGATGGGGGTGGTGGTATGAAGGGGATAAGAAGATGACATTTGCTGGTCTGTTGCACATAACAAAATGTCTGCTTGATTAATTCATTTTTTTTTAAAAAAAAACCTAGGTTTCAGCACTCCAGCCCTCAACAACTCCACTTCTTGGGGGTGCAGTTTTAGTGTAATAGGGCACTTCTAAACAAGCCAATAGTTCCAGGAAACATCAGACTGTTCTGCTTCTGGGTGCCTTATAATGGACGTTCTGTCATACCCTAAATATACTGAAATTCTTTATTCTCTACTCAAGGTATAGTTAACTGTGGTGTGGGTAGGTTTTCCTTTCCTTCCCTTTTGTTTCCTCTCATGAACTCAGCATCTCATCCCCCCGTAACCTTTCCTGCTCCAGCATATTTATTTATTTATTTTTAAATTACAGTTGTGGGGGAAGAGCCAGAATGGTACAATGGTTTGAGCATTAGACTGTGTCCCTGCAGACCAGGGTTTGAATTCCTGCTTGGTCATGAATACCACTGGGCGACATTGGTCACATCACACATTCTTAGCCCTCAGAAAACCCTGTGATAGGTTCACCTTAAAGTCACCATAAGCTGAGATGAAATAGGGGTAATGACAGGTAATGTGATGATTTCAAGTTGTACAAAGTTTATGTGCAGGGTGGGGAGGGGGGCATAAGAATTCTGTCCCCAAATTTCTAACATAGCAGACAGTGAGACATTGAAAATGGTTTGTACCTAGAACTCTTATATTTGCTATATTCCCATTCACTTGATCACTTTGCCTGTCTCTTTTCTTTGCATATCTGAACTCTATTTCTAAATGCATTACAGTTTTAAGTTAGTGTAATGCTAAGAATTTGAATACTGGGGGGAAATTTCATGGGGTGACTGAATTCTTATTTGGGAGCAACACTCTCATTTGCCCCCCTTTCATAGCTGCACCCCTGCCTGGATCTCTACCTAGGAATGCTGAGAGAGGAACCCCTTATTTTGAAATCATAGAAACCAGTTGTTGTTTAGAAGTACTGTATTCCCACCTTTGGGTGAACTGTTCCATTATCAGTGGAAAAAAAAGAACAAAAAATTAGAAAGAAACTAGGCAATCTTTGTAGTAAGGAAGGTGGAGGTAATTTTGGAAACTGTATAAAGGTGGGTTCGGATAAGGAATGTAAAAACAATGTAAAGGCAGTATGCTCCTGTGATGTCCTCCTTTGTCACTTCATCTTCTTAATTTTAATTAAAGCTGCAGACAGCCAACGTGATTGTTCCTGGACCCCCGGGGAGACATTCTTGTCAAAACACCTGATAGCCATTGCAAGCACTGTCCAAAATGACTCTCAGTCCCTTCATAAAGACAAACAAGACTGGAAAAAGATCTGTTCAGTCAGCTGGTCCTTGAGCTGACCTTATAAACAGGCCCCGTTTCTCTGATGTGGGGCTGGCAGCTTCTGCTGGAAGACTTTAAAGTCTGACTCTTTACCTTGACATCCAATTCCCATCAAAGCCAAGATCTGCGTTTCTATTACTGATCTGCTCTGGAGAGAAAATTGTCAAGTCACAGTGATGTATTAAGCGAGTGTTAGCTATACAAAACAGTGAAAGAAAGAAATCAACTAATTGGGAAAACAAAAAGGATGGTTAAGCACAGTCTGTAGTATAGGTGGTGTGTGTGTGTGTGTCCGCATGTTTAAAGAATATGTCACAAGGATTATAGCAAGCAATCACATGACCATCTTATTCAATGCATCTTTTCTGGCTACCAAAGTCTGTCTTTCATTATTAAAGGAAAGGAATGTTCTGTGCACTTATGAGGACATCAGGATAATTCTGTGCATGTCAGCGCTTGCAGCTTACTATAATGAAATGCCTTGTTATAGGCTGTGGTTTAATCTGTGAAGGGCTATTTTGATTAGTTCCCTCAAGAGGATACTGAACTTGTGCTAACTAAAATGATAGACTGAAAGTGTACAAATATGTTCATAAATTTTTGCATGAACGAGGTCAGTTTGCTAAGTGTTTCCAACCTTCTTTGACAGGTTTACTCTGATTCTTCGTCCTTTGTTACCGTCTAAAAAATAAAATCACAGTTAAACATCTCTTTAGGAAGTGTGGTTTTCTTTTCTCTTTACTATTAGCAAAAGGCCATGTGGACAGCAGTTAAAACCAAATGGATTTAAATGGTTGCTGTGGGAAAATGTCACCCTTCACATATCAGTGGAACTCTTCCATGGTTGGCAATGGCAGATAGTGTTCCTCTATGTGTTTATTGCCACTCATGAGGATGTCTTTTAAATAGTACATTTGGCTGAGTACAGTAAGCAGTCATCCCACAATGGTGGCACCTTATTTTAATGTATATTTTTAAAACTTTGCTTTATTTTAAATTTTATTTTTATTCTGGACTCAAGGTATCTTACAATAAATTTTAAGAAAATAATACAGCTTTAAAAAGCATAATACTAAAGAACATTGAGAACAATTAAATGTGCTGTCGCATTAAAAACAGTTGTTGTTGTTGTTGTGCCTCCAAGTCATTCTGAACTTATAGCAACCCTAAGGTGAACCTATCATGAGGTTTCACCTAGGTCACCCAGTCAGTTTCCATGGCTAAATGGGGAATCAAACCCTGGCCTCTAGGGTCATAGTCCAGTGCTCAAACTGCTACACCATGCAGGCTCCCCTTAAAAACAGCACTGAATTAAAACCAATTTAAAACATTTTAAATATAATAAAGAGGGGGGATTCCCTCACGTTCTGCATTTGGTGCTGTAGTAACACACAAATGCCAGCACGCACATACACACACATATATACACACATACACAGAGCAGACTCCGCCTTGAGATTTTTTTTCAGAACAATTCCAGCAATAAACAGCTTAGTTTTGTTATACTGTAAATGAAAGTGACCATTTTTTCCCCCCTGTTTCTCTCTCTCTGTGTTTAGTTTGTATATTTATGGTGTTCTCAGACAAAAGGCCAATTATAGTCTAGTTTACTGTGACATTGCACCCTTAATGTCCTGGATATGGGTTGCTTTAGCAGACTGATGCTGATTGGAACCATAATAAATTATGTGAGCCCTGGGGGTCTACAAATCCATATAAGGGAAAGAGCAAAAGAAAAATATATGCTGTACTGGGCCACATGAATATTATTTTTGTTAAACCTACATCGACGCAGATAAAAATAACATTGATTGAAAGTCTTAAACCTGGAGTATTTTTTTTTTTTTTTGGTCCCCATGAGCATTCCACTGTTTTGTGGAATAAAAATGCTCCATGTCTACAGAAGAGTTTGTAGGTGCAGAAACTAGAGTTTTCCACAATACCCAAATAGCCAATATCATGCCCATGTAAGGTGGAATGTCTCTTCCTTTCTTTGTTTTAATGTTTTCCTTCCAATGTTTTAAAGAGCCTACATTACATTGTACACCTAGTTTGGAGTGAATTCTGTAATAAAATGTAACTATAGGGGACAAAAATGTCTTATCTGCCTGGATGAAGGTTAGGCCATTTCTGCATCAGAGTGGAGAAGCATTTCACCATGTGTTGTGAGTGGTGTTTTTTAATCTGACTTACTCTGATTTTACCAGATTGTTATCTGCACGCCCTCTGGTTTCTGTTGAAATAATGCAGTGAAAATCATTTGCTGCTTCCGCTCCGTCAATTCCTGTGAAACTCCCATCCTCCTCCCACTCCCTCCCTTGCTCAACACCACTGCCTCTGATTGGTCAATTTTTTTTTTAAAAAAAACAACAACCCGTTGCTATGTATCAGTGGAGCTACTTTATTTTGTTCTTACAGAAGACAAGCCCCCACCTCCGGTTCGCTAGTAAAATTGCTAGTAAAATTATTGTTTCGTGAAATGATGCATGTCTAAAAAGCATGTGACCAAGTTTGGAAAGCTCTGGTCTAGATAGCCAGAAATTGAAAAGCAACTATCTTGAGGATCCCAACATATTTCCTTGTATTCCAGTACCCGCGCTGTGTTTGAGGAGCGGAAACAGGAGTGGACAGAAATGACCCGAGAGAAAGGTGGGAATGCCCACAGAGAACCACCTCTGTCGTGTACGCCTTCCACATGTTGTCAGAAACGCAGCCGAACCAGTTTTTGTGCTTTACATCAGAGTTTTTCCAGTTTTACAATACATCGGTTTTACGTCAATAGTAATCGCTCTAAGAGTTCAAGCCGTGTGAATCCGCAGAGAAAACATCAATACTAACCAGTTTAACGTGCAGACGTAAGAGCAAGAATACGATGCCAGTGCGATGGATTGCCCTTGTGCAGAAAAAGCCTATTGAGAAAGGTGGATGTGGAGAATGAGGCAGACTTACTACATATCCTCCAACTGTTCTGATTTGGCAAGAGATAATCTGGAGAATCCTCTGTCAGTTGACTTTTTCAGTTGCTTTTAAAATAACCCAGTTTCTTTCTTCAGTTTCTTCCTTTGTCCTCAGTTTACTTCATTTGCTGCAAATAGAGTTCAAAGTGCAAACAGAGTTTTCACTCATTTAACTCAGTGGGGAAGGGACAGAAAAGAAGGGGGACAGAATCTTGCCCTTCCCAGTAGGCAGGTAAAAACAAACTGCTGCATTCTGACCCTTTCCACGTCCTACGTTTTCTCGGCACTGGAGTGCGATAATCGTGCAAGTAGCCTCTTGTAAGAGGCTCTCACTTCCCTGCTTCTTCAGCTCTGCACGAGCTTCCTACTTGCGCAAAAGCCCCACCCCTTCCTTTTGCAGTGCAGCCTGGGACTTTCCCAGGCTGCACTGAGACAGGAAGCATGAACGGCCCGGCTCCTGAGGCTCCACACGCCAGGTAAGTGCACGGGGGAGCCGGGAGCAATGCACAATCGCGTAGCATTTTCGGCTGAAAGCCGAAAGTGCAAAGGTGTGCGATCATTGTCTGCCAGCCCCTGGAGCCTTGTGCAATTACAAGGATGTTATGCAGATCGCTCCTTGCAATTGCACGAGGCTCCAGGCCCTCTTTCACATGGCAGATGCTGCGTGAAAAGGGCCTCTGTCTCAGAGTGTGCGTTCTTCCTCATTCATAACTTTTGCCATCTTGACCACACTCTGGCATTCTTAGGCCATGTGCGTCCTGGTTTTCATACATGAAATTTTGGAGAGTATGTTATTATAGCAGTAGGCTGTAGTAGATACTTCTGATTTACAAGAGCTTTCAGTTGCTTTTAATATAATCACATTAATTATAATTTATTTAATGTAGTTAAAGGAGCCCTGGTGGCGCAGTGGTTAAATGCCAGTACTGCAACCACAAGGTTGTGAGTTCGATCCTGCCAGGCTCCAAGGTTGACTCACCTTCCATCCTTTCTCAGGTCGGTAAAATGAGTACCCAGTTTGATGGGGGCAATTAGCTAAAAATATACATTGTAAACCGCTTAGATAACGCTAGTTGATAGGCGGTATAGAAATAAATGCTATTGCTATAATATTGCTATTAATTTGTATAATGTAACTTAGTGTTGTTTAGTTTACTGCAGCATCTAGCATTGTCCCCAGTCATATTTAGTAGTTTAGCAGAAGGCAACCTCTATTTAGACAGTCTGTTCAAAGGTTCACTTTGGTTATCAGTATACTACTGGTGCTTAATGTTCCTTCTGTTTCAGAGTTAGGTACACATTGTTCCCCCTACCACCAAATACTTGGAGTTTCACCCATACCTGAATATATATTCAAAAAAAAATTTTTTTTCCCTCCAGTTCCCCCAGCATTCTCCAGTAGACAATTTTGTCATTTTTTTCCTGCACTCATACCCTGGTGAGGCCTTTTTTCAACAGGATGTGACCTGGAAGCTGAGCTGAGTTTAAAATAGCCAAAGGAGGACACATGGCAAAATTGTTCCCCGTAACAGCACCTAAGGAATATTTGGGGGACATTTAGGGGGATTGGGGTGTCCTGGGGCAGCATACAGGCCACTCACTATACCACATCCAATCCATGTTCTATGTCATTAATCTCAATACACTGTAAGATCAGCAGCGTAGGATATAAACATCTTTACATGTTTATATTCTACATTCAAACTTTATTATCTTTTCTGCCTTCAAGTTAAGTGTTTAAAGTGGACATTAAACTTCTTTTCTGCTCCTCCAGAAATATTACATGTTCAATATGAAAAAGTTAATGGAACTAATATCTGGAGAGAAAACTTTTCTGTTGAATTTATCTGCCTTTCACAGGCTGCATAGGGAAACATATAAATCTGAAAGAAGAATTTCCATAATTGTTGGAAATCAAATGTGAAGAAAATCACAAGAAGTCAAACAGAGGTCTGGTAATCAATCACCTACAGACAAGTTTTATGATCCCAGAAATAGAATGTCAAAGACCTTAGCTACAGTTGGGGGGAAAAAATCAGAAAAATATCTAAGTAGATGCTGTATATCATGCCTAAAAAAATAAGGAGACTTTCTTTTTGTTATATAGAAACAGAGTTTGAAGCATGTTTTATTTCAAACAATGTAACCACAATGCAAGGTTAGCAGCACCTTCGTCACATACCTGCACCGGTGTGTGTGGGAGTAATGTGACTGCATGACTTTTAATACCTCAGAAGATGCAGCCCTCAACAGCCCTTTTTTTTTTTTTTTTGAAAAGCAGCAAACCTGCCACAAAAATTCCCAAAGCAACTAGTCTGAAATTTAGCTCGGTTAATCCCTGTTTAAGTTTATAATAGCTCAAAATTTATGAAAATCTGAGAAAAAAACAAACAAAAAACCCCCAAAAGGTTATTTTGGTTTTCTAATGCATGTCAGTGGGGGAGGACTGAAGATCCAGATTGGATATCTTTATTCAGATTTAAGGTGTGGATCGTATGGAATTGGGTCCAGAGCTATCCAGATTGATTTGGAGTCCAATCCAAATTGCTGAATCAGGTTCTGAAATGAATTGGAGACCCTGGTCGGTTCTGCACTACACTGTTATAGTGCTATCGTTCCACTTTCAACATCCTATGGAATCCTGAGGTTTGCAGTTTACGGGTGGAGCATTTAGAATTCTCAGCCAGAGAGCTCTTTGGGTTCAGTAAACTACAAACCCCAGAATTCCAGAGGATGTTGAAAGTGGAATAACAGCACTATAACAGTGTAGGGCAGAAAGGCCCCTGTGAACATCCCTAGCATAGATACTTTCCCCTTGCCAATCTTATTTTGTCAGGTGAATGATAGGTTGAGAGTGAGTGCCCAATGGAAAACTTCAGCCCAAATGCAAATTTTAATTTGGTCTCCCCAGCCCCAATCTTACATGCTCCACACCACACTTCATGGTGCAGTGAATCTTAAAAGATATCAAACTAGCATGGTTTTGACTGAAAGAAGTCATAATAATCAGGTTGGACATAGATAGGAAGGTAATTCCTATTATTTTCCAAGGAAATCAGTGGAATTTAGATTGAACTTGTTCCACTTATTTCAGGGAGGCCTAAAGTTACTTTAGTTTAGACCCAAGTCACTAAAACCATCTGTTTTCTTGACTTTATGAAGCACTTCTTTAGTATTTAAAACTATATTTCAAATGTTGCCATATACGCTCATTTCATTTCAAAACCTAAACAAGTTCTGTAGGCAGCATACAGATAACTATTTGAAAATATCAATGAGCTGCCTATCTGATTGCTTCACCTGCTTTTCTTCTTTGTAAACACATATAAGATGTGTTTACATATTGTATAATATCATTATATATTATATAATATAATTATATAATATTAAACATTATATAATATGTGTTTCATAATTCATAAAAATGGAAATGCATGTAAATTAAGGACTAGGCTTATTACTTTGTGTTTTCCTTTAGTTTTGTGGGTGATTAAAAAAATCTATATTCCACAATATATATTAAAAATTGCTTTGCTAACTAGCTCATGAGATGTAAAGAAGTTTTATCCTTAATTCCCAAATTCTTTGACTCAGTCTACAGTTGTGAGCTTTGATAATTATGACAATCTCTCAGACTAAACAGAATTTCCTATTGAAGAGATGGAGCTGACCATAGATATTTTCATGAGGGAGGGGTCAGACTTCTATAGAAGATATAATAATCCCCTTTCATGGATGAGATAGCTTTTGTATTATCCTGAAAGGAATCCTTGAATGTTACATTTGTTCATATTTAGACATGGGACCAAAATCCAGTACAGTTTGTCACACTGTGCTATGGTTTGAATGGCACGCTAGGATATCAGTGAAGAATGATTTCTTAGGTTTAGAAAAACCATTGTCAACATGACAAACCAATCATAAGGAAAGAAAAGGCCTTCCAGCATACACTGAGTGATTGTATATAGGTTCTCTTGCACTGTACATTTTGTACATTGGTAATAACAGCACATATCAAATGATAATTTTATCCTGGGAAAGAGTTGCAGATTTACATCCTCTGCCTACAGGATATTAAAAATGATAACTAGAACAATTTGGCAGCCTCTGGAAGCCATAATTAGATAGCAAAATTGTAAAGAATACCTATTTTGTTTTATAATTCAGTTTATAACTTGAGTAACTAATCCTGTTTGTGTTTTGTAACACATAGGTTTGATACTGGAAGAAGATGTATCACAGGAAACACACCATTGTAGCTAAAGCTGTGCACTGATAAAGGAGACCTGGCTGTATATATATTATATTTTTATCATTGTTGCCACTGGAGCAGCTTGTCCCCCTTCCTGTCCTTCATTGTTAACTCCCATCAAGTTGACTTTGAGTTTTGGTGACCCTAAGAATGGGAGACGTCTAGGTATTATAAGCAGCCCTTGTCAGGTCTTGCAGACTCAAGGATGTGGCTTCCTTAATTGAGTCTATCCATTTGTAACGAGGTCTTTCTTTTTTACTTACTGCCTTCTACTTTCCATCTGGCCCCTCCCAAAACTGCGAACCCCAGGATTCCATAGGACATTGAAAGTGGAATATTAATGCTATAATAGTCTAGTGTGGAAATGGCTTCATTTGATCTTGGGTTTTTCTTTAACAGATTAGCACAGCCAGGTCACATGAGGTAACGTCTCCTATGCAGCTAAGTATATTCACTTATTTAACATATTCATACCCCACTTTTCCTGATATTTAAAGGCATCTAATGATGATAGAAAAACACAATACACAACATATGAGATGTTCTAATATGATAATAAAAGCTATTATTAAAAACATACTAAAGAAATATGGTAAATAAATTCTTTACTACTTGGTGGAAAGGTATAGAACATGGTACATACCAAGCATCTTTTGAAAGGGAATTCCATAACCAAAGAATGGCTACAGATTGGAAACCTTAGTTTTTGCACTACAGCTACCAGCTACACCTACATCCAGTCACAGCAATGCTATCTAAGAGATTCTGATAGGTGTAACTTTTCTGAACTCTGGATATAGCTACCAACGTCCTCCAACTAATCCCAGGTAGACATACAACCAAAATAAGAAAAAAGCCCTATGATCATAGCAAGTGGAATGGTAGCACAGGAGAAATAAATCCTTCAGATGTAATGTCTAAGGAGGTCTTTATTCTCATGTATAGAGGTTCTGTTAGGTTTCGCTTCATAAGATGTTTCAGGACCCCAAGAGTTCCTTTCCATTAAGATTCACCACACTTGTGGGCAGAAGCCTGTGATCTTGTTGAACAATTAATTTAAAATCCTGAGTTAGACTTCCACACTAGGCACATGCCTCATTACTGATTATAAGGACAATTCGGCTGGAGGCAGTAAACAAGATTCAAACTGTTCATATGGAAGAACTTGTGCCTGCTGTTGACATTTTTGAACAGAAATAATAAACAGCAAGGGGCTGGTGAGATCAAAGACTTATGAGAGATAATTACAAAAATTTGGTAATTGCTTCCTACACCACAAAACGAGCAAAAAAATAAAAATTGTTTCCACTCCATGCAGAAAAAGGAAATGTTATTCTTATCCCGTTATCAACTAGAAAAGGGGCATGAGCGTATTTGTTCATGGCACAATAAAGTTACCTCCCTACGTGCTGGATTGCTTTTTCATTACGAAGTTACTCATGAGAGCATTCTGTTCACTACAGACAAAGAATTATGTGATTAGGGTGCTATACTTTAGTCTTCGTGTGGCATCTGAATGGAATAGCAAGGAAAGTTGTGCTTCAGAGCATACAGATATCAGCTAATTTACATTAGGAGTATATTCTGCTTTTCCCTGGTGTCGTTCATGGGGCTGAGAAATCACAAAGGATCTGATGGTACCAAAATAAAGCTCCTAAGGATGCAGAACCTATCTTTTGAGGGTCTTCACACAGGAATGTTGGTTTTCTTTTAATTTCCCCGCTAAAACATCACAGCTTTTTTCTTCTTTTTTACATGCTTAGCTCACATTTATACCATAATAAGAAGCATCTGCCAGCAGGTCAGAACCTTTCTTTAATAACATGCACTTCTTTGTTATCACAAAGTAGACCAAAATTTATTTCCATGGTGCTAATTATCAAGACAGAATGTAAACACAAGACAGCCTGCTAAGGAAGAATGGACAGTTTTTAAGGTTGCTGTAGCATCTGTTCTGCTGCTATTCCTCTATGTTAATAAGCAGTGCTGAAACAAACATGAAACAAACAAAAAGAACAGAATAAAATGCAATTACAATCACAGCCATTCAACATAATTTCTATGTTCAAATGTATGATCCAATTTGAACATAATCATCGCGAGGGCCTGATGTTACACAACATTTAAATTTTGATGATGAAATCAAAGTGATGTGGCTTCAAATTTGGGGACAGGAAAATCTCTCAGCCTTGAAAGATCCTTGCATTTTCTTCCCTTTCTTTTTTTGTATTTGATTGAAAGACTTTCTGTTTTCTTCCTGCAGTGAGTATTGCACATATTTTCTATTTTATTTGCACAATTTACACATTTTCCCCCATTGACTAGAGCATGCTTTTGCATATTTCCTCAATCATCTGTATTTTAGCCATTCACATTTTAAAATATACACACTATTTTCTGTGTATTTTCTTTCTTGAAAATGCCACAAGCTTTGCAAATTCAGGGACATGTGGCCTCCAAACAGTTTTTCCGCACTGTACTCTGTTCTTTCATTACTGAAGGACTCTGCATCATTACACGTGTTTATTGCTACTTTCAAAAATCAGCTTTTTTGCATATTACAGTAATCTGAAGGATTACAAATTAAGCAAAACAAAAACAAAAAGGTCAAACGTTTAAACTCACAAAATTTATCCTGATTATGAAAAGGAAAAGTTCTTGCCATTTTCTAGTTGCATGCATTATTGAAACTGGAGAATACAACTATGATATCATAAGAAATGTTCATCATGTTTAAATACTGTTTGACCTTACCATTGCCTCTTGTGCAGCTGCTAAATCTACCCTCAAACTCTTGAATTGGACATGTTTGTAACAGCATCTGTTAGGACTTCTGGGGATTCTCAGGAGTTCCCTGCAGATGATGTCCTTACAATGAGTCCAGCTACAGGAAAACAGATGGACTCATCTCTGCTGGTCCCTTCACTCTTCAACAAAATGGAAAATGGCCCTGTTGGGAGGCCTGTATCACTTATAAGGTAGGGTTGGGAGGATTTTGGTTGTCATGTAGTTGGTAAAGAATTCCAGCTGCTTCAAGGACAAAGAAAGTAGGTTACAATGGTGTAAACTGGATGCTGGCCAGTACTTTCAATACAGGATGCCACCCAGTGCTTTCAAAGGCTCTTTCTGCAACTCACCTTTTTGCAGAGCTGGGGTGCAGGGATCGCACGAGCAGCATCTTGTGAGAAGCTCTCGCGTCCCCATTGCTTCAGCTCCGCAGCTGCTGCCTGCTCGTGAGCAGGTAGTGCGAGAGCCCCTCTTTTTCCTTCTGCAGTGCAGCCTGGGATTTTCCCAGGCTGTGCTGGGGCAGGAAGTGAGAGTGCCGTGGCTCCGGAGCTCCGCACGCACAGCAAGTGTGTGCAGGGCCCGGAGCGATGCGCGATCGCGCACCATTTTCAGCTCAAAGCTAAAAATGAAATAGTGCGTGATTGGCACCTGCCAGGCCCTGGAGTGTCACGTGATTGTGAGTGCGTTGTGTGGACTGCTCCCCACAGTCTCATGATGCTCCAGGGGCCTTTTCACATGGCAAATGCTGTGTGAAAAGGGCCTAAGACTTCTCCATTTTTTCAAAGAAATATGTTACAGATTGTAATAACTGACCAATATCAATAAATACACAACCATCTCAGAATCTATTTAAAATGAATCAGATTTTTTATTTTCACCATTGTGAATGATACAAGTATGATACATATCACAAACATAACCAAACTGCGAATTTATTAACTCTGTCATTAAAACAATCTGGCACTGCAACAAAAAGACGCAATACAATTGAATGGCCCTCCCAAGTAAATAAAATAATTACATTCATTTAAGAGTAAAATTGTGTAGTTTAAAACTGGTTATAGCTTATATTTAATAGCACTTGGTAAAACTTTTGCATTTTTTGCCATGGCCACAAGATCAATTTTGTTTGTTTTATATTCTCCCTTTTTCTTCACACAGGACCCAAGATCATGGGCCTCAAGAAGAAAATTCTCATAATAATCACAGAACACTCTGGGATAGATGGCAATATAGGGGTAGTTTAACTTCTGTATAAGGAATACAGAAAACATGGATCACAGTTTTAGTATTTCCAACTCCACATACACATACTCGATTTTAAAATGGGATTCTCTTCATGTACTTCCAAGCTCCAGAAGTTCCTCAATGAAATGGATTATCTAGGTCCATTTCAATCTGCCTGTAGGCCTGGTTATAGTTTGGAGACAGCTTTGATTGCCTTGGTGGATGACTAACATTGGGAAATGAGCGGGGGGAATGTGTCTGTGTTGGTTCAGCTAGACATCTCAGACTTTTAATAATACTGAGGTTTGTAGTTTGGCAAGTCCCTAGAGCTCTCTGGCAGAGACTTCTAAAACCCTTCCCTAAACTGTAAACCCCAGAATTCTGCAGGATGGAACCACAACAGTTAAAGTTGAACCATGGCATTATAATTGGTTAGTGTGAAAGATCTCTTAGGTTTTACTTCTTAATTAGTGTAAAGTATCACATTTTGGCTTTCGTTGATCAGAGATCAATTGTGTGTCAAGATGACATTTCCCAGTGCCAAGTAGCTGATCAATGTTGGCAGTTAGCACTAGTGAGCTGAGCCAGTCTCTGACTATAGACATTGTATAATTATCACACTGTTGCCTCTTGTGAAAGTATAGACAATTTAACTGGCACAGACCTATTGAAATGAAACTCTTGGCCCTCATCCTGAAAGTTCAGTATTCTTATCAAGAGGTTATATTTAGTTCATATTCATGGATTCTTTGTGCATGATTAAGGCAGAAATGGCTGTTGAGTATAAATTCTTTTCCTTCTTCTACTCTCTCTCTCTCCTTCTTTTTTAGAAAACCATGAATAGCCCTTGAGCATTTCAAAGTGTTTCATTATTTGCCCTGTCCTGATGATGACAGAGACAGAGTTCCAGCTTTCTTTGCAGCTGTGTGTATGGACCACAGGCCAAGGGACATGTCTGCCCCTTCCTGCAAAGTTCAAGCGTGAATACTCATAATATCATGTCACCAAGTTCTTCCGCTAGTAGCAATCGCTCATTCGATTCCACCTGCTCTTTTAAAAGGACCTCATTTGAATTTCACACTACAGCTGAGATTTTAATCCTCAATTTGAGCAGATGGGCTGTATTTGTACAAAAAAGGCACTGAACTCACTTAATTAACCCTGGATCTGTACAATGCTGTGCATACTTCACCATGGAGTCAGCTAGTATGCAATTATTAAGATGGAATTCTGCAGTTTGTATATACAATTTTATGATTCTAAGCACATGCACAACTCAGCCTGACATGAGTTCACCCAGAATTAAGGCTCTTGAATTCAGTGAGGCTGCCCTTCTGAGTATACATGCATTGAATACATGTCTTTGGGCTTTTTCACATGACCCTGTGAGCCCATGTAAATAGTGGTTCTCAAACTGGTTTTCAAACTGCCTTTCAGATTTGGGCATGTGTATGCCAGTCATGTATGTGATAGAAGTATGAATCCATCCTCTTTTTTGATGTTTCTGAACTGAATCTATAAATGAATACGTGACTTGTATACATATTACTGCTTTACTGTAGCACCCTGAGATCTTTTGGCATATCTTTTGGCATATTTCCAGACACCTTTGACATTTGAGATGCTGGTTAAAGGCAACATGTATTGCCAATAGGGCTACACCTACCAATAGAAAGCTATTTCTCAGAAAATGAGTTGTGATGGATTGTGTGGCAGATGATGGGTGGTATGATAGGGAAGGCACAGTCAGAGGGCCAAGGAGGAAGAATGGCTAAGATCTTCTGCCACCACTTCCCTATCATACCACTCATCACCTGCCACACAGCCCTCTAAACTAGGAATGAGGAATTTTATTTTTTTTTAACTTGGGTGCTGAATTTCAGTTTGTGAAGGGCCTCAAAGTTCTTTCTCAGCAGCTGGCAGGGCAAAGGGCAAAGGGGGCAGAGCAGAACCAAATCAAAGTGGGTTATAGTTTCTACTTATTTGAACATTTTTACTTCAAGCACACAGAATGTATGAACACACATGTATATATGAATGGATATACTTGGTTTGATTGATTTGATATCCCACTTTTCTCCCAAAGTGGGATCCAAGGTGGCTCACAGTGTACGTTAAAACAAAATAGCTAAAACGACTCATGGTACCACAATTAAAATAGAATTGAACAAATCTAATTAAAACAGTACTTTTAAAACAATTTTTTTAAAAAAAAATAAACACACAGAAAACATATATTATGTATTAAAACAGTACTCCAGTTTTACATCCTTTTACCCCAACTAGATTAAAAGCAAACATTTTAAAAGGGAGGTCTTTGCCTGCTGGCAAAAAGAAAGCAGGGAGGAGGCCAACTGAGCCTCCCTTGGGAAGGAGTTCTATAGCCTAGGAACAGCCACTGAGAAGGCTCTCTTCTCTGTCCTCAGCAGGCAAGCCTGGGAAGACAGTGGGATGGAGAGAAATTTCTCCCCTAAAGATGATAGAACTTTGGCAGGCTCATATAGGAATCATGTAGGCTCATGTAGTAGTAAGCCCCGGGTACAAAACACAGCTCAGTTCTATGCATATCTACTCAGGAGTAAAGCCTGGACTTCTGCTCTGCAAAACACAGCTTAGGCAATAGCTTCCAGGCCTTCTTATCTCTCGGCATTGATAGGAAATAAGCACAGAAGAAATGTGCAAATCAGATGGGGAAGTCCTGAGAGCTAGCGGTCCCTCACTTCTGCCCTCAAGTATCCCATTGCTTTTCTTATTGCTGAAAGGAATTTCAGTTTCCAGCCTCACTAGCTTCTGCGGTTGGGATGGGAGTAATGTTTTGTCTGTCATCTCAGCCATCAAAATGCCCTGGGTCAGCCCTGAATGTGAACTGTTCTATCAGTTAGCAGCAGACTTTCAGGTTTATATTGCTATATCTTCTAATGTTGTGACCTTTCTGACTATGTCATGGGGGAGAAGTGATGGTGCTTTCTCTCCACATTATTATATGAGAAGATCTCCTGAGCCTCTTTAATGGAGTCCCTTGTTTCAGGCATATCCACTGGCTGTCTAAACCGCACCGCAGATATGTTTTTTCTCTTTGTCTAGCTGTTTAGTTTCTGGATAACTTCCCCATAAGTGACCCTATTTGAATGTGTCTGCACAGAAGAGGATTTTTTCCCGTCCCTGGCAGAAAGCCACTTTGGATGATTGCCCATTACTAAGTAAAGAGGCTAAAGTGGATCTTTCAAACTTACATTTAAATACTATTTTAGTTGCATGTGGATGAGATCACTTCCTGAGTTAATAACTAACAGGGATGCCGGCTTAGGCTGCTTGCTGGGAGGATGGGGTGGGAAGAGATTAAAGGCACTTCAAACTCTGGATGGTTGCACTGTACTTCACAAGATTTCACATTTCAGTCTGGAGCACTGAGAAAATCAGGCACTATAACAACATAATCTGCAATTTTGCCTGAATATGGAATCTCTTTAAGATGTCTGTTTGGGAAGTAGAGGTACTCTGAAAAAAAACTGACATTATTTGACAGCACCAGGCTTTAGACTCAAATATATTCTCACTGGGGACAAATGTTGCCCCAGGAGAGGGAAACTAAACTGTACCCCATCCCTGAATAAAACCCACCTTGATGAATTAGAATCTAGGAAATGATAATCAGCGCAGTGGTCACTACAAAGTTACTACCATTCTTGTTTCAAACTGGGAAGAGGATAGTAACTCTTACTTTTTTTATATTGCAGATTCCCAAATCCCCCTGCCAACCTGACTACTAGCCGTGCTCTCTGAAAGATCTAGAGAAATAAAGTCCAAACAAAAAAAAAAAAAATAGGAAAAGAAAGGTAAGGAAAGGAAAGGAAAGGAAAAAAAGAAAGAAAAGAAAAGGGGGGAAAAGCAACTTTTCCAAACCTTGGTCTAGAGATTAGAACTGAGCAAAGCCTCCTTTTGCTGTCCTGTTCAGAAATCATGAAAGAAAAAGGAGCATTTCAGCCTTCTTTGAGAACTTTCAGGGGAGTAATACAAAATACCAGAAGGGTAAGAGACTAAGGTAGTATAAAAGAGATAAAAAGAGCTACTTTGTGCAGCACAATACATTTTAACTTTGAAATTCTCTGCCACAAGATGTGGTGCTGGATGTTTACCTGACTAGCTTTAATGTGGGACTGCACAAATTCATGGAAAACAAAGCCTTCGATGGATACCAGTCTGAATGGCTATGTTTTTCTTTCAGTATCTGAGGCAATATACCTACCTCTTAGTATCTGTTACTGTTGTGCTCATGTCCTGGTTATGGGCTTCCCTAAGAATCTGGTTGGCCATTGTGGGAACAGAATGATGACACTGGGTACTGAAATAGTCCTTTGATCTGATCCAGGATAGCTCTCTTTTCATGTTCTTATAATCAGAAATTTCTGGTGCCCTTCCTGAATCCTTCTTTATTTTTAAACAATGCTCCAGAATGATGCTATGTTGTGATGGCAATAATTCCAGTCAGCACTCTTGAGAAAATGGTGGGGCTTCAGTGAAGGCCACCCTCTTCCTCTGATAAATAACATCACTGACCTAGAACAATCATTCCAAGTTTGTGTTCCCAGATACAGTTGGACAAACTCCCAGAATTCCTAGGCAGCAATTGGTCAGGGATTCTGGAACTTGTTGATCAAGAACATCTGTGGGCCCAAGTCTGGGAACCACTTATCCAGAAAGATATAAGATATGGGTATGTAGGGTCAGATATCAAAGGACTGTCTAATTAGTGCATCTGTGGCATTGTGCTTGAAAATAAATATGTTGTCAGCCAGAAAATGGGAGGCCAAAGAAGAACTACTGGTCTGTTCTTCCACAAAATCTTCCCCATCAAGATTAAAGAAGCAATTTTGTTTCTTCTTTGCCAGTGTTGTTGTTAACTTCGAAGTATGGTGCCGTAATACTGAGTGACCCAAGTCACATGATCATCAACAGCCCCGCTCAGGTCTTCTGGACACAGGGCCATGGCTTCCTTGTTGAGTCTATCCATTTGTAATGTGCTCTTCCTCTTTTCCTACTGCCTTCTACCCTACCAAGCATTATTGTCTTTTCTAGTGAGCCATGTCTTCTCATGATATGGCCAATGTACAATAGTCTCAATTTAGTCACCTTGGCTTCTAGGGAGAGTTCAGGCAGAGTAATACAGACATTTCTCTTTTAATGAGTTGTGATGTGGTGTGATAGGGAAGTAGTGTTGATTTCTGCCTCCGGTTTTCCTGCCTCCTTCATCTGAGTCTAATCATGCTTTACGTATGATATGTTCAGCATACAAGTTAAACATGTAGGTTGACAAAAATTCAGCCTTGCCTGACCCCCTTGCCAATTGGAAATCATTCTGTTTCTCTGTATTCTGTCCTGATGGTAGCCTCTTGTCCTAAGTACAGGTTATACATCAGGACAATCAAATCTTGTGACATACCCATTTCTTTAACAGCAATCCATAGTTTTTCATGACCTACACAATCAAAGGCTTTGCTATAACCTATAAAGCACAAGATGATTTTCTTTTGAAATTCTTTGGTGTACTCCATTATCCAACATATGCTTCCAACATGATCCCTAGCACTTCTTCCTTTCCTGAACCCAGCTTAGACATCTGACATTTCTGGCATTTCTCATTCTTTGCCTATGAGCTCCCTCCAGTCTGACAATAACTTTCAAGTTTGTTACTAAATTCGAAGCAGAATAATCTGTACCTTCTATAGTGCTAAGACTCTACATCAGGAAAGGTCACTGAACATCAAGTAGAATTTGAGATCTGAAACACTTTTTGCCCATTATTTCTGAATCAGGTCCTGAGAACTCAGATGTTTAATGAGAGAGGAAAAAACCCCAAGAAGTTGTATGGTTTATAAGTGAAAACAAATTACTGAGTTAGATAATACCTTCTATTGGGACCACTAAAATGCTATAAATCTACCAGATTTCTTTGCTTCTTCTTTTTTATCTCCTAATTTTTGTATAATTTACTGAAGCGTTCTTGAAAATCTGAAAGTTCATACTGCCTTTGGCCTTGAAATTCAATGGATTGTTATCAAAGATTCCTAAATAAGCTGATCAAAAATTGTAAATATGCTACACCAGGTCTGCACACCAATGCAAACCTTATTCTGCAATATGCAACTCTATCAGCATGGTGGGCATATTCAGAATATCGAGTTCACACAAGGTAATAGTAAAGCTTGATAGACTTACCTAGATCCTGCATTAGCTCAACTTGAACCATACAAAAGTAGCCAAATTCTCCACATTGGTTCCTGAAAGAGGAAAACTGGAAAATGACAAAATTGTTGTACAATATAGGATTGACAGAAAATATGGAATATGTACTCTCTGTATAGTTAGACATGCTCACGTTCTTCATAATTTTCTTGCCTTTTTGGTTTAACAAGCAAGATGTGTCTATAAAAAAAGGCACTCAGGAAATAAAATATAGGGTTTTATCAGTAGTCCTGTAAGTTACACAATCATTATGGATACAGTACTTTTTCTGCCTAGACTTGTCTGTAAAGCTTGGTTTGTCTTTAGAAAAAAAAAACTTTGAAGCTAACATTGATGCTAATTGGGTAAGTGCTTCATTACAAAGACTTACAGATTTTTGATATGGTGTTACCGCAGTTTCTAGCCCGGGCTTGTGGTATATTAGATGTTATTTGATATCAATAATTTGGCCTTCTTTACCCATTCCTCTCCACATGTTTGCGAGGCCTCCGGACAAGCACACATACAGGCACGGCTAACAATAGCCGAAACATTCCAAACAAATCCAGGCAGGCCAGAAATAGCCAGACTGCCGCTTTAGGAGACCTCAAGGCAAGTACCACATTTTGTAGGCACGATACTTACAAAGGACTCCCTGCCCCGAGCAGGCAGCTTGAAAAGCCGAATACTCAACTGTCAAGCACTCTGCGTTTGCATACTGGCTACTCTATTGACAATTCTGTCTTAACTCAATCATGTAAAATACTGACCTTTCAGAGGCTTTGTCTCCAGCCCGAAATTCATTGTTATCCCCGAGAACGGACTAGCCTGCAGCCACATTTTCCCCTATAAGACCCCCTGACTTTTTTTTTCATCTATACTTTTTATTAAAAAAAAACAACAGTATATTTCAAATCCTTCTTCACATTGACATAATCATTTTTTCTTTTTTTACAACAGTATTAATAAAAAAAGATAGAAATGTTACAAACATATTTACTTCCCTCCCACAGTCACTTCCCCTCCACACTGGTTTGTTCTATTTACACTGTCCATTTACTATGTAGTCTCCATAGTTCCCAAATCTCTTTGTAGGCTGGTCTCTTCTAACCGAATGACTTACTCAAAAAACTAAGTTTGTTATTACTGTTATATTAACCTCTTATTCAATTATCCATGAACATAAATTTGAATAATATTTCTCAATATATTCCTTGATTATATTCAAATTTTTCCTTCCCTTTTCTTTTCTCTCATGTTTCATTCTAGCTGTCAAATCCTCTAATCCAACATATTCCTGCAGTTTATCCAACCATTCCTCAATTGTCGGTATAGCCGCTCTTTTCCAATAATTTGCGAGAAGCACTCTTGCGGCAGTGATCATATATAATATACGTGTCTCATATTGTCTGTTTTTCTTCTCAATTTGATGCGTCTTATTCAGTAAGCCAAGTTCCGGAGTTAAAGGAAGCTCAGTTTGCAGAATGTCTGTCATTATTCTATGTATTCTTTTCCAATATCTTATGACCTCTGGGCATGTCTACCACATATGATAGAAAGACCCATCTTCTTGTTTTCATTTCCAACAATCTTTCTCTTTTAATGCGTACATCTTACTAAGTTTGAGCGGGTCCAAATACCATCTGTGTAACATTTTAATATAATTTTCTTTTAAATTTTGTGCTAATGTAAACTTGTTAGTCAATTTCCAACTTCTTTCCCAATTTTCCAACTCAATTTGATGTCCTATGTTTTGGGCCCATTTAATCATTGTCTCTTTCACTGTCTCCCCTTCTAATTCTCATCCAGAATAAATTTATCCATATAGAAAGTCATATGTTCTCTTTTTTCAAATATCAATTTCTCCCATTGATTTAGCTGAGTCGCTATTTCTATCCCTTCTAGTTTTAAGTCCATTTTCACTCTTTCTTTTAATTGCATATATGGGAACCATTGATAGACCCACCCTTCTTGTTCTAATTCTTCTCTCGTCCTTATACACTGTCCACTTGTATCTTTAACAATCAGATCTGCATATCTTATCCATTTTTCCAATGGGAAGACCCCCTGACTTTGAGCACTTCCTCGGATCGCTCTTGGCTTCCATCCCACCTTGCTGTCGCTTCATCTGGCGAGCCTTCCCCTCAGCTCCTCATGCTGAGAATTCTCACTTCCACGAACTTCTTCAGACTACCTGGGCTTCAGGACAGGTGTAGTATTTCCCATACAAAACCTCCTCTCAAAAACCCTCTATCTAACTCCTACCTTTATTTCAATAGTTCCTTGTGTGAGTGTGTTGCATACACGTGTTTGATTGTACATCAATAAAACAACAATTATTATTTACTTCTGTTTGCTCCTTGACTCAGCCTGACCCTGTAGACACTGAGTAAAAGATCTCGCTACATTGCCCTGCCTCTCGTAGTGCTAGCTTGTGCTCTTTGCTAATTCCCAACTTTGTAATATTTGGAGCACACTTAGGTGTCCCTCATGGGACCCCCAGAAATCAGGGTAACAGTGGCCTTTTCAGCTTGGAACTCCAAGGACAGCATCTGAAATAGGGATTAGCATGCCCTTAGTAGAAAAAATACACATTTTCTTAGTGGTTCAGATTTCTGTCATATGAAACACCTTTGCTTCTGAAGAATGGAACTATGCAGTCATAATAAAGACTTTACCAACAATATTATTATTTCTGTTCACACTACAATCCAAAGCTTAGAAAAAATATATTCCTTACTACAGCTCCCATATTCCTCTAACCAGCACGGCATGCTGGGAGAGAGGCTATGGGACGTAGTCCAAAAAAGGAACTTTTCCAAGAATCTGGTTGGCTAACATCTTAATGTGGCATCAAAATAATAATGATAATCATAATGATTTGTGAAAACATAGATTACCAATCTGGCTGTTTTAAAGGCTGCATTAAACAACAGCAGTGAACATTTTCCCTTCACATAAAAGTCACAGCTATTTCTTGTACAGTGATTACGGATGTAGTTAACCGAGTTTGGGCGGTACCACAAGACAGTTAAAACTCTCTTTGGTGAGCTTGCTTTGTTAGCCAGTGAAACACTGTGAGAAAATAATTCCATTCTACGCTGTTCAAGTCCTTAGAGAAAGATTTGTCTAGAATTTAGTCTGGGTAGTATTAATGCTCTAATATAACACATGCTATTTGTGGTTTTTAAAGGAAACAACTGCTTCCAAAAACTTGGCAAACTGGTCTGTACCACTGAGGAAGTTCAGGTTGATCCAGCCATCTATGTCCTGCCTACACTCAGACACATCTCAATCTTTTTCATTATTCTGATATGTATTTATTTATGTATTTATTTATTATTAATTTCTATCCTACCTTTCTCTCAATAATGAGATTCAAAGTAGCTTACAGCATGTTTAAAACAATACAGATTAAAACTATGCAAAACATTCAACAGAAGTATAAATATAAAAGTTATTTAAAAACAGTTGAACAGAATATAAAGCTAACACGTTAAAAATGTTAAAATTAATTAAGCTTTTTTATGGTACACTTTTAAGGTTTGCTAACATGACTTTGGTATTTAAATTCTCTGGATGTATCTCTCCTCTTCAATACTTAAAGTAAATGTGTATTTGATGTCATATTTTACCCTAATCAAGTAGTTTGATGTTAAGAATTGACTTGTGTTATTATAACTTTCCTGTAGCTAAGGCTCCTGTCAAAATCATTTAGGGGATGGATCAGGGCGTGCTCTACCATTAGGCAAAGTGAAACAACCACCTCATACCACAAATGCAGGGGAAGAAGTTGTAGTGTACCATCTGTGCTTTCTCAGCCGCCCCGCCCCCCATTTCCTTCTCTATGTGTGCCATAGATGCTACTCTGTGGCATCAATGCATCTGATATTAGGGAGAAAACTTCAAGCCACACAGTAGAGATTTTAAGAAGTGATGAACCTCTCAGAAATGGCAGGAGAGCACCTCTCACAAACCAAAGCCCTTCCCATACCTTACCTCATCCCATCATCCTGTGGTTGTAATCCTGGCAGCACCTCTGATGGGAAGGGAGCATGACAGGAAAGCTCCCCTCTGCGCCAGACCAGCTCCCTGCAGAAGGGAGCACGAGGGACATGCCTATTCCTTCCGCAGTGCAACCAGGCTCTTTCCTGTGCAGGAAGTGCCTCCAACATGCTTTTGGGCCTTCTGCAGGGCAGGTAAGTGTGGGAGTGTTGTGCCATTGGGGTCATTGACAGAAAAAATCTGTCAGAGATTTGCCTTGCGATCATGCTGGCTGGCAATGCACGAAGGACAGGACCATGATGACGTCTTGCGGATGTGTTGTCCTGCTCCTCTCGTGTCCCCATGCTGGAATGCCATGTCCATGCCAAAAGGGCTTAAGTGTTGTAAACCTAAAATACTTCTTCAGGGGAACCTTTAGCTTTATGCCTCTTTTCATATTAGTAAGAGGTGACACTGAGCCTTCAACAGATGTGGAAGGCTCAGTATCAATATTGGGAAGTCCTTTTTTTAAGGATTTGGACCACCTCTGCCACAAATTGTACAACAAAAGGCTAATGGCAACAAAAGACACTAGTACTTCATTTTTTGCTCTTTTCCAAAGGGTATGATGGGCCCAAGTGCATGTTTCTACCATCTTTTCCCTCATTCCCCTGATGTTACTACTTGTTTTTTGGTTCCCTGATATTGTATAGGATCAACACACATACAAGCAACTTCTCACTGAGCAAGAGAATCTTGGATCCATTTAGAAATGGTGTCCTGTTCTACATCCAGCAAGTGAGAATCAGGTGGTTGTAAGGCAGGAAACTATGGGATAATCAATGCAATCCAAGTCAGTCATAGGCTATCCAGCAAGATGAAGGTGGGGGAGACAAGTTCAACTCTTTCAGCCAGTCCAGAAGTTGTTACACCAAACTAGTATTACAGATAAACTAAGCCAACAAGTAGTAAGACACAGAATAATCAATTGTAGCCAGTCCCAAGGTAAAGGGCACATGAGAGTACTGTCAGTCATCAAGAAAGAATGGTTGCAAGCAACAAAAGACACTAGGGAGCTGCTGGGGGATTTATAGGCAGCTATATCTGGACATCAGGTGTTTAGTGAGTCAGTGTTTCCTGTTTAACAGACACTGGAACCTATGAAGCATCTCCTTATTTCTGCCAGATCTTCAAAGGAAAGGGGTGTGTCATTGGCATCTGTAACTTCCTATGGGAAGTGGGTTCCCCAATCACCTCAGCCCCTAACTCTTCACATATGGAGAGGACATTGTTATCTGGATTCATAAACTTCTGGCAGTCTGACTCTGCTGTGTCTGCTTCTTCAGATTCCAGAGTGTGAGTTCTGATGAATGGGTGGAGATGAGAGTCCAGGCTCTAAAGGATGAAAATTGAACTTCCTCTTTATCAAGTGCCACTGGGCCGGAGATTTGTACCCTTTCTTTGGAGACTCAGAGAAGCACAAAAATTACTTAAGACTTCAGTTGGTGGTCTGAGATCTGACAACCATTCATTCACTCTAGGCACACATAGAGCAAGTAGATGAAGTGGGTGGAGAGAGGCCATATTTTCTACCATTGCCTCTAACATACCTAGTCCTGTGCCACTCTTGTCCCTCATTTATGCTACACATAACAAACTAGCCTCTTCCAGATGGCTGTCAATATAGTTGCAATTCTTAGAGTAGGATGAGGAGGTGTAGCCTTGTCCTAGTCTTCATGCTTTAGCTCTATGTTTAGGAGATCAGAAAGAAGACTCTGGAATTTAAAGTATGGGACATGCTGGAAGGAGTAGAAGAAAAAGCTCAGGGATGGAAAACATGTGGCTTACCAAATGTTGTTGTACCACAAATCCCAGCATCCCTAGCTAACACAGCTGCTGGTGAGTGATGAGAATTGCATTCATCTATAGCATGATCCACAGATGTTATAAGCATGGCAGAGTAGGAGAGGGGCATGCAAATGTTAATATCAGTTAAGATCAAGCAGAGGAGGAGGAGGAGGAGGAGAAAGAAGAAAGAAGAAGAAGAGGAGGAGGAGGAGGAGAGTGAAATAATTGGAAACTCTTGATACTTTGAGACCGTCTGATTGAGCCCATAAATAGTCAATATCCCTGGGAACAACTGGCCATGCCAACAGATTCATTGAACTTTTAAGTTACTGTGCAAAATGTGACTAAATGGAAAAGACTGCCTTGGATTCCTCTTCATTTCCAACTGTTTGTCACTTTTCGTTGCTTGTTCCCCTTTAACTGAAGAAGCCCTTAGGATAATGACAAAAAACTACCCAGCCAATTTTTACTGTAAGTATGATTTGTTTATTTTGTTGTAAGTGTCTATTTACAACTCCTAATAGCTTTCAGATTTCAGATTCTGGCATGCACATTCTACGGAGATAATAAGAAATCATTTCCACATCTAAATCTCATCTTCTACCCAGAGCTTGGAGATGTTACTGTTTTGACCTATAATTTCCAGAATCTCCCAGCTATGATTCTGGAAACTGTCATCCAAAAAAGTAACTTTCACAAGCTCTTATTTTACAATATATATATATGAGAATACAGGGTGAAAAATAATGCTGTGCTCTAATGTAAGTGAATGGAAGGCACAGCTATACCTTTTACCACTGGATGCTTTTCTTCAACATGCAATTCCTGCTAAGTGTTTCTGACTCTGCTGAGCGAATTTATGTGTTTCGCAGACCAGAATCTTGCCCGTGCATACACGAGGTAGTTATTAGGCTGTAAGGTGAACTGCTAATTAAAAACTGCATTGAATTACAACGCTGGAGACCAGGGTTCAATTCTCTGTTCAGCCATGGAAACCCACTGGTTGACTTTGGGCATGTCACACACTCTCAGCCACAGAAAATCCTGTCATAGGTTAGCCTTAGGGTCACCATCACTTGAAAGCACACAACAACAACAACAAGAACAACAACAACAACAACCTGGCCTAGATTTCTACCACAGAAAGAGTTTTTGAATAAATTGCATCAGATATGAAAATCTGCAGAAACAACCCCAGAACCATCCATGTGCAGGATTAATTCATATGTTTTAATATCAGAAATAAACATTTGGTGTAGGCATTATTCCAGATTTGCCATCAAAGAAACAGAAATTCAGAAAAACATGAGGAACAAATTATTTTCACTAAGAAGCATTCAAGTGTGTTCTGGGCTAAAGTTAACTCCTTCTCAGTACTGGAAGACCCCTTGCAGCTAACTTTCAGATGCTGCTCCTGGTCAGAATTGTTTTTTGATTTTGTGGTTCCCTATGGATGCCAACAAATACTGAAAGCTTGTTTCTAGGGCTTGTCCCAGACAATTTGGTATGTGAGGCAAAGGACAGGATGGTACCATTTTCCCCTATTCCTGATGAGACTAGAGATATAGTGTTATACTGTGGCGGCCTTCCTCCACCCTCTTGAAAGGTTAACACACGGAGCGCAGATGATGGACCTTTTCACACTGTGCAGTTATGGTGCTATGATTCTATTTTAACTGTCATGGTTCCATTCTACAGAAACCTGGGATTTGCAGTTTAGGGAGAGGTAGTTAGAATGTTCAGCGACAAAGCTGTATGGCTTCACTAAACTACAAACACCAGGATTCCATAATGTTTCATGTTGCCATGGCAGTTAAAGGGAAATACAGCACTATAACTGTGTACAATGACTGGGTGTTGATAAAGGTACAATACTCTATAACCAGAGAAAATTCTCACCAGCCTGTATGGATCAAATTCAGTAGGTAAGGCTATTTCCATCATACCAAGAATTATGTTCTAGCTGCCTGTTGTGCACTTGTAAGGATGAGAAGAAGAAAGGCGGAATGACGTGACAACCCTAATTCATCACTAAAATGGTTGAATACACAGTGATTCAGATCCACTAAACACTGTCCTCTTTCTTGGGCAAATTTGGTTTCTCACATATTCAGTATTTTTAAGACCCTAAATTCTTTACATCATATTGAGGAAGAAGTTTGCTCATTTAATAAGTTCTTAAAAACACCGACACCAACAATGAAAGGTACATTTTTTAACCAGTCCTTAATATTGGTATATATTAACAATTGATTTTCAAATATAAAAAAAGTCCAATTTTCATTCCTAATAAAAGTTCATGTGGAAATATCAGGTTTTGATTTCCTTGCAGAGCAATATTATTCTCAAGATATTGACTTCAGCCCTCTGATATTATTCTTGGTTGCCTTTGCATTAAATCTTCTGTTGAACTTGAATAGGGTCTTTATGGGACATTTAAGCATTATGAGAAGAGCATCATAAAAGGAACCATAAAGGCCTCTTCAGTGTCCTATTCATCTGGTCACATAGGCAGACATTATTAAACAAGTGGATCTCTGCAGGATTGCTATGTTCCAGCAGGTATGGGACTTGCATTCTTCTAAGAGCTCTGAAAAGGTAATACACCAACTACATGCAGTTTCTCTCTCTCTCTCTCTCTCACTCTCATACACACACACACACACACACACACACACTGTTCCTACCTATCAGAAACTGCTGGAATGTGTCTGAGTTGTATGATGAAATGCACTGAAATGCAGGCAACTTCAGATCTTAGCCATGTAGGCTGACTAGATCAGATTCTTCTCATATAGACTGGCCATTGGAGCCTGTGCAGCAAGAATAAAAAAAGGACTTTCTGTCGCACTTGAAGCTTTCTTGGTTAGAAAGTTCTTCCTTAGTTCTGCTGCATTTCTGGATTCTTCATTATTATTTCCTTCTGTCCTCCATCCTGAGTTGGCCCTGGATCCTAAGTCCGGGAGAAAGGCTACCTACAAATACAATAAGTAAATACAATAAAAAATTCAATTCTAACCTACTTTTCACCACAGCATGGAAAGCTTACTTTTTTGGACTACAGCTCCCAGAATGCTGCAACCAGCATGAAGTCATAGTACAGTACAGAAAAGTAAAGTTTCCAAGGTCTGCTCTTGTGTTCTAACTACGGGCTGGTCCCAAAACAATGGATTGATGAGAACATGGTTCTAGTTTGTTTTTGAGATGAATTTACCAAAATTTACACATTTCATCATCTTTAGAATGAAAAAGAGATTTAAAAATATTCATATACGCAAAAAGAGAGAAAAAACAAAGACACTAACTGATCCAGCCATCTAGGCCTAGTTAAACAGTTGTTGACACCTCTTTTTAAATGAAATGCTCATCATCTTTAACACTTGTGTAGAGCTGTAGCACAGGCAACCACAGGTGCTCCAGCTCCTTTAAAGGCAAAAACGCCTGTAACAAGGCTAGTAGCCTGGCAATGCCTTAAAGCCTCAGTGCAGCTACGGAAGGGGAAGCTAAAATCTTCAGGGACAGCTGAACTGGGGGTGAGGGGAAGCTCAGAGGAAGTGGAGAGGGAATTGCAGGGCCCCTGCAGCAGAGTAAGAAGCTTCTTTCTAAGTAATACCAACTGCAAATGAAGAAGTCCCCTCATGGGGAGACTGGGAAGCCAGTAGCCAGGACAACAGCAGAAAGAGTCCACCAGCCTTTCTTTCTGTAAAAGGGGTAAGATCCTGCCAGAAAAACAAAACAAAAACACAAAACACAAAAAACCAGTTATCCTAGTGACAAAGGGAGCACAGCCAGGTTAGTCAGACAGGGCCTAGGCAAACCACACTCCTTGCCCCAAGGAGCCAATTACAAGAAAACAGGAGACTGATCGGTAAGGCAGTGCTGGAGACCAGGTCAGCTTTGCTCACTACTAGGTATCACTAGCACAGTACCAATATCTTTGTCTGACTTCAACATGATTGCATCTCAGGGGCCAACTCCAAACAAGATCTTGCTGTATTGGGTTTTCCTGCCTGGGTCTCATATTTGACCAAAAGGGTCGCTTCTCTTATACCTTACTTCAGTACTTTAGGTCCTGTGGCCGCTGATCATTCTGAGGGACCTGAGCCAGAAACAACTTACTGGGACTAGAGTTGAGATCTAGAGGTCCAGTGCCAATGGCAGGGCCAAGAGTCTACAATGACTTACCACATCTGGTGGCCAGACCTGAGAATATCCTACCATCATGAAGACAGGGCTTTGGAGTCACCATCCTATACCCAGGGCCAAAACCCAGTGCGGTCTCACCACTACCTAGTGCTGCATCCTATGGGCAGCAAGCTATTGATCCACCAGTGACTCTAGTCACCATGAGGGACTTGACTAGGGAGTGGGAGCCCTAGCTGTGAAGACTGAAAGGGCTGAACTCAAAGAGATTGAAGCCATTCACCCTGAGTTGTTGGCAAAATTCAAGGAGTTGGCTATCATGTGAGATTGGGACCCAATCATATTGGGGGCCAATTGTAGTGGGCACACCCCCATGCAGGAGATGGCCCCACTGACAACCTGCAAGGCAGCCAGGGACGATGTGATAGGACTCATGATGGGAATTAGCTGTATGTACTGAATTTCATGAGTAAAAATACATCACTGATTGCCAAAGTCAGGATCAACCATGATATCATATTTCTGATTTCTATCTATGGTTATGAAAGCTGGACAATAAGGATATCTGCCAGAAAGAGAAAATGAGCTCATTTGAAATGTGGTGCTGGAGGAGAGTTCTGCAAGTACCATGGACTACCAAAAAGACAAATAATTGGATCCTAGAGCAAATCAATCCTGAAATCTCCCTAGAAGCCAGAATGACCAAATTGAGGCTATTGTTCTTTGGCCATCATGAGACGAGATGAGATTACTCATTAGAAAAACCATGCTTGGTAAAGTGGGCAACAGGAGGAAAAGAAGAAGGCTGCATTATAGGTGGATAGACTCAGGAAAACCACAGCCCTGATTTTACAGGACCTGAACAGGGCTGTTGATGAGAGGATGCCCTGGAGATCTCTCATTTATGCCATCCCCATAAGTTGAAGCCAACTGGATGGTAATTAACAATAAGCAAACAATTCTGAAGTTAATTTCAGTTCTTTTTTGAGGAGTTTATTGACATTTGCAAATTTCCTCATATTTGGGATGGAAATGACTGAAGGATTCAAAATTCTAAACATGAGAGAAAAGCAAAAGTAGCAGATTTTTTTTCTTTTCATTACTATAGGATCCTGGTCTGCATTTTTTGGCTTACTTTCTATGGCTGCCTACAGGCCAACCATCATACTGCACACATACAAAAACTACACTGTGGAACCTTTGTTTCTTTTAGAAGCCTTACACCTGTTATGTCCATAAACGGGCTGTCTTTGGTTTTTCAGTGGGTACTGACTACTTTGCCAAAGTGGTTGTGGATGTTCCATTAAGACTGGCAACACATTGGAAGATTTAATTACAAAATCTCTTCAAACAGATCGAACAAGCATGGGAATTAAAGCATTTTTTAAAGAAGAAGGTAGTATTCAAGACTTGAAACTAAGGCCATTTCTGCACAGGGCGAGGGAATCGCCCCATGACGCTGCTCACTGGACCTTTGGGCTCCCCGGTCCGGTCCACACTCCTCTGGAGAGTGTGTGGCCGCTGCTCCGCACTGCTCCAGGGATGAAAATGGCAGCTTTCGGTTGGTCGAGGGTCCTGGTGGGTCGAGGGTCTCGACCAACTGCTGAAGCTCGCCAGCCTAAAGCCCGCCCCGGCAGATTGCAGGCTCACACCAATGCGAGCCTGCAAATCTGCGTAAGGGAGCAGGCTCGCAGTGGCGCGCTCCGTGCTTTTGCAAGACCTGTTTTTAGCGGTCTTTCAAAAGCACGCTGGATGACCACTTGGGGTTGTTCCGGAGCGGGCTGGGGTATGGATCTATGTTAAGTAGGTCTGACCCAGTCTGCTCCCAGGTGCAGATGTCCTCCCTGGAGGATGCTCTGCCCCGTGTTAAAAACCCCGTGTGGAAATGGCCTAATTCTGCAAAGATATAAATAAATCTCAGTAATCAAGCCATGGAAGCAGCTTCCACTTACAGCACGTCAAAAGCTGTGCAGGTAAATCATCTGAACCCCCCCCCCCACAGGATCTTGTGTTATTCATGCTTGCAGTGCTGGGTTGATGGCAACTCTCCAGTATGCCCAAAGCCTCCTGTATTCCTCCATAACAGAGTGTGGGGTTCTTTGCCTTGCAACTTTATTTCCCATGCCATTCATAGATCTTGGTTATGTGCCAAGTGTTTCCTAATCAATCTAACACTGAAAACTGTCAGATCTCATTTTCATTCCTAGCAGCTTACATGACTTTGTGGTTAATATCTGCAGCATGCAAAACTTTCTTTTCTTTGCTCTTGTTTACTGGTTCCTTTGTTTCACGCTATTTCTTTCCATTCCCTCTCCCTCTCCAAGACACTCTTTTCTGGCCCTTTTAATTGGTGTTAAAATAACTGTGAGAATATTTTGAAATAAGGTAGAGAAAGCTATGACTACTATGCTATTTCAATGCCAGTATGGTCCTAAAATACTAAATGTTTGAACTTCTTGAGTTTCAGTGAACTGGTTTCCAAGAGGTTTTAGCAGAATGATATGGCAGCAAAGTATTTTATACGAGGATGTACATTAAATGGAATGTTAGGGGCAGGAGCTGGACATTTTCATTAATTAATTAATCACTGTTTTAGTCCTGTAAATTCACAAGGTAACATACCTTGGAGGTTGTTTTTTTGTTTTTGCTTTTCACAAAAACTTTATGAAATACAAATATGATAAATTTGTCTTGAATGGATAGTTTCTCATTCACAAAATGAGAGAAGCCATGTTAGTCTTCCTTAGCAAAGATGGAAAACTTTTTCTGCAGAGGGCCATATTATCCCAGATGTGGCTGGGGCTGAACTACACTGCACTTCTCTCTCTCCCCTTTTAATAAGTCTCTTTCTTTCTTAAGATCATTCCCACCCCATCCAGAAACACTTCCTGCTGTGTCCACACAGTTACACTTTGTGTACTGGTCAAAATGTTGCTTCATGCTAGTTTAGTCTGATCCAGCCAGCAGCAAATAGGACCCTGTGCTGCTATGAACAGTGTGGCCTCCTTGCTCTCAAGTAAAACAAACAAATAAAAAACACCAGAAGAATAATCCTTCAGCTACCTTGTATAAATGAAGTAAGCACTCACCTAAATAGTTTGATTTAAAGGGTGTTACTTTGTGGGTGATACCCTGGGGTTATCATGCTGCTAACTGATATGGCAACAGAAAAAGCTAGCATGAGCACAGAAGCAACTTCATATGATATTGAGGCTAGAACGCTTGAATATAATGCTGTCATTGGGAGTGTATGGAAAGTCATTATGTCTTAAACACAAGGTTCATTGTAGGGTTCAATTGCAATCATGTCTGCATTGCACCATTGGTCCAAACTCCTTAAACACTAATGGTCTGAGTTTTATATGATCACATAGAGATACACCATTGCTTCTGACCAATGCTTTTCGTGTTCACACTGTTAACCCAAAACCTGGGTGACTCAGGGGTCCACCTGCCATGCCAGTACTGCCACGTGACAAAGGAGAATTCATTAGCTCAAAATTAGTAGACCTGTGAGAGGAGGGTAACTTAATGAGATCTTTCCACCAATGTTTACAGGGTCTTGCAGGAAATAACCAGCCGGAGAATCAAAATGTGGACTAAAAGTATGTTTTACTGAAAGATTCACACATGCATGCAAAAGATCCAAGCACTCACACGCTCACACAAGGACTAACCAAAGATAAAGGGAGAAAAGTTGTGGATAAAGAAATTTTTGAGTTTGAGTGATAATTATCTGTCTGAAGAGAAGTGAAGAAAAGTGGCAAAGTGGGTTAGGTAGGCACCTAGGGACAGTTCTCATTTGGGAATCTAGGCAACAGTGTGGCATTCAGCAAAGTGAGAGACTGCAAGAGATTGCACTGAGCCACTCAAAACTGAGGGTTTTTATACTCAAAGACTATGCTGTGAGTATGGGTGTGAATGGTTCTCCCAACCAAGTGGACAATGGGAGTTGCAACACAAGCAATGAGGTCCAGATGGTGTTAATGGTCTTAGTATTTAGGTGACAAAGGGGTAATGACTGTTGTAATAGCTCTGTATTGTGGAGAGGTTGGGAGGACAAAGCAGGGAAACATCCAGGTGTGAGGGGTCAGGATTAGTTTGGTAGGAACTTCCCTTTTCTATACAGAGATGTCGAGCTTCAACACAAGCCTATTATCTCCAGAGATGCCTCAAAATCTGCCTGACAATGACTTCAGTTGCACCTAGAGGGGTGTGGGTTGACCTGCCTTGCAATCTCACATTTACAGTCAGTAATTTTCCTCTTTCCAGCTTGACCTTCCAGTCACCTCAGGTTTCACTTTATATCAATGCTAATTAATGTAGTTGCCAATTATAATATTTGCCAATGAAACCATATCAATTTTGTGGTGTGTGCGGGGCTGTAATAGCGCATGTGACAAAAAATAAATGGTTGGAAAGATATCTCCTTTCATGTACTCCAGTATGGGATTATATTTCCTAGTCTTAAAGATGAATCCTCCTTACCACAGGAGAGTCCTCCTCAACCTGCTGTCCTCTGATTGCAATGGTCAACAACTTACTTCATCCCCAGCCACTATGACTGTAAGCCATGCTGGTAGATGATGATGAGAGTTGCAATACTTTAGGATCATCTCTGCTTTGCAAAAGAACTTAGCTAAAGAGTGGCCAGCAATTCCTGAGGGGACTGATTAAATATGTTGGCTGAAACTATCATGCAGTGAGAGCTTGGTACAATGTGTCCTGGCTCCAGTTCTTCTGTGTCTCTTCCCTGGTTGACTGACATTGGCAAAAACATATGTTCTTCGTGACTTTTATTTGTTTTTCCCCATTCAGTATTTAGTAGCTGCAAATAACTAGTTGTAAACTGTCAACTTCTACTCCAAAATGCAATTTTACACACACACACACTTAAATGAAACAAGAGACTGGGTTAAATTAAAACAATTCTTTTGAAAACTGGTTCTGCTGTTCTGGAACAAATTTTTTGTTAAACCAGCACTTAGTTCAGGAGCAAAATAATAGTTCTATTAGCATGCAATGCAGAATGTATTAACCTCACATAATTTTTAAAAATAAAGGTTATATTTCATTTGATACAGAGCCAAGATATATTTAAAGTTGGGGTGGGTGCTGAGAATGTATCCAAAGAAAGATGGTAAGTCACTAAACGGTAGGGAAATAAAGGAGTCATGATCACTGTCTTTCTGTAGTTAACCATATCAGAAATTCATGCAGTGGAATGAATACTCTTCTAGTCAGTACTAAAGCCAGGCAAAAGTACATTGAAGCTCCAATCCTGCACACTAGAAGTCCTTTAATAATTCATTTATCAGTAAGCAAAGCCAGTAATAGATTGGAATCTCTGACCTTAAAATACTCTTATCTGCTTTTACTTTTAGGTATATATCAGCCTTTCCTTACCTGATAACCTTCAGGTGTGTTATATTGCAACTACCATCCCCAGAAATCATGACCAATGATGACTGGAGATGATGAGAGTTGTAGTCCAGCATATCTGGAAGGAACGGGTTTGTGAAAAGATGGTTATACACCTAGGTTTGTGGTTATATGCCTTCAAGTTAACTCTAACTTATGGCATTCCTATCATAAGGCACCCTTATAATCAAATATCACATGTTATAGTTATGTGTATCATGCTGTGTTGTTGCCACTGCTGGCACTGTTATTGGCGAGCCCCTCCAAACTGAATGCCTCTGAACCAGCTTCCAGCAGTCCAGCCCTGGTGGCATCATCACCCGCAATTGGCTGTTTAAAATGTGCCCCTAATTCCATAGCAGATCTTCTTTCATATCTTCTTGCCTGCCTTTCTATTCATGTATAGCTATGGCTCTACAACTCTGTCATATTTCCTTTAATATGCCCTGGTGGCGCAGTGGTTGAATGCCAGTACTGCAATCACAAGGTTGTGAGTTCGATCCTGCCAGGCTCCAGGGTTGACTCAGCCTTCCATCCTTTTGCAGGTCGGTAAAATGAGTACCCAGCTTGTTGGGGGCAATTAGCTAAAATACATTGTAAACCGCTTAGATAACACTAGTTGATAGGCGGTATAGAAATAACTGCTATTGCTATTAAAATAATATCTTCTGGTATCATGGGATTTGCACAAGCAGAAATGCCTTACTTGAGTTCAAGAATGCTAAGTGCTTTTATATGGTCTAGAAATACCACAGAATTTTCTGGGGTGTGGGCACTGGGAAGATGCTTCCAGGTTCATGTACCCATGAAGGAATAGTGACTCTTTAGTGCCCTGACTGTGATAATAGATGCCAAACACACAAAAAGGAACTAATTTTAGGTATGATGACAAGGCAGTCCTCCAGATGGGGCAAATGTGTCAGGGGATACATGTAGTGTTACCGCACTGGTAAACCCTGTCCCGGGGTCTACAATTTTTGACATTAAATATGATTCAACATACCTGAGAGGTCACCCGAATGAGCACATAGGCAGCAATGGTTGAACAATTGAAAACCAGGTCAGGCCAGTAGAATCCCCCATCACGTAGCCCCAGGAGACCGCAAGCTGTGCAAACCCACAGTAGACAAAAGGTCCTCAGCCTCTAAGAAGCCAACTTGAGGAGATTGGCGTGTTTTCCCCAAGTTGAGCACTGATAGCAGTAAAATCATATCAGGCAAGGACCATCTACATAAACTGACACCACAACTCAACGCAGTAGAAGATCCTGAAACTTTGGCAACACCTCGCAATCCCATCATGCAAAAGGAGGTGCCATTGTGGAGCTTCTTCTCTGTTGCAACACCCATTGCTCTTCCCAGGAAAAGATTAGCCCTCCAGGTACTTTTACCTTACAAATAGTCCCAGTTTTTGAGCATTGCTTTGGATAGTTCCTGGTTATACCAACAGACCGTTTTTCCATCAGTCGAGTAATCCCCTCAGCCCTCTCTGTGCTAAGCTCCACTTCTTCGCTGTTTTTCCCGGACCAAAGACTTCAGGAAAAGGTGCAGTATTACCCCAGTTACAATCCCTTCAAAATTTCCCCTATCCAGTCTCCTCTCTTTTGCTTCTTAATAGGTCTTGAGTGAGTGTGTGAGTGATTGCATTGGTGCGTGAGTCTTTCATTCAATAAAATCATTTATTAAGACATCTTCGTTTGGTTTTTGGCTTGGCCTGACCCCATAAAAACTGGGTAAAAAGACCCTGCTAGGTTACCCTGCCTCTCGTATCACTATTGCTCATGCTCTGGCTAGCTTCCATTCCCTATCACATGGAGCACATTAAGGCGTCCCCCACAGGACCCCAGAAATCAGGGCAAAAGTAGTATTTGTTGCTATAATTCTCAGGGTTTTTTAAAAAATATCCAAATGACATTTCTGTTGTTCCCAGCCATTTTCTGGCAGTTCCCAGTACCAGTGGTAACATTTTATTCCCACCTCTGAATGAGTTTCCTTTTTGTTTGGAGGTATACCAGAACAAAATACAGTAGGCCCTCTACATTCATGAGGGATAAGGACACAGATCCCTTGTGAATGTCAAATAATTGCAAATAGGGCACCCTCCCTACAGGCTTCTGCCTGGCTAGTGCACCCACCCAGGCAGGGGACAGGGAGGCAGGGAACAGGTGATCGTCTTCCCTGCACCTTCCTGCCACACTGGTGGCAGTGGCGGCAGGGGCAGGAGGAACACAGGGAACTGGCGATCACCCTCCCCGGACCTTCCTGCCACCCGTGCAGGGCAAGCCTGCCCCAGTGGCAGGAGAATGGGAGGAGCAAGTCGGTGGGAATGGGGTGGGAGGGGGAGAATGGGAGGGCAAGCAAATAATCAAATTAGCGAAAGTGAAACCTGTGAATGTGGAGGAAGAACTGTAGTATCCTTTGCTCCTCTCTCTCTCTAACCTCTTCCTCTCTTTTTTTAGAGTTATAGTGCATCAGCAGATCAACTTTTGCTCTATAAATAAAGTTAGAAAAAAATCAGACAATTTGCCCTTCGAATTATAAGACTTGTCAGCAAACTATACCTCAGTTAAAACAAAACAACAAAAACAACCTTTGGAAGAACCCTGGTGTCAATACAAGAAAGTGCTAT
The DNA here is from genome assembly GCA_948472985.1 of Iguana delicatissima. NCBI lineage: Eukaryota > Metazoa > Chordata > Lepidosauria > Squamata > Iguanidae > Iguana > Iguana delicatissima. The sequence goes on along the minus strand of CAOKZL010000039.1, from coordinate 1,378,076 downwards.
GGACAGTTCCTCCAAAACAAATGGAACAAGTGAATGCAGAGTAACAACCATCACCAAACCCTCGCAAAGCCCACAGAGGTATATTGTGAGAAGTCATGTTTAGTCTTTTAGGATTAGTTGCAGTTGCTAGTTGCCTACTTTTCAGGACTTTAATTTCTAACCTAACTATACAGTCACAGCATGCAAACCACTTAATAATAGAAGGTAAGTGCCTTTTGTTCAGGCAAGCTAATTTAATTGAATCCCCCTGCCCCCAAATGGCACATGGAGATGGCTTCCATGAAGCAAAAGTCTAATGTTGAGTTATACTGGTGTAGAAGTACTGATGTCAGTGAGCTTTTTGATTTGCTGCTAGTAACTGCTGTAGACAGTTTTCCCTTCTCAAGTTGTTGGTTTCTTTTTCTCACTCTTGGTTTCTTTTTCTTTTTCTTTTTTCTTTTAGATGCCTCTCTTTTCTCTACTCTGTGGAAAGGGACAACTATCTGCTAGCAAAAGTCTGGGGGAAAACAATTACTATATAACATGTAGTCAAGGCAAACACCACACTATAATTTATCATAAATTCCACTCTTCCTGCTAGCACACTTTAGCACTGGTGGAGTTCCAGAATTTTGTCTTATAGAGGCTTTGTAGAAAGAGTAGCAAGCCAGAACGATCAAATCTAATCAAAAAGAATGCACAGTCTTGGCAAGTGCTTTGGTTACAAAATGAAAAACATAAAACAGCAGAGGGAATGCTCTTAAATTATTTTAATATAAGGAATACAGATGGGTTGCATCTGTACATACTGCTAAGAGTAGTCAGTAAAGTTATAAAGAAAATTTTGGAAGAGTACCACGTCTCTTGTAGAAAAATAGAAGCTAGCTGTGAGTTCAAAAAACACCCAGTGCCTGTTGGACAGGAACTATGCTGTGGAGAAGAGAAACCACAGTATCTCCTTTGTCCCATAAGGCTTTGCTGGAGATTATGCGATACCCCATAACTCATCACACCCCTGATTTTTAACTGCAGGCTCTGATGGCTTAAAACATCTCATTTTTTCTCTTTTTTGAGACCCCTGTATTTCTTCCCTTTCCTATATTTTTTTGAAACATTCTAGCCAGATGAAGACTTCCAGAGAACTTGAAAGCTTGCACAGTCTGTTGAACTGGAGCTCCTGGTGTTATACATCATTGGTTATGTTGGCTAAAATTGGTGAGAGTTGCAGTCTAACAATATCTGGAGAACTACAGAACTTCCACTCCTGTCTTAATACATCCACTGAAATCTGCAGATAATGGTTATGGTCTTTTAAAAGTATATATTCCTATTGACCAGCAATGATTAAGATTTTGGAATGTCATAGTGAACTGTCAGACAGCATTTAATAAATTACATCCTGAATTATGGGAACTCTATACTCATTGACATTTTACATAAAGCTCAGCCAAAGTGAAATAATATTGCTATAATATCCTGTTGCAGGCTTTCCTACCGGGAATGGTTGATATCTAGACAATGTTTGCTGATTTCAGTAATACGAGCACTTGTACTTCAGGTCTTAAATACAAACCAGCCTTTCCTGATCTGCAATATAAAAATATAAAAATATTTTATTAGATAACCTCCCATTTTCAGTGATACTGAAATAATTACAGCAGAATTTGGAAGGAAAATGTAGTCACTGGCTTAATTTTGTGGATATAATAGTGTCATACAAAAAAACCCAAAACCCCCCCGTATAATATACATACTGATTGAATTTCATTCCAGGAAAACTTTATTACAGAGTGTACCATGGACAAACAGATGTTTTATGAAAGTATTATGACTGTCTATAAAGACAATTGTTTAAGTTACGAATCTTTCTCCAAAGCTAATGGAAGAAATAGAGGATAGTATTAACTGATCACTGTATTTATTAAAATGCCTACTTGTTTGTCCCTTGCTTTAGCATATGAAATAAATACACAAGAAAAAGAAACCCACAGTCAGAAAGGGGAAAAAAATTGTATCCCCTCTCCAGAAATATTTTCCTTGATGACAGACAGTGATTCATGATAATCAAAGAAGATCTAAGCAACACCAGAACATAAAAAGAATATAACTTGAACAAATAAAAAACAAATTACAAAAAGTAAAGTGTTCTAGGTTCATTATGACAGTGGAATCCACAAGATTTATCAAATAAAAAAATCATACACGCACATTCATACATATACAGATATACATACATACATACATACATACCCACCCACACATATTTTCATCAGGGGAGAATTGCATAGGACATGGGAAGGGGAATTCAGCTACACGAAGCTCTCTGAAGCAACAACCAGATATGCTCCCCCTCCTCCATAAATTTCATTGATTGATCACTCTTTCATCATACGCCCTTTTAAATGATACATTTATAGCACTATGATGCAGCTTTAACTGTTACAACTACAACCCATGGAATCCTGGAGTTTGCAGTCTGGTGAGGCACTAGAGTTTTCTGGCTGAGAATTCTACATCTTTGTCTGACAAAGAAGCCAGTGAAGCTTTGAGAGCTTGCATGATATATGCTATGCATTTTAGTTGCCCCAATAAAGGTGTTATGAAGTTGCTTTGGGAGTCAGCTATTTGGATGCAAGTGCAACTTGATAGTAAGTTACTAGGCACAGGAGTAATACCTTAAGAGTGAAACCTGGTGTGTGGGAGGGGCTTATGGATGAGAGAAATTATATATAAGGCAGAGATACTGTTTGAAAGAGAGCCTTCAATGAGATCTTGGCCAGAGAGGGTGGCTGGGTTGTGTTTAAGCAGCTGAAGAAAAGACACAGAGAACTGGTGTCTAAGGCTGGGGGTTATTGGCATAGACTGTCAGAAGTTTGAACTGGTTAATGCAACAACACGGTACTTTACATGAACCTTAACAAGACACTTTTTTTGTCTAATGTTACTGCAATAAAGGATGCAGTTTATTTTATAACCACTGAGTTGTCTAAAGTCACTGGTAATGAAGAAGAACATGCTACCATAAATAAACTATTTGGTTCTGAGGAAACACTTAACACCCTAGCCCTTTGACACAAAGGTGGTGTTTAAAGGGTGTAGTAAGGGCTAAGTGATAGTACCTTATTAGGTTGGAACTGCAAAACCAATCTAGTGAGAAATAAGAGCCTGTCACAAAAGATATTATAGTTTTGTGGGTTTTCAATTCTTTTTTCATAAGAACTTTATATAATTCTTCTGCAAAAAGCATTTAAAGTTATAACAATAGAGAGACAGCCCAAGAGACAGACCAATTGAGTGAGGTCTTTTGTAAGCTAGGTTTAGATTTCAGTCAGCTGAAACACAGTGCTTTATACAACAAATGACTTTTATTTTATATAAATGTTCAGGAGAATAGAGGAGGAGAGGTTTTAAAGGAGACACTGGAACAATAAATGAGTTGAGGAAAGTGCACTTTAAAATGCCCTCGTCATGATCTAATATGATACCACACACACAGAGAAATGTCCAGACAACTTCCAGCTAAGGCTATTACATTTTTTCCATATGTTTTTCTAGTTTCTAGATGTACTAGGAAAGGAAATGACAATCTGTTATTTAAAAAAATATACCTGTACATCAACCAAATGTAAATATGATTTACTTTCTAATGCATAGCAATGAATCTTAATAGGTTTGCTAGAAATGTCTGTTGGCCATATGAAATGTAACAACTGCAAGAGGCTGACAGCCATCTGATTCTTATGAACATTCACCAGAGCTGGTGTGGTATGACAAAAAGCAATACTGTGATTAGATGAATATCACCACCACCACTACCACTCTTCCTCTCTTTATTACTTCCCAATTTTTACTATGTAGCTGTTTCTCTGGCCTCACAAAATAAATTGAGTAGCAATTTAGGACAGAACAGGATTTTTAATAAGGCTCAGCTAAAAGTTCTGAACTCAATTTTAATTTCAAATCATGTCCGATAATAGAATCATCTGGCATTCTAAGTTATATGGGTGACATAGACTCCTGCTTTACACACTGCGGCCTCAATCCATCTTTCCCTTAGCGTAGTGTAAATATCTGCATGTGGACCTATGCTATACTGAGCATATACCTTCTTCACCCAACTTACTGAAAATCCCCTGAAGCAACCCTCACATAGCCATTTTGTGTTTCACGGCAAGCAGGCAAGATTGAACTGTCTGGTATTTCCCCACAGCGAGTTGCACAATGACTAGAGCAATACTGATGTCATGATTTCGTGTCTAGCTATGGGAACATTGGCAAATGTTTCTCTGATCTTGCCTACCCACCATGAAATATGTAAGGGCAGTGTGGGGCAGTTTCAGAGACTTTTCAGCAATGAGGTTGGGGGTGGAATGGGGACTGAGAAGGAAGGGAAAATCAAAATCTACAGAGGCAGCAAATAGAAATCCAGATGAGTAGGGGGAAACTTATATGTGTGTATATCCATAACAGAATGCCCTTTCCTTTGTTTGTTAAGCACAACAAACAATGTTTAGTGGGCAAAGGGAACAGTCCCCCTTTGTACCCACAATTACCCACAGCTTCCTTAGGAGGAGAGTCACTTGCTGATTTCTTACAATCCCTGTCTCCTACAGTTTCTTTATGTTGACTCTCATATATTATCATTTACTGTCCTTTTCTTAACTGGGAGACCCAATACAGGTCTTTTACCCACCAGCCTTTGGCACTAAAGGCTTTCAGACAAGGCTTTTATTGGCTTATCTGCTTTCTCCTCCCATTTGATGTTGTAGTTTGCCTTTTGTTACATTTCCTTGTTTCCCCACTGCTTCATGTATCTTTTTGAATACCATAAAATCTCATTCAAAAGGTAGAGACAAAATAGCTTTCTGTACTATGGATTGTGGCTGCTAGCATTAGGAGGTCTCTATATTGGAAACAAACCTCTCTCCCTCCTCCCTTATTCTTGCATCTTCTGTTTTGTAGATTTCTTCCTCCTTCTCTCTCATTAAGACACAGCAGCCAATGAACCCTGAGTGTTGGGCTGAGAAAAATCTTCAGGGAAAAATAAGAAAGAGGAAAAAGATTTGGAAACAGAAGAGAGGTCATTTGTCAACACAGCTTGCCCATTAGCCTCTGACCAGGAATGAGAACATAACAGAAACTCCCAGAGCAATGATATGGTTTCTCAGCTGTGGCAAAGGACTGCTCTTTCCCTTACTCCTTGCGCATCTCAGGAACTAGCGATCTTCCTTTGTCTCATAAGGAAAGGAGCATAGCATACTTGCAATTTCAAACATAAGGTAGTTTGGATCTCTTGTCCAGTCCTAAATAATAATGTGCAGGGACCTGTAATAATACAGGTATACCTGTATTGAAAGAAGTAGTTGTGTCCCTGGGTGTTACTTCTTTAACAGACCATTTGGTCCCAGAGGCAAGAAGAAAAGGAAATGAATGGAAATGGAAAGAAAAGGGCTAGGTTCCTACACCACAAAAAAAGAAGAGCAATTCTACATGTTTTCAGCAAACTTTTTTTATTCAAAACTAACATCATACATATATGAAATGAGACAAAGAGGTCAGATAAGCCTTGGATAAGTAAATAAATGCAGTTTGAATCTTCCAGAGACCACTAGAAGGCTTCTTCCAAAATGCATCCCAGGATGACTTTCTTTCATCTGCCTCTCCTCTCCTTATGTCTTCCATTTTGGTGGCCAGACCTACAGATCTATGCCCCTTAACCCACTGGGGTTGCTGATGGGATAGATTTATCTGCTCACCCCCCCTTTTTTTCTGCCTGTTTTGATGTTCATGCATGCTCCATTAGGGAGGCAGCTGCTGTTTGCCTTGCCTGTTGTAGGCAGGCACGAACAGCTATAGTTGGATCAGCTAGAGCAGAATCTCATTCTTTCCCAGTTCAACTTTACTGCAGATATACTTCTGCAGCCTGAAGTTGCAAGTGTGTGTTTCTCCAGTTCTCCTTCACTACTGTCCTAACGCCAATGCTACTAAAAATTTCCAGCTAGACAACAGCCCTTTCCGCACTACAGTGGAGGAGCGTTTCACTGTGTTTTGTAAGTGGTGTTTTTTACTCCAATGTCCTCCAGTTTCTATCAAAGAAAAGCAGAGAAAATCTTTTGTAGCTTCTGCATGTCAATTCCCCTGGATCTCTATTCCCGTCCCTCGGTCCGCTCTGCCACTGCTGATTGGTCAATTTAATGCCCACCTCTGTGGTGTGAATGGATGTAGTGCGTCCGCATGTAGGAAAAAACGCTGTGAACTATTTTGGCTGATTTGCTTTGGAATTTTTCCATTACACTGGTTTCACAACGATGTGAACTGCTTTAAAAGCTAAACATGTGCAGAATGAACTACGACAGAATGACATCAAACTGGTTTGACATGCAGATGTATTCGAGACACAACAACGCCACAGCGATGTATCTCCCTTGTGCAGAAAGGGCCAGAGACTGAGGAAAAAGGGTTATTGGGCAGTTCATAAAAACACATTGTAAAAAAGTGCCTCTTTGTCAGAGACTTTGCTGACTGAAGTATGCCTCTAATAGCATGCATGTGTGTGTGCGCGCGCCTTCAAGTGACCAGTCAACTTATGGTGACTCCATGAGTTTCACAGTACCACCCAGCAAAGTAGTTAACATTGTGACCAGCATGAAGACAATAACTGAATATTATAAAGTTGTCAAAAATATAAAAATAATAGATGAAAGGTGGAGGAAAACATATACAACCCTATTAACTGAATGCAAAGTTGGCCACAAACTACAGCGCTTCTGTTTGGTAGTTCCTCAGGAGACTCAAATACACTGCAGTCCTGGTGGTCTTCATCTTTGGTCCCTCATTATTTTTAGTGGAGGGGCTCAGTCCTTCCCAGCATAGGCTTAGGGATGGCTCAAGTCCCCTGCCCCCTCCATTCTGTTTTTCATGATATTGGCTGTAATTGTTTCCAGCTATTCCATTAGAATTGAGAATACTTTCCTATCCCTGGTTCCTCTTATTCCCAGATTTAAAACATAAACAAACAAAGAATAGTTTTTTTTCCAGTTTGTGAAGATGCAGATGTCTCAGCTCTTTTTGTCTCTCCAATAATAATCAAGTGAACCTGAATGGTGACAAAAACAGAATGAACAAAAGAAAGCACTTCTTCACACAGCATATCCTTAAACTGTAGAATTCATGCAGTGCTCAGAAAAAGTTTTTTTTTTTAAGTGCAACTTCCAAGATGCTCTAACCTTTGGCTGGGTCATCCTGGAGAGTTATACTCCTACAGCTGTCTTAGATGGGTTTTAAAGGTTAGACATATTCATGGACCTCAGGGAGCATTCTGGAGGAAGTTAGGCTTTCCTGGTCATCACCTGCATATGGGAAAGCTGGTTTTGACTAGACTGCACTTATCTATTTGTTGTTTATCAAGTTTATAACTTTTTTTTTTTTTTGCAAACCCCCCCCCCCAACCCTGGTAGCTTTGGTATCATGACTCAGGCCTAGGAAGCTGGGGAAAGGTATTTCAAACTATCAGAAAGTCAATGAGGAAAAAGACTATGCCAGAAGCCTAAACCTGTTAGGAAGAGCCACAGGCAAACAGGAAGATAACACGCTGCTCCAGAGCTGGAAGAAAATCTTTTTCTGTTCAAAACACTCCTCTCTCTTACATATTCAGAAACCTAGTGGGGTGGTAGGCGAATCATAACATGCAGTGGGATAGGGTCATGTGCAAGGGTAGTTAGTGGATTAGCCATGATGAGGCTAGTGAGTCCATTCTACAGCTGCTCTTTTAGAGAGCACAAGACAGATGGTGTGACTCTGTCCTCCAAGAGAGAAAAATGCCCTGAATAGTTCAGAAGAAGTGACTTGGAGGCTGTCACTACTTTCCCCAACAGCTGCTGTCTGAGGCATTTGCCTCACAGCATCTAATGATAGGGCTCACCCTGCAGCAGACCCAAAATTTATCTGGATAAGGTAGTTCCTTCTTTCCCTTCTCCTAATTTGATGGTGGTAGCACAACTTAACTGTCCACCACCTGATCCTCATTCATACCTATCTGACATGAGCACAACTTCCCATGTACCTAACAACCAGATCATAGGCAGGTATACACAAACATAGACTGTGATACCTCTTCGAAAAAGAGTTGTAACTGTCAGTGACGTAGACTTGAGACAATTGACTTGGATTCAAGTCACACTTAAGTCAGTGACTCAACTCGGACACAGCTCAGCAATAAATGATGCACTGACTTGACTTGTGACTTGTATATTTTTAGTGACAGACTTGCTGACTTTAGTGTGGTAACATAAAACATTCATCCAGAAACTTTATGACTTTGAACAACATTTCCATCTCTTTTTGCCTACTGGTCATATGATGGTCTGTCTCAAGCCCAAAGCATGGGTACATTTCTTGGAGGGAAACAGCAAACATGTTAGGCAATGGGCTTGAGGCAGGGTTGAGATCTGCTCAGAAGCCTGTCCTCATTGCATATCGAAAGAGCCTTCTAAAACTTTTCCTAAGAGAAGAAGGCAAGACCTATCCCGGAATGCAGGGTGCATTTCTCAGAGGGCAATCATGAATGTTTTAAGTAACAGGCTTGAGGAGAAAGGATTCTTTCTTCTAAAGCTTTTGAGGCTTCAGTAATAGGGAGTAAGAAGGAACCTCTTTCCCATTTTCAAAACTGCAGATTATTTTATGCCCATTGACACAAAACCTCCAGCTTGGGAAATGGGGAGTAAGAAGGATCCTATTCCCTGCTTCCAAAGGCGCAAACCCTTGTAAGCCGGCTAACCCCTGTCATACACCCCACCATCACCTCTTTTTTTTTTCCTGTTAAAATTGACTCCCATATTTGAGACTTGACTTGAAAGTACCTTGCATGAACTTGAGAGTTGACTTGAGACTTGGGGTAAAAGACTTAAATACATCACTGGTAATTGTTAATATTTTATAGTTGTACCTCAAACACTTTTCATTTTATAATTTTCAGGCTCAAAAACTGGAACATACTAACCTGAAAACAAACCCTACTGCATACAGTGCAATTTAATTCCAATAATCTTGCCCAGGACATCACTGTCAGAAGATTCTCCTATTCCTGCCCCATTCTGTTCCACTTGGTGTCCTATGCTTTTGAAATTGTTTTCTGGCAAGCTCACCCTGAATTTTCATCAATGGAGGTCATGTTTCCATGACCTCATCTCTTTCTACCTTGAGCTTATATATGAAGCACTCCACACCTGCACCCAGCAGGAGCAAGGCCCTTGATTCTCAATTCTCTAAACCCCTAATGGTTCTTGTAGCAGCCAACTGTGATGTTACAAACATAGAATTACACAAGTCACCTGGTGAGGGAATAAGCAGCTGGAGCAGATGAAATCTCCACAACAGAGCATCTTCTTGAGCCAGAAGAAAATGGAAAAAGAAGCAGGGAATAGTTATAATCAATGCACTGGAGAAGCTGCTCTCTAGTATAACTTCCTGAAATGCAGCCAAACATTTTAATGTTTGTGCTACATCATGGGGAAAGCAATTATACAGTCATTGAGTCAGAGTATTAAGCTTCCAGGTAACACAGCTGCTCTACCTTTCTTTGAATGGTTCTTTCTTCAGCTGTACTCCAGTGATGACTACAGGGCATATACCTTCCTGAGCTCTTCTCCTTTCTTATTTTCTGAGGTTACCTGACAGGCAATCTGATATTTTAGAGGTGGTAGCTGTGCAAAAGCTACTTTACACATGCATTTCATTTGATGTTGGTTTAGTTCCAATGGATTGTGAGGATGCTTCCATTCACATAACATAATATTCCTCTTTCTGGAAGGAGTTTCTCAACTACCACTTGAAGATTAGAAGATATATCTTACATATAGACAACCAGGTCACTGAGCTGTAGCTGGAGTCTAAAACATGCGGTCATCAACTGTCTATTTGTTCCTGGCCTGAAAAATTGTCCTTGGCCTACATAAATTGGTTCCTGCATTGTTCTTAATCATATCCAAAAGTTTGGCTTTTAAGGCATCTGCATCAACTGAGTTCATATAAAAGCCCAATATAATCACAATTCATCTCCAGTTTTTCACCAGACTTTCATTCCTCAGCCAATCCCAAATGTAAGCTCTGCTTACATTTGAAAATGATGTCCAGGATCCTACATTTAGTGGCTGTGAAATGAATGCCCCCCATATGAATGCCCCATTCAGCCAATGAATGCTACTAATCACATACAGGAAGCCACTTACTCTACCACATGAGCAAGGAGAAGACTATGGCCCTTTCCACAACTTACCTGCGTCTGGTGCGGTCGCATGGGGATCACATAAGCAGCCTCTTCCATGAGGCTCTCGTGTCCCCGCTGCCTCTGCTCTGCAGGAGTTGCCTGCCAGCTGGCAGGCACCATGAGGGCTCCACCTCTTCCTTCCGCAGCGCAGCCAGCTATTTCCCCATGCTGCGCTGGAGGAGGAAGCACGAGGGCCGTGGCTCCAGAGGCTCCGCATGTACGGTAAGTGTGTGTGGGGTCCTGGAGTGATGCGCAATCACGCACCATTTTCGGCTAAAAGCTGAAAATGATATAGTGCGCGATCAGCGCCTGCTGGCCCCAGCAGCGTCACGTGATTGTGAGGACATCGTCTGAAATGCTTCTCCCAATTGTATGATGCTCCAGAGGCCCTTTCACATGAGAAATACCATGCGAAAAGGGCCTATGCCAAGTACTACCCTCCCTTATGTTGTAAACATCACACTATTCAGCTTACTGACATCCATATACGTGGGTGCTTTGCACTAGCTAGGGCCCTCTGCTATTCGGGTTCTAAGCTTACACAGAAACTTAAGGGGATACAAGTGTACTGGATCTTCTGAAAAACAACTTCTCTAAGCTCTCAGTTGCACTGATATTTTCACTGCACACACAAATGTAAGGGAATGGGGAGGAAGAAACTATCTGATGTATATGATCTCAGGGTAAGGCTATTTGGGCCCTTTCCACTCCAGCCTCTCAATTCGCCATAGGGATGGAATAAGGATGGGACTGGGATGAGAGTTCTGCATGATATCATTGTGGTCCCATCCTTCTCCTGTCCCTAGGTGGTGCAATCACAGAGTAAATCACTGACAGTTTTTCCTTGTCAATGACCTGTGATTGTTCTGCCATCTTGCACTTACCCAGTGTATGGAGGGTCTGGAAGCTCAATGGCTGCGCTTCCTGCCCCAGCGCAGCCTGGGACAGTACCTGGCTGTATTGCAAGGCAGTCAGTGCGGAGGGGAGCTCTCCTGTCACACTCCCCTCCTGGAAGAGTTGCTGCTGGGATCCCCACAGTATGCCACTGGGAATAGTAAGGTGTGAAAAGGGCCTTGATATGGCCCTGGCTCTGCTCAGATGTTCATATCAGTAATTTTTTGACAGGTATTTGAACAGGACTAGAGTTGGGAACTGTATTAATTTCAGAGTGAAGATTCATCAGGAAAGTATAATTAATTAACATTTGAATCTTATGCAAATTTCTTCTAGAATATGTTTCACTAATCTCAGTAGGACCTGCCTATTCTGTCTAGTCCTGTGTGAGACAGTTGTAGGTGGTTTTCAAATTCTTAGTTGAGTGCAAATTCTACCCACAGAACCTAAGTGATAGAAGTAAAATATCTTCACTAGGCTCTAGTGTTAGATTCCACTTCTTGCAGTATAGAGAGGTATGTTTATTCTGAAAGCTATTGGTATTCAGGTGCCAGCCATTCTCTGGACAACTGGGCTCTTATGTGGGTGCTATACATCAAGATAAAATAAACACATGAGTAGGAATAGGAGTAAAATACTTGCTCCCCTATCCACTATCACTTTTACCACTCTCCTCTCCTGTGTAGAAGTTCTCCACCCAAGTCAGGTGGAAAATTAGCCTTCCGAATCACCTAGAACGCTTCTGTGCATAAAAAAGTTATCCTTTTCAGAAGGTTGCTCTCCATATGAGGAAATCAGCAGAACTGATGGCAGAATGTGTATGAGGATACCTATTGTACTCCCTCTCGTCACATGTTTATTTTAGCTAAAAGATGCTAGATACATTAGCTTGAAACTGTTTAGTCCTCCAACTAGAGCAAAACCATTGATCAATGGTATTTACCTTTGTGTTGACTCACTTGTCAAAGATGGATACAATGGGATTATTCTATTTGCGACTAATAGTTTTCAGGCCAAAATGTCATAAGAAAGCTTGGATCTCTGTGGTGATGCAACCTGCAACTTGGAGCTTACTTCCTCCAAATAGTTGTCTTTTCTCTTTCAATCTAGATATGTAGAATTTACAGTTGGTTTTTAAAATATTCCTTTCATTTATTTTCCTCTTTTAAAATCTAGTCTTCAAATTGATCTATAATCTGTATTCTGTCGTATATGTGATAGTGGGGCCTTTGACACCAGCTGGTTGAATCGAGGGGATTAAATGCTCGCTCACATTTAGTCTGAACACTTAAGGAACAAAGCTATTACATTCCACATTTTGTGAGAGAATGGAAAGTTGTCCATTTGGCTAAGAGTGAAACACTGCATAAGCACTTGGAACAGAAGTAGTTCTGTGGCATAGACTGGGACTATGAAAGGAGCCCAGGAAGTTGGAAAGATAAGGGGTAAAGAGTCAATGACCAAAATAAGAGTGCAGAATACTAACAGCCAAGAAACAGTGAGAGTTAAATTGCACATGTTTATTTAAAGCAATTAAAAAGTTCTTTGATTTCTGGCCTTTAGGCATGGTTTTATAAAACTACCTTTATAGGAAATGTGGTCATTATGCACACAACCTTTTTTTTTTAAAAAAAAAAAGTCAAATATGATTGTCTTTGCAGTATTTATTTATTCTGCAAAATGAGGGTACAGACAAGATCACATTGGCTACAATGAGTATAATGCTTGCCCAAGGAAGTACTTCATACTGATTTTCAGAAGAATACACTAACAGCTCTTTTTTATACCAACGGCAATGATAGAGATATTTTTTGTATCAGTTTTTTTTTAAAAAAAATACTTCTATATGTGAAAGAATATATTTAAAAATACTAGTACTGCAGACAGAAACATCCCTAGAAAAATATGGTTTCCCCATTATAAATGTTAAAAGTGCTAAATAAGATATGTAATATTTGCAACTGGAGACTTTTTTCTTTATTGATACAGTATGTATGGGCTACTGTGGGAAGTGACAATGAACCAGTAAGTTAGTATGATCATTAAAAATAGAGAAATCACATGCAAATGTCATTTTCTTTTTAGTTATAGCAACAGAAAGCCATTAGAGCTTTGGGTTGCAACAGCTGGTACCATTATAATTAGAATTTGTTAGCACAGTTGGTGGTGCACTGTCTATTTTTATATCATTGGTGTGCCTGGTGGAATGCCTAAAAGGTGTTAACATGTTGTTCTGATCCATCAGCACCTCATGAAGGTGAGGTGTTGATGGATCATAAGCCAGCTGTACAACTTGTAATGGGAGTCATATGGATGGAAAGTTTAAGGTGGCTGCTGCTACGAAAAGCAGATAGTGATTAGATGAGCACAAAACACTTGGGGTAAAAAAAGAAGATAATTAAAGAAAACATTTAAGGTTGCTAATTGCAGGCAGTGTTGCAAAAAACCTGCAAATTAAGAATAAAAATGGATGACTTCAAAGCATGTATTTTAGGTTCTCCACATCTATCGTCCCCAATTCTAATGAGCAGCAGATTGTTTTATTAATTTACACATACTTTATTTACTTAATCAGATGTGGTCATTACATGAAAAAGAATCATGCTTATACTAATTATTTTTAATTAGTAATTTATTATAGGTTGTTATTATTTAAGATGAAAGAGAGAAGAAAAGCCCTGTATGCAACAGAAAAATAGATTCTCAAAAGTCCCAATAAATTTCAGAAGCGCAGTTTCCGTACACCTGGGTAATCTGAATCTATTTGATTGAGGTGTGCCTGAGTTTCAAGAAGCATACTTGCCCTTGAAAAAGGAAGTTACATTTCCAGAGCAAGTTGGACTTCAATCAACTCAAGCATTTTGGAAAATCTTATTTCTCTTTTTTTCTCTGTGTTTCAAGTTGAAGTTCAGGCGTGCAAAACAATACTTTACAATGTTTATTTCCTAATAAATCCCAGTTGCCAGCTTCAAGACCTTGGAGGTGCCTTTTATCCATAGGAGTTGGCATGAAAATAAGGATGTCACCAGGGACCATCCAAGTCTTCATTTCTGCCATGATAAGATAAATTGTACTGGAAGGAATTGTCCATGCTATTTAACTCTTAGAGGTTCAGGTACTCCTGAGTGTTGGGATCCAGTATTCACACAATCATGCTTCTGCCACCTCAATAGTTCTGATTTCCATATATGGCTGTGAAAGCTGGACAGTAAAGAGAGCTGATAGGAAGAAAATTAACTCATTTGAAATGTTGTGCTGGAAGACAGTTTGGCAGATACCATGAACTGCCAAAAAGATAAATAAAGGGGTCCTAGGGCGAATCAAACTTGCTACGTTGGCTGGAGGAATCTGGGAGCTGCAGTCTGAATAGTAACTTCTCTAAGCTCTGTTGGAGATTATGATTCATCCCCTGCCCACTGTCTACTGTTAAATTACCACACAAAAACCACATCCATAATAGAAATAATTAGTCATCCCTCCACATTCACTAGGGTTAGGAGCACAGGACCCCTGTGAAGGTGAAAAAAAACCGTGAATAACTCTAGGCCATCCCAAACCATATTTAACACAGAAAAAAAGTATGATCACCATATTCAACCCACAATGGATTCCTTTGAGGCATCAGAGTTTCTTAACAAGGCAGAAGTGGGTGTCTAGTGGGGCTTACTGCCATCTCCACTGCCACTCTGCCCCATTGTTAATAGGGACCTGCTAGCCTCATTTGCAGTTTCTTGATCTCACAAGGCTTGCAGTCTCTCTTAAAAATATCCTAGGGAGGCAGCAGAGATGACAGCAAATAATCCATAAATAATCAAATCCTCAAAAGTGAAACCCGCAAATGTGGAAGGCTGACTGTATATGTTTTCCATGTTAGGACATGATTCAGAGAACTCCCTATGGAAATCATGTCTATTAAAAGTTTTTGATGTGTTTAGTTAGATCCAAAAACCAGTTTGTGGTAATTTTACAAAGCAGGAGTGAACTATCCTTGTGGTTTCCATATGTCTATTTCATGACACAATGGTTTTATGTTCTCTCTCACAATTTCCTTCCAGTTATAGGAAAGACTTCTCCAGTGTCTTATGTCAGTTTCCAGACCTGATAACTTTGATGATCAAACAACTTTAAAATAACAGACACTTGTTAATAGGCTAGAACTTGAATTAATTCACCAACACAAGATGCAGACCAGAATTTATCTAGCAAATGATAAGGTAGCTTGCTGTCACTTGTTAAGCCATGTTAAGTCTACTGGTCCTTCCGGCATGCTTGGTGTGATGTAGGTAAGCAGACAAAACAATTTCCCGCTGTCTAAAGTTCTTGCAACAAGCTGGCTTTTAAAAAAACCTCAGAAGTCTATAGCTCCCAGTCATAACATTCTTCTGGCAAAACTGATATGCTGCAGCAATCCCACAAAGCTACCTAAATGCATTGGATGCTGTGTGGAAGTCTTTGCAGTTAAAGGTTAGTTAAGCACTGGAGGGCACATGGCTTATCACAATACAGAGTCAATGAAAGCGGCTGTAATCTCAGGGGAAACCTTCCTAGTTTAATATTGACAGAAAGGATGAAAACTTTGTCAGAAGGAACGTATCAGTCATCAGAAGGATTTGACAAGGGATCATTTGTTATAAACACAAACAAAGACCTGCCTTCCAGAGACATCTCAGACTTCAACAGAAGTAGCTTGAGGGCAAAAATAATTTCTCTCTCCTGCTATTCTGTCTCAACAAAATGAAGTCTGTTACATCTTCTAGTAGAATAAAAGCTTTGCACAAAAATTCACGCTAAGTTTTATATATATTGGTCCTGATACAGGTATTATAATCAATCTGTGAGGGACATATGTACATTTCTGTATACTTATAACAGGGAACTTACAATACTCTGGATGTTGGATTACAATTCCCATTGGCCCCAACCAGCACAATCAATTGTCAAGGATAATGGGGGCAATGGTACCTGTGCGTCTTATGGCAAGGGTGTGATGAGTCCTTTGTGGATTTTATTCCAGATTTTAAAGGATGAATACAAGATGCTGATCTGATTTTGGGGATTCACCATCTTAAGCCATTGAGTTGTGTTTAATGAGCTGAGATGGGTAGCAACTGGTTGGGTTTTGGGGATTTCATTCCATGAATTGTTGTGGTGTTATGTTTTATTGTCTTTCTCTCTGATTGTATATGTTGATGTTCTGGCCTTCGGTGAAAAGGGCATTATAAATAAATGTTCAGCTCCTTAAATAGCTTCTTTATAAGATATGATAAAATTCAGAGGGGATTCTCTCAACACTTGACATGGAAACTTGTTAGTCCTGTAACATCTGAGGTTTGGCATCCCCACCACTGACTTCCCAGAGCTAAAGAATTTCTAATACAAAACTTGGCAAAAGGCAGAATGTTAACTGTTTCAAATTGATTAAGAAAGCACTTCCAAAACAATGTTCCCAAACCCTTACAGCATGAGTGAAAGTACCTTCTTTTGAAAGTAAGAATGAAAATAGGAGATGTATTTTTTGCATCCACTGAAGGTCCATACAGGCTGTCTAAATATTCTGCATTGGCTACAGAATAAGGTTTGGGAGGCAGCTGACTACAGTTTGTTATCTCAGAGGAAACCTTCTTAGTTCAATATTGACAGAAAGAATTAAAACTTTGTCAGAAGCAAAGTATCAGCAGCTGTTAGAAGGATTTGACAAAGACCATTTCCGCACTAGACTATAATAGTGCTATTATTCCAGTTTCAACGTCTTATGGAATCCTAGGTTTTGCAGTTTAGGGAGGGACCTTTGATTCCTCCTGTCCCTACACCACTGATATCAGATGCTTTTCTTGCAGTCTCTGTTGCTGTTCTCCTTTGGGCTTCCTGCCTTACAGAAACTGTCAGAGGAAGATCCATCAGCTTAACAAATTCTAACTTTCTAAAGATATTCGGCTTGTTAAAGCATAGGATTAATGTCCATGTTAATCAGGAACTCTAGTAAATTAAGTCATTTAAGGAAAAATACTAACTACTAAATACTAACAAAATATAAATTGATTTGCTATGTCCAAGCTTTGTGGCTACCTGTGTGATCAGTGTAAAATAAAGGGTGAAAGGAGACTTAACACTACCAGATTTATTTTAGAATAAGCTAAAATGACAGGTGTTTTGTTTTCATTCCTCCACAAAATCTTCATTTTCTGACCTCATTTTTTGCTGTCTGTTTCTCTTTGGCCTTTGTTCAGTTCTACTGATGTTTAAGCAGTCCAATCTCTTTCCACATTTGGCTGGCAAACCTGAGCTCCATCAGCTCCACCTATGTCTCCAGAAGGACTTAAGCATGCATAACAGGATGTTGCCCTTTGTTGTTTATCTTTTCCTATGATTGCTGTTGCTCGGTTTCCTAGGCTTGCACTGACAGGAGCTGTCTGGCCTGTGATTTCTGATAAGAGAGGTGTTCACACATGTGAATGCAAGAAGGCAGATAAGTGACAGTGTGTCAGATGAATGAAGAAATAAGTCTCCTATTGAGAATCACTGAAGCAGCAAACAGGAAAAAATTGAAGAAGGGAGGTTTTCCAGTATACTATTGTCTGAGCTCATACAAGGAGGGGACAAAAATGTATCTGAAAAAAAACCCCTCTTGATTCCTAATGAGTCCTACAAGTTGTGATTGGGAGAGATTTTTCAAGTCTTGGCAAGGGTTTAACTGAAAAAAAAACTTTTTAAAATACATACACAATGCCCTTCTGTAGTAGTATGAATAAAGTAACAGCTGTTCAGTTCATTGTTAGAGTTTCCATGGCAAAAGAGACAAGAGATGGGGGCACAGTTTGTACATTTCATAGGCAGGATGCCAAGAGGAAGGTTTAAATTTGGCTTCTTCCACTGTGTCAGAAGCATGAATAGCATTTATATTGCTGCCTCTTCCTTGAAAGATGTCCCATGAATTATGAGAATGAATGAAGCACTCATATTTCTCCATGCCCCTGTTACTTGGAATGAAATAACAGAAATCTCTCCTCTTTTTTAAAAAAAGAGGGGCAGTATTGGAAATATGCTACCTCAGTCTTTTTTTTTTTTAACTCTCTGAACTTATGTCATGAGGGAGCATTGGGGCATTCTGAATATTTTAAAAACTTCTTTTTAAAAAAATAATTGTGTTGGGGGCCACTGTGGCTGCATGTTCCCCATCTGTGAGTTGTAGTTTGAGAGACTTTACAATTCACAAATAGGAAATAAGGTAGCTATGTGATGCATAATTAAAAACATAAACAATTTTTTTTACCATTGTTGTTGCTGTGTGCTTTCAAGTCATTTCCAACTTATGGCAACCTAAGATGAACCCCTCATGAGGCTTTCTGGGAGCTGAGAGTGTGTGATGCACCCAAGGTTACCCAGTGGATTTTCATGGCTGAACCAGGAATCAAATTGTGGTCTCCAGGGTCATAGCCAACATTCAGACCACTACAACATGCTAGTGATGTTAGGACCATTGAAAAGTTTAAAAACTGGTGTAATGTGGCTAGCAAAAGAAATAGAAAGTTCTAAAATCAGGACTTGTGTATTGGCCACTACACTTTTCTGTAGCTATAAATGGCAACTGAGGGATAAGTGAAGAGGTGTTAAAAGTATCATTTTTCAGTTTCCTTGGATGCACAGGTTAGTGGTTTCTCTCCATCAAGCACAAGAGTAGTTGAGACTCCGGAAACCAATCATTGCCTTTTTTTGAAGCTCATTGACTCCTGAGTTGGCTTATAGTAGAAAAGCACTGAGCTACATAGCAAGGCTGAAGGTTAAATTTAGGTTAAGGAAGGAAGGAAGGTCAGTTGAAGTCAAATTGTGTTCCCTAATGGCATGAGGTAGCCTGGAACCTTTATTGTGGTGAGTGTTGAATGTTCAAAATCTTTTTCCTCTGATGGTAACTCCAAGCCAGAGTGATCAATGATGGTATTTCCTATAGCAAGTAGAAAACAAAGTAACTATGTAGTTCATAAATTAAAAAAAACCTGAGTTGCATAATACTTTTGTGAGGACCACAAAAAACGTTATAGAAGTAGCACAAATGTGCAAGCCCAGAGAGATTTGGATTGCTCTACCTGACATGCTATCTCAAGAACAACCAGTCCCAGCTTTCCTTAGGTATACACAGAAGGGAGGGGTAACTCCATGGTAGTTAGGAACAGTGAAAACCAGGGACATTGTCACTAGTAGGATTTATACATTCAGAATATATGTGAATAAGAGATTAATTTATAGGAATCTAGCACAGATTTCCTCTGTAAAACATACAAAAATAAAAATAAACTAACAAATAATAATTTTCAAATCAACTTTTGGAAGGGAGTATCAGCAATCTCCAGTTATTTTATAAGATTAACCTATCCGCCTACTTGATATTTCAACTGTTTAATGATGGCTCTCTGCACTTTTCTCCACATTGCCAATGACTGTAGCACGAAGCTGAAAGAAGTTTCAGCCAGCTTACACTCATCAACAACTGCTGGCATTCTACTGCAGGAAATAGTGAAATGCAATCCTCAGCAGAAAGTAAGGAAAGGGAATGACTTGTATGGTATTGTGTGGAAAATAGAAACAAAAAGTAGAAGCACTGATGTTCAAGAGATGCCTGCACTGGTGAATTCGCTGGGATGATTCTTCCTGGTGCTCAACCCAGTTGTTTGTGTACTATGAGTCAGATGTTCAAACGTGGTCTAAATAGGACACAAGATTTTCCTAACAATTACTAAGAACATGCTCTACCTCAATGCCCATGTCCTCCTCACAGTGTGATACACCATTTTCTTTCTGTTTTGCAGCCAGCGCTGTAGAAAAATGCAATAAAGCAGGCAAGACTGAATCCTTGGCTTCTTAATGGATGTCCTATAGATTCTGTGCTTAATTAACTCAGCTGGACTAGAGATTAGAACAGAGATCTCTTTGTAGATTTGAAGGTGGTTTGCAGTAGTTTAATAAGAATAGTGTCACTAACTGTAATTGCCTATCAATAGCCACATTTAGGTTTAAATCAGAATCTCTGATCTGTAGTAATTCATATCTAGATTTATGTATGCTGGTCATTCTCTGATACTCCTCAAGGGCTAGAATAGGAGATAGTTTGCTTTCCTTCCTTAGGCACCATCTTGCATCTTGATCCAGTTGATGGATCTGGAAGTCTAGTAGAAGGAGTCTCAGAAAGTTCCACAGCTTTCACAGGCATGTTTAGTAAGGCCACAGAATTGCTTTCTAAGTGGCTAGTCCTATGCTGGGAATTTCCTTGTATGGGAGGACCAGTTGGCTCATCTCTGCTGTGTTTCTGCTTGCAGACAAAGGCAAGACTTTGATTCTTAAATCATATGGCAGAAATATGTTCAAAAGTGGAGTCTTCTCTTTTTAAGAAAGTTTTTATTATCTTAATTCTCTTTTAAATGTGTTCTAAGTCATTTGTAGCCATTATTAAATAGAACTTTTTTCTAACTTTAAAAAAATTAGCTGAATTTTGTTTTAAATTAGTGAAAGCTGTGTTCCATGCTGAGAGAAAAGTGGAGTATAAATAAATAAATTAAATAATAAATAAATAATACTAAAATCCAAAGTAGATCTGATGAGTTGGCCCTGTCCTTGCTTAGTGTATTTGCTTTCTTCTAGCTTAAAACACTTTCTTGGATGGAGGGATGACAGAATTAGGGGTACAACTAGTTCCCAAAATACAGAGCCATTTGCCAGGTTGTCCAGATCTTCACAAGGGTCTCCCAATATATGGGCACATTCACTTGAAGCTGGAAGGCCATCACAAATTCATGGGAATCTGTGATGCTTCGAACAAAATTGCTCCTGGCACTGTGAGGAGGAGAGGCAGGGTCAGAACCAGTAAACTTTCTTCCCAGCTAACTTCCAAACTGGCTCTGTTCCAACTGGCCATACTCTCTGGCCAAAACAGTAACTTTTCCAATGCCTGCCACTTTATCAATGTTGGCTGTATTCTGTTTTAATCTACACTATAAGGTACCCTATGTCCTGCAGCGGTGAAAAAGCAGGGTAAATAATTCAATAACATCTTGTTTCACCAATAAAGGATGCCATTAACATCTGTAACTATTGCTTCAAGAAAATGGACCACAGACTGTGTTCATCCTCTGTTTCAAATTCTGCTTGTGTCCATTTCTATTGCTGATGGTATCAACCACAGTCCCCACCCACAGGAAAAAAATGGTAGTTTGGCCACCTTCCCAAAAGAAATGGAACTAATCAATTTATAAGTGATAGACAGGAAGCACAAATGGCCTGATGCTCATGCCCACATCTTCTGCTGATTCCTTTCCCTATGCCCAAGAAAGAGGAATTAATACTTTGAAGAACAGGGAAAGAAATGGGCAGCCCACACCAAATACAGCAAGCAAAGAATTTAAGCAAAAACATTTAATGCAGCTGGTTAAAAAAAAATCCATATCAAATGTGTTACAGCTGGGAAAAATGCCTAGCGATAGTCCATTACAATAAAATATCAGAAAATAATAGTAACTTCATAATAAATTGAAAACAAAATTTAAAATCATTTTGACCAAATAGATCATCATAAGTATAAACAATGCATATTACAAGAGCAACGCTCTGGTTGCCTGAACTCTGTTCTCTGTCCTAATCACTCACTTTTCACAGTTAAAGTAGCTTTGTCAAGGGAGCCATAATCCAAGATGTTAAATCTTCTAAAAGTCTGATGTTTAGGCCAAAGAACTGAATCCAACGGGTATATTTTTATTTGCCAGTGATTCAAAACAAGATCAGACTAAGTAGAGACACTTTCTCAGAATTAGACCCTCTTTGGGCTGTAATCCTATATTCACTTACCAGGGAGTAAATCCCATTCACTCAGTGCGGGGCTTGCATCTAAGTGGACATGTATAGACTTACATTTCATGACATACCTATTGTGAATTTGTAGCCCTCATGACTACAGAGCTTAAAGTCTGATCTTTGAATCCAAAAACTCAGAGATAAATCATGTGACTCAGACTGTTATTGAATTGTTGTTCAGGCCCTGAGATTTCCCATCCAAAACTTGATAGGTAGGAATGACTTCTTGGTGATGTCATTATGCATTCTGCATTAAGCAGCAACCACAGCTACTCACAGCATGTCATTCAAACACAGATACACACAGAAAGAACATATTTCCTTGGTTAGCAGTTCAGACAGAAACTCTTTCTAAAGATATTGTTCCCAAATCAAGGTGAAACAAGAGGATTCCTTCCCATTTGGATAGACATACTTGACATGGAACACTTGTGCTAACAGTAAAAGACAAATAGCATACAGTCAGGTAGGGATGGGGGGGCAGGGGGCCACTCCACCCTGGGCAGCACTTTTTTGGGTGGGTGCATCCCCGCTACTGGGATGATGAGGGAGCAGCTGCCTAGTGAGGCACTGTGGGAGCTGACTCCTGAGCGCCCTCTCGCCTGTCCCCAAGTCCGCCGCTGGTTCACTCCTCCCTGCCAGCCTGCGTTTAAGGATGAGGCATGGAAAGGGAGACTTTTCTGTCCCAAGTGGGTGCGCAGATTTGTGGGGAGGTGACCCTACTCCTCCCTCCTGCAAAGACTGCACAAAGGAATTTTTGTTCCCTTCCACCAATGCAAGAGGCGAGAGGAGAAGCTGCTTCTTTGGCGGGGCGGATGGGAAGCCCCCTCCTCTCTCGGGTAGTTTCCTCAGTGCAGAAACTGAGGTGGGTCTGTGCCTTTCACATGCACACATGTACACACACCTTCTTCTCCCTGGATGGAATCCACCACCAGCCAGACAAGGAGCCGGGGAGCACAGTGGCCGGAGGCTCCTGCATTTAGGAAAGCCAGGGACATCCCGCTCCCCGTTCCCCAGGAAGGGCTGCACATTGCCCTTCCCTCGTCTGAGGCCACCACCCTCCTCTCCTACTTCTTGCCTCTGAAGAACATCAGTTGCAAAGGGGCAAGGGGGTCTGGGTGCCCCATTCAGGGGTGAGGGAATGCAATGCTTTACAAGGCCAAACCTGTTCCTCCAATTTTGCAGTGATGTAGACTCGAGTCGATAGACTCAGACTCAAGTTGCACTTAAGTCACTTCAGTGACTTGACTTGGACTCGACTCAGCCATAAATGATGCACTGACTCAACTCGACTCGACTCACGACTTGTATATTTTTAATGACTTACTTGATGCCCTTGGTCCAGTAACATAATGCATTCATCCAAAAACCTTATGACTTTGAACAACACTTCCAACTCTTTTTGCCTGGCGGTCACATGACAATCTGTCCCAAGCCCAAAGCGTGGGCGCATTTCTCAGAGGGGAACAGCAAATGGGCTAGGCAATGGGCTTGAGGCAGGCTTGAGGTCTGCTCAGCAGCCTGTCCCGGCTGTATATTGGAGGAGCCTTCTAAAACTTTTCCTAAGAGCAGAAGACAAGACTCATTCCCAGAGTGCAGGTGCATTTCTCAGTGGAGAACAGCAAATGTGTTAGGGAACGGGCTTAAGGAGGAAGGATCTTTCTAAAGCATTTGAATCTTCAGTAATGGGGAGTAAGATAGGATCTTATTCCCCACTTCTGAAGCTGCAGATGGCAAAACTGCAAATGTGGAGAGCCGACTCTACTTAAATTGTTAAAACTGAATTTATTTCACTCTATCCAATAATTCTGGAATTTTGATTGGGGTATAAAGTTGGCTTCCAGACTTGAGACTTGACTTGAGACATCGAATAAAAGACTTAAATACATCACTGCAATTTTGCCTGGCCTAACCTGATGGGCTGTTGTGTGGGATGTGATGGGACACCAAACGACACCACCTGGTGACACCTGGGTGATCAACTCCTCCAAGATAGGTTGGCGGGTCAGCCAGCATTTCCCCCTGCAAAGTCAGCCATCCAGGAGCTCCCCCAAACTCCCGTGCTACACTCTCACAGCCTCCCGGTCTTCCAGCTCTGACTTTGCCAGGTGGTGATGGGGCAGGAGTTTGCTCCTCACAAAGATGGCCTTGGGTGGGCAGAGATTGGGCGCCTACCTGGCACAAAGAGGGCAGCCAATGTGGGAAGAGGCAACTGCACATGCACATGCAGGCCGGGTGGACTAGCTGGCTGGCTAAGTCTCCACGATCACCTGCTCCTCTTCCACCATGTGGTTCTGCAGGCAAATGAAGGAAGGAAGGAAGGAAGAACTGAGGAAGGGGGAAGATGCTGCTGGGGTTGTCACTGCTCTAGGGCTTCAGCACTGGCCTGCTCGCCTACTACTAGGTGCACGTCAGCCCCAGGAAGGAAGGAATTAAGAAATTAGATCACTGGCCAGGCAGCCCGGTAGGCAGGCTTAGTGGCTAGCTAGTAGGGACTCCCCCAAGCCTCTCCACTGAAACTCCGAGAAGCAGGCGCAGTGAGCATCCCAGTAAAGAAGGAGTGAGTTGGTGGCATCTTGCTAGGGCTCAGCCTCTGAGCATGGGCAGAGTGTCTACTTCCAACAGAAAGGGCTGCTGTATTTGCATGTTAGCCTTCCTTTGTCTAGAGGCCGCTGTCCTCTCCTTGCTGACTCGCGAGTTAAGCTGTCCTGGTTCCGTGGCAGTGGGATAGCGGGGGACGCCTGTCTGCCTTGGGTGACAAAAGCTCTGGCTATGCCACTGCATACAAACTCCACCAAATCAAGGTTGACATTTCGAAACTGAAATGAATTAAATTGCGTGAATTGCGGTAAGCTGCTAGAAGAGAACAGAACTTTTGTTTTTCAGAGGAAGGAAGGAAGAAAGGAAGGAAGGAAGGAGGGAAATAGACATGTGACTAGCAGAAAGCTCTCCTGGACGGAGCCTTGCTCTCATCTCTTATCCAGACCTGACTCCATTAAAAATGGAGAGTTTGAACCCTTACCTCCCACCTGGAGATGACCCATAAGAACTGGAGATTCAGGTCAGGGTCCTGAAATCTGGCAACCCTAAATGCAACCCTCATCTAATTATCATCTGTGGCCCACAGAAAGGAGGCTAGTAGGCTCCTATAAGTTATCTTTAAGCTGTCCTTTTGTTTAGGGCAGAAGTAGGGAGTGATGCAGTCCCCTAGATATTGCTGGACCGCAACTTCTGTCACCCTTAGACAGCATAGCCAGTGGTAGGGGATGATGGGAGTTACAGTCCAACAACATTTGGAGGGCTACTTATTCCCCATTCTAGGTTTTGCCTCTGTCATAGCTGCTGCCCTCCAGTTAAGGCTGTGGCATCTAGGAGCATACAGTCTAATACAAATATCAGCTAATACATTTATGATGTTGCAGGTCATGTCACTGGTGTTTGTGAAATGTTGCTCACTGGAAAGGAGGTGTTATTTAATTCTGAGTGAGAAAGCATTGATTTTATCTTTGAAATAAAAATACTTTTGCTTTTCCAAGTTTAGGAAACTGATTTCATATTAGTAAACTGCTTTCCAGCCAGTAGAAAGCTATATGTGATTATAGCATTTTGGATCACAGTGGTGATGCACATGGTCAATAAACAGGAACAATACACAGCTTTCAGAGCAAAACTGAGGCACATTGCTGCAAGTTGTTAGAGGGATCCAAAAGGCAAAGCAAAACAATTCAGGTGAGCAAACCAAAGAGTCTCTCAAATAGGGGCTTCGGTTTAAGATGGCTTCCTTTGCAGGAGAACATCAAAATGTTTCAGTTCTAAAGCTAACACTTGCTGAGGACTGAATTTAATCTCTTGCGCAGTCCCTCAATATCTCACTGGGTAGGAAGAGACTTCTGTAAAGCAACCATTGGTTTATCCTGTGGTTTGGCCCTCCAGTCAGTGCTTTTCTAGCAGCAAAAGCAAATGCTGGAGGCAATTTTTAGAACTTTTTAATCTTAAAATGCATATGTATATATATTTTTATACACAGGAAGGGCTGCTGTTTGAAGACAAGCCAATCTTGAGGACCTGGCAGATGTTTTTGCAATCCCTTGCAAATGCAAACTCCTTTGAACAGCCTTCTTGCTCCAATTAATAGTTATTTATTCTGATCCTGAATTGCACAAGACATTTTATTTCCCCTCAAAGTAAGATATATGCTGAATGCAAACCAGCATGCACAGACAAAACACTGCTTTAAATCTGAATATCAGTGAACTTGAGTTATGGATAGGGAAAGGCATGAAAGGAGCAAAAGATAAGCTGCTGTTTCAAATTCAGCACATTTGTTCTCATTCTTAAGGCTACTTTACGCATGTGTGCATGTATGTCTGTGTTAGAAATCTATAGGAAGCAAAGTACAAAATGCATATTCTTGTGCTGGTCATGTTTTCAATTTTTTTCATTTGTGAGAAACTCTTTTTGCACATAATTTTGTTTTAAACCATAATAGGGAATAATTGTGGGTGGCAGCAAAAGTTAAATAATTTGAGAATATAAATAATTTTTATTTTAAGATTAAAATTATGTAAAATAATCAAGAAACAAAATCTCTCCGAATGTTGATTTTTTCCCCCTTTTATATACAAAGAAAATAAGTTAAGAATCGATGATAAATTAGGCACGGACTAGTCCTCACCACACCTGTGAGGTCAGAACCCATTTATCCCACCATAAATTCAAATGTACTCAATACTGTATGTTTGACTGCATGGTGGGGAGCAAGCTAGCTGCCTGCTTCTGCCTTCTAGGTGTTGTAGTTCATTTACAAAGCAAAAGTGGGCAGCTGGTGCCATTTTTAATATTTGTTTACAATATAAGTCTAACCTTGCAAGGGGTTTTCAGTCTCTCTGTGAGTGTTGAGAGGCTTGCAGAAATACTGTGAAGCTTCCCAAGGAGAGGCTTATACTATAAGCCCATATTAAAAATTGCATAGGCCAACAGCAGAGGCAGTGGTAAACTCCAACTGCCAGGTGCAATGAATTCTTTTGGCTCCCTTGCCTCCAAGGAGCATGCCAGCTGGCTTCCTGAAGGTGGAGGAGCCTGAAGAATGTGGCACGGCTAGGGCTTGCCCCATTGCTGTGGCCCTAAGTTATTTTAATAGTCTCTATGTGAGCCTCATAAGGCTGACTTGAACATGCAAGATTTTTGGTGTCTGCAAGGAGTCGCAGAACCAATTGCCCATGGATATAGTGGGCCCACTGTACTCTTCAGACTGCAAAGCTGAATCAGAAATGGAAATTATAAAGCTTTATCAAAGAATAGCTAGCATGATGCAGTGGTTTGAGCATTTAACTATGACTCTGGAGACAAGGGTCTGAATCCCTTCTCAGTCATGGAAACCCACTGGATGACCTTGGGCAAGTCATACTCTCTCAGCCTCAGAGATGGCAAAGGCAAGCCCCCTCTGAACAAACCTTGCCAAGAAGACCCCATGCTAGGTTCTCCTCAGAGTTGCCATAAATCAGAAACAACTTGAAGGCACACAAGAACAACAACAGCAAACAATGGACTATATCCTTGAATGTCAGTTATAGGTGAATGGCAGTGAGAAGGGATTATTGATCTGCTTGTTATGTTCCTGGCCACAAATGACTAGCCACTGTGAGAAACAAGATGCAGGATTAGATAGGCCTTTGTTTTGTTTCAGAAGGGATCTCAAATCATTTTTCAATTTGTTGGTGGTTTGCAGAGGTGGGGGTGTTTTTTTTATATATTTGGAAAATGGTTGCCCACCTGTCATGCGAACTGGTACAACCCATACTTCCATCTCAGCATTATGCCATTTTATTTTAATTTCATTTTCCTATATATGTAGATCCAAGCTAAATTTGGGAACAAAATTTAATAAGTAGAGGCCCTGTTTGTTCTCATGAAGAAGATAATAAAAAGGTTTTGTGTGTGCGTGTGCTCAGATATGAATACCACAATATCATGCCCTCCAATATTTCAGCAGATGAAAGCCAGGACGCGTGTGGCAAGTCACATCAAAATATGGTCATGATGGCAAATTTATTAATCAGGAAGGATAGACAAGCTGGGAGAGGCTGCAGCGAGGAAGGCTCAGTTAATTTAGTGCAAAGCACTTTTGCATTTGGAACTCAGTTTGCAACAACTGAAGTAAGCTGAGGACAAAGGGGGCAACTGAGGTGATGAGAGAAAGACTGGGACATTTTAAAAGCAGCTGAAAAAAAGTGGGACAACAGAGGATTAATCAGGACTGTCCCTGTTTAATCAGGACACTGAAGGACAACATGCAATGTATCTTCTCATAATTATCCTCATGCAACCAAATCACAAGATGATTCTCTTGATTGATGACAAATGGGAAACACATTCCTTTAAACAATCCTTTATTATTGGGCATGCTCTTTGTGGTTGAAATCTAAGACATTTGGAAGGGCAAAATTTTTCCATCCCTCATTTAAACTTACTTGTGTGACAGTGCTCTGTCTATTGGGTTTGTCTATGCATCAGAAGAGATGTGCTGGATCAGGCCAAGCCTTATCTGTTCCAGTATCCTGTTGATAAAGTAGCCAAATTGTCTATGGGGAAACCTACAAACAGAACATGAGTGCAACCAGTGATGAAATCAGCTTTATATATATATAAGTAAGATACCTGATACTTGGTGTACAGCAATGTAACTTGGATCCCAAAAGAAGACAGAGATACCACAGATCTTAAAAACTGTAGACCTATCTCGCTTTTGAATAATGGCTATAAGATTTTTACACAGACTTTTGCCCGAGAGAATGAAAAGGATGTTAAATGAAGTTGTAGGTGAAGATAATGTAGTTTTTTTATCCAAGAGACAAAGGAAAGACAACATTAAGTGTGTTACAGATAGTATAGAATGTTTAGATGCTCAGAATGAAAACAATTGGCTTTGATTTTTATTTTATTATTATATTTTTGGATGCAGAAAAGCTTTTGATTAGTTGGCCCTTATTATAGAACTATCAAAGATGATGGATTTGGGCAAAAAATTATTACATGAATTAGAGCAATACATATATACAATTCACAAAGCACAAATTCTGATAAATGACATTACTAAGTCATGCAACATTCAGAGAGGAACAAGAGAAGGGTATCTCCTGTCACCTCTGCCTTTTATATTAGTTTTGGAAGTTTTAAACAGAACAATAAGACCAGAAGAGAAACTTAAAGGATTGGTGATTTTAAAAAAAACCCATAGATTTTTAAGTTAAGAGCTTTCACAGATGATCTAGTGATTTTTTTACAAGACTCACTGGAATCGACTGACATTTTACTTGAGATATTACATGATATTTGGACTGTGGTAGGTTTAGAGTGAATAAGGATATGACCAAAAAGATGACAAAAGATGACCAAAAACAATTTAACAGAGAAGATGAGATTTAAAATAGTGAAAAAAGTGAAATATTTGGGAGTTAATTTTGAAAATCAGAACTCACAATCATTTAAGAATAAATATTTGAAAACATAGAATAAAATAAAAATAGGACTTGCAAAGATGGTCAAAGCTGAAGCTTTCACTTCTTGGCAAAGATGTTATTTCTTTGTCAAACAATTCCAGTGGTAACAAATGATGTACTGTTTAAACAATGGCACCAAGTGATTTCTATATTTGTTTGGCAAGAAAAGAAACACAGGGTAACTTTCAAGATGTTGCAAAGTGCTAAACTAAGAGGAAGGTTTGGCCTTCCTGATCTGAAGCAATGTTTTTGCATTTTGTTTCGTTATGGGCTGAAGATTGCTCCTCCCTGAAGAGCGAAAGGCTTTACAATTGGAAGGCTTTGATTTAAGATTTGGATTGCTTGTTTTTTTTTATGGTATGATAAGATTAAAGCAAGTGTTGATTTTAACAATCATTTCATGAAAAGGGCTATTTTAAGAGTTTGGAAAAAAAATAAAGTAAGATTCTGTCCTAATATGCCTGTATGGGTTTCCCCACATGAACCTTTGTTTAGAAGAGAAATAGTATATAAAGGTAGATAGATTACATACAATGATTTGTTAACAATGGAAAATGGTCAGTGGCAAATGTAATCTAATGATTTATTGATTCAAGAAGGATTTGAAATCAGGTGATTCACTTATAGGCAATAGATGGAACTCTTTTAAGATGACAAAAAATTATTTGGGTTTGAAATATTTAAATCTGAATTTAAGAAGGAACTATGTATGGATGATGAACATTTAATTGCTAAAATGTATATGTAATTATTAAAAAATGAGACAGAAGATGAATAAGTTAAAGAATGTATGATTTAAATGGGGTCAAAATATTGGCCCCCAAATTCAGTGAATACAATGGAAAAGGATATGAATAAAATTTAAAATATACATTGAGTTATGACCTTTGAGAAAATTTTGATAAAATGATGTACAGATGGTACTTAACATCAGAAGGATTATCAAAAATGTAGAATGGCTCTTCCAATATTTGTTGGAAATGTAAAAAAGAAGCAGGGACATTTTTCCAAATGTGGTGGATGTGTGTGAAAAAGTAAAGAAATTTTGGACTTTGATACATCAGTTAACAGAAGACGTTTTGAAGATAAAGATTAAATTGGAACCAAGGATGTATCTGTTGGGGCTGATGGATGATCACATAAGTAAGACTGGCAGAAGAATTTTATAGTATATGACCGTGGCTGCTGGGTCACTCTTGCCGTAGAGATGGAAACAGATAGAGATTCCAACACAAGAATATTGGCAGCTGAAGCTTTTTGACATGATTGTGATGGATATGTTAAGTGTATTGTTGAAAGATGGAATGATGAGTAATCTTGAAAAGAAAAGGGAGAAAGATAGATAGACATTCTTTACTAGGCACTGGGGGAAGATATGGAATTTTAAGATTTGAAAATGGATAGTGAATGTCTATAACAGACGTATATTTTTAAGTTTCACTACAGTTTTTCTCTCTATTACATATTATACTATTTTTATAGTTTTTCTTTATTGTATATTTTATCATTACACTAACATATTTTTTAGTAATTTTGAGGCAGCTTACTAGCAGTTTACCATATAACCATCAGCTGAGAGTCTGGAAGCCAAATGAATCTTAACCCCATGTAGTGTTCTGTAGATTTAGTTGTTTAGTATAATGGAATTCTGTGTAGTTTTCTCTTTAGTTTTGAATGTGTGTTTTCCCTTTTGCTTTTTTAGTTATTTTTATATCCCTTTCTTGTTTTATATATCTAAATGTTGAAGTGTCTAATAAAAATATTTTAAAAATAAACAGGATGTGGGTGCAGCAGTAACTCATCCATCCATTCATTCTCTCCAACAAATGACACACAGAGGCACACTGACCTGTACTGGAGGGAGTCCATCATGACTAGTAGCCATTGATAGCCCCATCCATTGATTTTTTTCAACCTCTCCTGTAAAGCTCTCCATGTTGGTAGTCATCCCTACATTGTTCCTGTGGGCCTTAAAGTCATTTTGGACTTATGGTGACCCTAAGGTGAATCTGTCATGGGGGTTTCTTGGCAAGATTTATTTAGAGGTGGGTTGCCTTTGCCTTCTTCTGAGGCTGAAAGAGTGAGACTTGTCCATGATTACTCATTGGATGTCCATTGCCAAGCAGGGGATTAAAACTCTAGTCTTCAGAGTCATATTCCAACTCTCAAACCACTGGACCACGCTGTAAACAACTACATACTTTAGTAGTAAGTTCCACCAGTTTGACTATGAAGAAGTACTTCCTTTTTTCTGTCTTTAGCCTTCCACCATTCATCTTCAATGGAAAACCTCTGGTTCGAGTAGTATGAGAGATGGAGAAAAGCATCTTCCTACCCATTTTCTGCACATTATGCCTAAACTTAGCAAGTGTAACGATTCACAAGCCTTTCTACTGACCCTAATTCAGTTCAAATCAGAGTAAGGAAATAAATGCGATCTCTATATCCTGGGCTGGGCAACTGTTTGACTGATGTCACATCACTTCCTGTCACCTTTTTGATGGAGAAACAGAGAGAAAACAAGGAATGGGGGGAGGAAGTGAGAGTTTGGGGAATTTGGGAGGGGATAAGATTGTTTGGTTGAAAACCAAAGAGAATTCTCTTACCTTTAATGGTTGTATAGAAAAGGAAATTTTAGCAAGTGTTGCTTGTCTTGTAACCAGGTAATGAGCAACAACAGCTGAAATTCTGTCTTCTACACAACCATTAAAGTTAAAGGAACCCTTTCCAGTTTTCACTCTGGCACTCTGCCCAGCAAAATTACACCAATTTTTAATGGGGAGGGTGTTCTGGGGGGATTTAATGGACTTGTGAGATGCCACAAAAGTAGTGTGCAGGAGTTGCATGAATCCCATCAGCAACATTTTTCCCATTGTTGTTGTACGGTAGGTTCCCATATCCGCTGGACCAGTACCCATGATTTCACTTACAATCTGCGCCAGGGCCATGACTGCCACCAACAGCCAAGGTCCTACCTTCTCTCCCTCCCCCCACCCACTACTAGGCTGCTGGCTCCACATAGAGTCACCATGCTGGATGGTTCATGGATGAAAGTGAGAGTGGCTAGGGTCCAGGCTGCCTATGTAGAACTCCTGAAAACATCCCCTTCCCTTCTTGGCAGAGGGCATGGAGTTGTGTGCCTCTCTCATCCAAGGAAGGTCACCCTCCTTCCTCAGCCAAAACAGCCATTGGGGGCCTGTGCTTCTATTGGCTGTGGAGGGAGGGAGGCTCCTTCCCCAGCTGAGAGAGGCATATAGTTCTGTGCAACTGGGCCTCCTGCTGGATTTGGAACCAGGGTGAGGCTGCTTGCCAAGCAGGATTTGCTGGGCAGTGGTGCTGTCTCCCGCCCGCCACTACCTCACCCAGCCTGGGGATCAAAATTTGGTATTATCCATGTTTTTCACCAGCCACAGTAAGTCTGGGAACAGATATCGGAGACCTATTGTGTATCATGTTTTCACATATACATACACATTTCTTAAAAGCCTAGTGCAGGGGTAAGCCTTGGACTCCAGACCCTTTAAGGTTGACCACCTTTGGCTAATATGTCAAAGAGAAGTTTCCAGCACCACCATTTTAAACTACCCCTTCAGAAAGGACTGGAAGAGTGCAACTGATTCCTATGTCAGGCAAGTGGCTTAAAAGGGTACTATCCAAAATCCTCTTGGTAACTTACTCTGGGGTGACTGAGGGCTATGACAGCATATTCTGATACATTTCACAAGGACATGTCCAGCATCTCCTTGCATATCACATTCCCTTTAGCTGTGCAACAACATCTGGGTACTGCTTGGACATAGCTCTCTCCTGATCAAAATGGACACTGATTCACCATGAGGGTGTGCTTAGATGCCATCTAACAGCTGTTATGTAGTTGGGTGGAAGGGTCCAGGAGAAGTATCCACAAAGGAAACATCCACTGGGCCAGACATTGAGAGAAATATTGGAAGAGAGAGTGGAAGTACGAATTGGAAACATTTTTTCCCCATTTTTATGAATTCAGTTATGAAGCCAAAAAATAAGACATACCTCTCCCTGAGGCTTAAAGGAAAAGAGACTAGGAGATAGGAGGAAAAAGAGCATATTCAGTTGCAAGTGCTTTGCTACAAAGGTCTTAGGATGACCTGCTAAAATTGTCAAAAAAAAGGGAAGAGGAGCCAAATGTTGCTGAACTCTCAGCAAACCCAGTGGTATAGTTCTGCTTCTTTTGTTTGTCTCATCTTAGCTTGTGGAAATATAAGTATTTTGAAGGAATTTTTGTGGTGCCATTATAAATAGCACAAGTCTGGCCAACCAATATGATGAAATTGGTCCATATCCTATGTTCTTATTCATTTTAAATAATGTTTTTTTTTAAACAAAGAGCTTTCCTATTTTATCAAAACACAAGAAGCATATTAAATGAACGTGTACATAAGGACAGAAGCAGCTTTTAAGCATTAAAAAGGCTTTCTAGAAAGCCCAGTTTTATCTCCAAATGGGTTTTCAGTGCAAATTATTTTCAGGAAAATTATTTTTCAACCATTTTTCATCCTTAGGTGAGAAGATTGCAGACCACTTCTTCGCCTGCAACATTTTATTCCCACACCGTCAAGTGGCTTTCTTTTAAATTCAAGGCATATTGGGACATTATGTTCCCTTTCCTTCTTGTCCTTTCTTTTTTTTTTAAGTTTTATTTTACAGTTATAGTTGTATAGTGCATCAGTGAAATAGCACTTTTGCACTATAACTCTTTAGACAGGAGATACATTGCCATTGGGCTACCTCAGAGGACCATGCCCAAGCATTTTAAAAAAAATCTTGAAGAACCCTAGTGCAAATCCAACAAACTACTACAAACAGTTCCCGAAAATAATGGAATGAATGTGCCCAGAAGCAAGAATTCGTGCTTCTTTAGATGAATCTGGAAGCTCCCTATGTTTGTTGTTGTGTGCCTTCAAGTAATTTCTGACTTACAGTTACCCTAAGGCAGACCTATCATGGGATTTTCTTGGCAAAATTTGTTCACAGGGAGTTTGCCTTTGGCTTCCTCTGAGGCTGAAAGAGTGTTACTTCTGCAAGGTCGCCTAGTGGGTTTACATGGCCGTTATACTGTACACATTTAGCACAGTTCAGATGTTAAATGAAATATTTACAATCAGTCTATGAAATGGATAGTGGGGCTGTACTGACTACATCACTCCCTGATGTAATGTGTTGGTGTGTTTAAAATAATGTGTAACATGCTTTAAATATGTTGCTGGATAGAGCTTCTGTCTCTCTTTGTTGATATGAAGAATCTTTAGCCCTTGAGATATTGATAAACTACAAATCCCATCATGCCACACTTTCAACCAGACTGGCTAAAACTGGTAGGAATTGTAGTTCAGCTACCTATGGAGGACCATGGAGTGACAGAAATACCAGACAGCTTTTCTGTTTCCACATCTGGCTCGAACCACTTTATTTGGCCTCTACCTCCTAGCTGGCCTTACTCTATTACCTAGAATGTGTGGTCAAAGCAAACCACTGTTATGTCAGCAAGATTGTGGCTTGTTTTATGAGCATTATAAGCACTTGCACTTGGAATTCTACTTCATCCTGGTAATACTGTGAGAATGTATGCCATTGTTTCCCAAGGCACACACGTATAAGTCTGAGAACAAGGATTTGCTTCATTTCTACCAGTGCCTATTCATGTCTTTTCCCTAGACAACTAGTAGTTGCCACCTGTGTGAAACTGATAGTGAAATGTTGTGTGACTTAAACACTCATTGCATCCTACTTTGTAACTCCATATCTTAATATATGCACTGGAAGTTGGGTGGGTGAGGAGGGGAGAAAGGTATCTCCGTGCTACTAGCCACAAAAGTGCTGGATAGCTCTGTTAAGCTTCAGAGGCAGGTGGAGTGGCAAAAGAATCAAAATGGAGAAATCAAACATCTGGCTTTGATACTCCCTGACAGCTTTTTTAAAAAATACATCTGTATATTTTCTTTCAATTTGGCAGGTTTAATACTTCTGTTCTGCTGTAGGTTTCTTTAAAATGATGCAACGTTTTTAAAAACTAGCCTTAAAAACTAGCCAAGGCAGTTCCAGACATTCAACTTTGTCTGCTTCTTTGGAATCTAGCCTACTCCCATGCTAAGTGTCAGTGGATTTTGCAGGGAACTGTAGCTCCCCGGACCATGTGTAAGATAAGAAGGCCCACCTTTCAGTGGAGTGGACTTGAGAGAAAGAGAAACCAGACAGGCTGCTGGCTCACTGCCTTGTGCGGTTGTAAGTGAACATAGTATTTCCTGTTCTTGCTGCGGTTCTAGGAGCTATAATAGACATAACTCTGGCTGGCAGAGAATGGTTAAGCAATGCAACCCAATAAAACACTGGCCCAACCTAATTTTTAAAAAATCATAAAGCTACAGTTAAATTTAATGCAGTAAATCTCAAGCCACTATACAGATGTTATCATACAAGTATACTTTATTAAGTGAAAACTACAATAAAGCTGTCATGACTTGCATAGAACACTGGATTCAAAATCTAGCAACAGTAATGAGACGGTGCTAAAACATGCTAAAGTGCAGTTTTATCCTAGTAGCTGCCTACATTTGTTATGAGCAAGATCAGTTTAAAGGCAGTGGAAGAACAAAAAGGATTTACTTGACTTTAGTGTAATTTCTTAGCTTTAGTGCGTTGGCTAAAATAGATGCTGTTTGTTCATTTGGTACTCTGTAAAGCAGGGGTGGGCAATCTGTAATCCTTCAAATGTTGCTGGACCACAACTCCTATCATCTGTAATCCTTGGTTATGCTGGATAGACCTACTGGGAGTTGTACTCCAAAAACATCTGGAGAGCCAAAAGCCATAATTGGTTTACAACCTAGTTCCCACTGAAATGGCAAACCTATGTCTGGGCTTCTGCTTTAGACAAGGACTCACATGACTAAGTGCTTTTTAACTAACACAAAAATCCCCCAGTTAGGCTGGTCTAGAACTGTTTTGTTCAACTTTATGTTTTCATATGAGCTTCTATCTGCAGTCTGAAGTGATAGATTCTAGACAAAGATTATCATCCATGTAAGAAATAGACTTACAGCATGGAACTGCCTGAGAGCTGCTGTGGTTATATCCAAAGAAATGATTAATCCAAGGATTGTATTTACATGTGACAGTAGAAGATGTGGTCTTGCATAAAGACCATTTAATTCTTCATGGATTGAACCATATCATTGTAGAATTTAGTAATATTATTTAGTCATCAAAGTGGTGTTCATGTTGTAATTCACACATAATGAATACATCAAAATGATAAATAATGCTTACCTGTTCACAGACTCATGCTGTCGTAAGTGAAATATAATTATTATATCATCCAGTTTCCCTGTAGGGTATTCTTGCTGAGGTGGCCTAGGCCTTCTCTTACCACACAGTCCCTGTAAAAAACTGTATAAACCTGATTTTATGAGAGTAGATGTAAAAGATAAAACAAAATTGTGTACTGTTGGTGAAAATATTCCCCCATTCCTGGATGATCCCTTCCAGTGGTTGCATATAATAATATGGATGACAAGATTGATCCCTGTAGGATACCTCAAACCAATAGCCAAGTCCTTGAACAGAGCTTCACCCAAATATCATATCAAGAATCCTCAAGTAAGGACATTGTAAAACAATTCTTCCTTAATCCTATACCTTAATCCTATGCCTTTCAGATGGTCCTAAAAAATATACATAGTCAGTTTTATCAAACATAACTAAGAAACTGGACAAAAAAATTACTGGACCTTTCTAGCAACAATCATCTGTCAAACTGGGTAAAGTTGTCTTATTCCCAAAACTATGTCTGAAGTCAGATTCAAACAAATCTACACAATCTATTTCATGCAAAAACATGAGGAACTGAGATATCACTACATGCTTGAAAGCCTTCCCCAAGAATGAGAGCTATAAGCCAGTAATTACTGGTCACAGTACTGTCCAGAGTGGAATACAATACCCATCTTAAAGCTGAGTAGAAGTATACTTTCCAACAAGGAGGCATTCACCATTTTCCACTCCCACTCAGCTAAACATCCTTTGGCTATTTTAATAGTCCAGTATGGGCAAGGTTTAGGTGCACGTGTTTGGTCTCCTTCTATCAAAGATCTGGTCCACATCCTCAGACAGTACAAAATGAAAAGGACCCACAATCAAACAAAGAGGTGTTGAAGGTACATCCCTAGGATATGCTGTAACCATCTAAGAGTGAATGCTTATTTTGAGGTTGTTGACAGTCGATGGTGTTAACATTGCTTATGAACAAAAGTTGACTCTTTTTCCTTTACCCCATTCAAAATAATATTTATAGATAATTATATGGCAGAATGCATTGGGTAGTGTTTGAATTATCCTTTTCAGAGAATCAATTAGATGTTTCCACAATAGCCCATATGTTGTGAATCACTGAAAAAGGAATAATATTTTTGTAATTTTCCAAATTTTGGCACATGAATCCTGCTGCTTTCATAGGAGAAGTCAGATGAAATCAGACAGATAATCTTTGATCTCACAGCTGAATTATTCCTTTGGAATAATACATATTGGTTCAAGCTGTTTTTTACTGCAAGCCAAAGCCATTTTACAACAATGGGCCTGAGAGTGGGGGATAAAGTATCACAAATTACTCTCAAGAATGAAAGCTAACAAAATGAGTTGAGGAAGGGGAGATAAGACAGCTGTACTCATAAATCTGATTTTTCAAACTTTTGCTAAATTGTTTTCAGTACAATTATTATTTATAGTGATGTGTATGTGTGTGCTTGTGTGTGTGTGTACTTGCACAATTAGTGGGATTAAAACTAGAAAACTGGCATATCAGCTTCCATATGATACATTTGCTCTTTATTATTTTACTTTCCATTTTTGTGCCAACCAGAACTGGCTTTGTAATGCTTTAAGTGACTATGGTATTAAGATATAACAGACAGCTGTGCCCATACAGTTGAAATTATAAATTACCATATCATTTTAATTGTGCTGCAGATGCACTTTGAAGAACAGGAAATTGCACTACACACACATACACAAATCTGAGTAATGGGGTCTTGACAAACTACAGTTTCTATGCACAGATTGCTTTTTAACAAGTAAAACAATTATTTTCTCTTGTTTGTTCATCCTACAAGTCTGTAGCCTATTGCTTCATTGGAATTCAGGAACTGAGACAGTTATCCTTCAACCAAACTAATGTCCAGCTGTTAAACTACACTATACTACAACTGCAGAGAAAACAACAGTCTTGCAGCACCTTAATGTATAACCTGTTTTATTTGATATAACCTTTTGCAGATTCTGCTTCATCAAATGTATGGAGTCATGCTCCACGTATTTGATTAAGGGAAGTGAAGTTCCCCAAAGCTCACGTCAAATACAATGGATCAGTTTTTAGGGTGCCACAAGACTTTTCTTTGATTTGGAGTCAAATCAGAAGAAAAGTGATTCCACTTAAACATTAGAAAGACCATCCTGACAGTAAGAGTTGTTCAACAGCAGAGGTTCAGTGGCCATCTCTCAGGAATGCTTTAGTTATGTATTCATCCTGGCAGGAAGGTGGATCAGTTGGCCCTTGTGGTCCCATCCATGTCGATGGGCCTTTCCAAACTACACTGTTATAGTGCTGGTATTCCACTTTCAACATCCTGTGGAATTCCGGGGTTTGTAGTTTCCTGAGGCCAAAGATCTCTACGGTTGAGAATTCTAAATGCCCTTTCCTAAACTGCAAACCCTACGATTTCACAGGGATGTAGAAAGTGGAATAACAGCACTGTATCAGTGTAGTGCAGAAAAGTCCTGGGATTCTTGCATACATGGTGGAAACATGGTGGAATGGCTGCCTTGTTTCTCTGTCAAAATAGTTTCAGGAACTTGAATCAGAAACAAGATGGCAAAATGGTCGCATGCCTAGTTTGGGGCATTAGCTTACAGCTTGCATAAAGAAATACACCTGTTAAAACACCTATTATCACTGCTTGACTGAGACATGTCTAAAGGTCTTGAATTTGGTTAGGAGCTTATGTGTATCTTATTTAGCATACAGGTCAGTGAAGCTTTGGAAGAGAGGCAATATTTAAGACCAATATCCCACCTTTCCCCCAAAACTGAGACTCAAAGTGGCTTACAATTTAAAAGCAATATGAAAATGTATAAAAAGTTAAAATTAAAATAGAATTAAACTATTGACAATATTGAAGTGATTTAAAACTATACTTTAAAAGACAAAATAGCATTCACAGGTAAAAGGCAATTTAAAAAACTGATCTAAAACAAAACAGTACCCTCAGTCTATTCTTTAAAAACTTTCTGTTTTAAAAGCATACTAGAATCTGTGTCTGTTTGGTCTTTAAAACAGAAGAAAAACTATTTCGAGGACAAGAAATGTATATGAAGGAAACTAAATCACTTATCTCTGATGTGTACCATCTATTGAAGTAAACCATTTGGTTATTCCAGGACCTGTATCCTTCAAATCACAATATGGAAACTTCAGTTCACTGTGTAAAACGTCTAGTCAGTAGCTATATTTTTTCTCATTATTACTATCTGTGTGCTCACTTTCAACCTACTGAAAAAATAAGGTGGGGAAAGGAATAATTGTAAGTTTATGGTGGACACACATGAATTGTTAACCTTGTGAGCAGATTTTTTAAAAACTTAATTGTCTCCTTGCTTGGGAAGCTGACTTGACTGTACTGATGTTCTTCACCAAATTATATTAACTAAAAGCATTCTTCAACATAATTTTAAACTGATTTAGCTGTGCTGGCTCTCTGCCAGGGTGTCCTGGAATCTACATGGGGGTGGAGACTGGGTGGGAAATGTGTGCAAATTTA
Organism: Iguana delicatissima; assembly: GCA_948472985.1. Lineage (NCBI taxonomy): Eukaryota > Metazoa > Chordata > Lepidosauria > Squamata > Iguanidae > Iguana > Iguana delicatissima. The sequence goes on along the minus strand of CAOKZL010000039.1, from coordinate 1,337,757 downwards.
TTTTTGAAACCTTTGTCCTATGCATATCACAGGCAATATGCAGATAATTTCGCATTGCGAGAGCAGCTGCCACTAGGTGTGTCTAACTGACTATGAAAGAGACTATGCATTAAGACTATGCAGGTTCAGGATATCCTGGGACTAGGCACACTTGCAGCAATGCAGCAAAAGGCCAAGAGATATGCGTGTGGGGTATTTGGCCCTCCAAATTTTGTTAGACTGCAACTTCCACTATCTGTAATGCTTGGATAAACTGGCTAGGATTGATAGGATTTGCAGTCCAACATCAGAAAGGCCACAGTTATACCACCAGATCTGTTTGTCTGTCTGTCCATCCTTTGATTTCAGCTCGAACCTGTAATGTTCAGAGGTGGGGGACTTTGAGGTCCACATGCAATGCCAGGGTCTTCTTAGAATTTGGGGAAAATATAGCTCAAAGGAGGCCTGCAAGAGGAGGATAACAGCAGGATCTTTTCACCTGTGTATACCTGTACGAATGGTAGAGAGGATTCCAGTTAAAAGTTAAACAAAGTATTTTATTGGGAATTAATAAACACACAAGAAATCAGACACTCTCAAGAACCATGCAAAGCTATCAGAAAATGAGGCAAAAGAGATTGGCTAGAGAGAGATTGGGTGGAAAAGATGATAGTTACTGATCCTGAAGCAGAAGATTGAAGCGAAGTGGCTCAGATAGGGCATCTGAGGGTAGCATGAATGAACAGAGATCTGGGCACCGCATATTATATCCAAGTATTACAATTTACTGTGGCTGGAGCTGGGGTTTTTCTACTGTCTTTCCTGCCTTGAAGGAGGTAATGGCTTTCTCTCAGAGTTGACAGAGGAGTGTGGAATGGGCTGATTGTCTTAACTCTAGGTGAGAAAACATTGATGAGTTTTGGTCAGTTAGTGTGAATAGGGAAGGTTTCTGTAGGGTATGCTTACAGTAGGGTCCTTGATTACTTCACCTGAGCAGTTTTGCCTTCTATTGTTTTCAGGAGTGCTTGTAGCTTACAAGTTTTGAAAGGATCTTCCCAAGTCCATTAGCATCAGGCTTTCCCACCTAATTCTCACTGAAGTTATAACCTGATCATTTCTGGGGTCATCCTGACCAGGCATATGCTTACAGCCAGTGAACTTTCAAACATGTGTTCTAGCTGTAAAAAATGTCCAATTATGAAAATAGCACATCCTGCAGAGTTGGGGTGTATGGTGGGGTAAAAACCTAAACAAGTTGTTGGACACAGCTGAAACCAAAGTACCAACGAACAATCTGAAATATTGCTATGCATCTAAGTGCTGGATCACTTATGCATATCTTCTTGAGAAGAAAACCCGTGGAGCATCCAGTGGAATCCACAGAAGAAACAATAGATATTTCAAGACACTCAAAGGATTGAGAAAAGCCTCATGTGTTTTGTACTATGCATGCTGGACCATTTATTTGTCTACTAAATGGTTCAAGAATTCCTGGTTTCATAAATTTCTAAAGTTAGATTCTGAGTAGCCTCCTGAAAAAGGCCTGAAAAATCCAAACTCATTGGGCTTTTCTACAAATAAACAACATCCGGATGTGTCTCTTGCTTCTTTTGTGCATATTTGCATGAAAGAAAAACATTTATAAGTGGCAGCACCAGTAAAAATGTGACTTATGTTATATATGCAATTGAATGCCAGCACCAGATGCAACATGCAGCATGTTGTTGGGGAGGGGATCTTCACACAAGATCCAGCAATCATAAATCAGCAATTATGATCCCAAAACCCTGGATTAATTAAATATGAGGAACACAGGCTTTCTAGCATTCAGAAGAGAAACTCTGTAACCCAATAGTGCTTGAAAAAGAGAAACCTTTGGATTTGCTGATTCCTGGGATGCAAGGATTTTTACAATTGTCACTGGATGCTGTTCAATTACTTTTACTCCTAAGCTTTTAGGAAGAACCTTCTGACAGTAAAAGCTGTTATACAATGGAATAAGATGCCCTAGAAGGTGCTGGACTCTTCTTTATTTGATATTATTAAATTAAGCATAAATGCCACATCTCAGGTCTGCTGTAGTGGTAGATTCTGGCACTGCCAAAGGGTTGGACTAGATGACCCCTGAGATCACACTCAACTCTATTATTTCATCTGACATTGCTAAAGAAGGCAGCCTGAAATGTCACATTCTTTATTCATAAAAATACCTGTTACCAAATCTTCTGAGGTCCAGATTTTACTTGTTTATAGTACTACTCGGTTGCTTTTTTCATTCACATACAGAGGGAGGGGGGCAGAGAAGAGAGAGAGACAGTCCCATGCCTATCATATTGCTAGACAATCACAAGGGTCAATGTCAATGTTGTATGCATTATTTATTTTTCTGTATAGAGAGAAGGCTCTGAAATCTGAGCACGCACAAAAAAGTTTAGGCACCAGAATAATACAGACCATACAGCTCTTGAGTAAAGCCTCAGATTTCTGGCTCCGTTGTAACAACGTCTGAAGGAATGGAGAGGAAAGAAAAAATGAGGAATGGGGAGTTTACTTAGCAACAGCCTTTAGTAAGGGACTTTATCTGAACACCTTTGAAAGTTCATGTTAACAATTATTATTGGATCGTCTCTATCCACATGCTTGGTGACAACATCAACAAAAACTCTAAAAAGTTAGATAAATAGGACTTAGCTTTGAAAAGGATATGTTAATGCTATTTAAGCAAACCAGTCTGAAATGTTCTGGATTCCCTTCTGTAGCAGTTTTAATTTTTTTTTTTTTTTAAATTGGCATTACACTTGCCAGCTTTCAGTCCGGTGGTATAGGGCTCAGTCTTGAGGATATGTTACATACTTTTCTTGGAAATCCAGCATTTTCATATCTGATTTCTTTAAGCATTTCAGGAGGAATGTTATTGCACCCTGATTTTCATTTTGTCAGTAAGGTCTAATATCTAATCTCTTGTCAACACTCTTTAACTCAGGTTTTTTTTATTCCTTTCCTGAAAATATCAATGCAGCTGCAGATATATGCCCTGTATGTTCTGCAGTGAAAACAAATGCAAAGTATTTGTTTAGCTTCTCTGCAATCTCCTTATCCTCCTTTCACTTGCTTGTCATCTAGTGGTCCTAATGTTCCATGACTATGATGTATTTAGAGATTTTTTTTTCTTGTTCTCAGTGTTAAATAATATACTTCTCAAAATCCTTTTTTGGTGGTGGATGCATGGGGTATACCTCTTATTCTTTATTTTTATTTGTTTTGTGAAAGTTCCTCTTCCCTTTAGTTTTCCTATTTTGGGCAGAACTTCCATTTCCTAAAGATTTCTTTTCTCTGGAAGTGGCTTGGCATTGTTCGTTAACCATAGCAAGGTGACCTCTTGATCATTGTGGGACTTTCCTGGAAAGTCCTACAAATTTTAGCTAAGATTCTATTACTGTGGTTTTAAGTAACTCCTACCTGGAGCATTTGGAATAGATTTGAGGCTTTTAATTTTCAATTTCAGCTTATTCACTTCAGAGAGATCTTCCCTTTTGAAGTCAGATGTAACTGTACAAGACTGTAATAGTGCTATTATTCCATTTTCAACATCCTATGGAATCCTGGGGTTTGAAGTTTAGGGAAGGGCCTCAAAGGCCCCTCCTTAAACTGCAAACCCCAGGATTCCATAGGATGTTGAAAGTGGAATAAGAGCACTATTACAGTCTAGAGTGGAAATGGCCTGTGTTGGACAAACTAGTTGGATTTCTCACTTATATATAAATAATGACTACAGATGGTTTACGTAACTGTAAAGTGGACAACGAAGACATTGAAATAGTTGGAGATTTTTCCATACCTAGGTTTGGTCATTAATGAGAATGGAGACTGCAGTCAAGAAATCAGAAGAAGACTAGAAGTTGGAATGGCAGTTATGAAGAACCTAGACAAGATTCTGAAGGGCAAAGAGATATAATTGAATACTAAAATGAGGATTGTCTATTCTATCATATTTCCAATTTCTATGTATATTTGTGAAAGCTAGACAGTGAAGAAAGCTGCTAGGAAGAAAACCAAGTCATTTGAAATGTGGTGCTGGAGAAGAGTTCTATGCATACAAAGGACTGCTAAAAAAAACAAATAAATGAGTATTAGAGCAAATCAAGCCTGAACTCTCCCTAGAAGCCAAGATGACTAAACTGCGACTGTCATAGTTCAGACATATCTTGAGAAGATATGACTCACTAGAAAATAATGTGGTAGGAAATTACAGATGGATGGACTCAATCAAGGAAGCCACAGCCTTGGTCTGCAAGACCTGATAGCTGGTGATAGTGTGATTGGAGGTTTCTCATGCATAAGGTTCCCATAAGTTGTAGTTGACTTGATGGCAATTAACACCAATACAAATAAAAAGAGCATTGTTGTTTCCAGTCAGGTCTTTAATATATTGCATGTTGTCTTGGCTCTGGCTCATTCCATGACCCTAGTGTGAAGGTATTAATGATTATGGATGAGAACCACCTCTAAGAGTATTAATTGCCTAGGAAAACCCTATGGGGAAAAAAACCCTATGAAATTCATGAGGTCACCTTAAGTTGAGGCAACTTGAAGGCACATGCACAGACGCAGTTCCGTAGGGACGGGGGGATGGGGGAAGGTTTGCCCTGGGCAGCAGTGTTTTTGGGGCATCCCAGCCCATAGCCACACTTCCACATGCCCTGGCCATGCCCCTGTGTGCCCTGGCCATGCCCCCATGCACCACAGCCATGCTCCCCCACAGTGGCCATGCCCCTCATGCCATTGCCCTGCCCCCCTCCTGACCTGCCTCCACATGATCCAAGCTCCACCACTGCACACACATATACAGGAATGTTATCTTTTTGTTAAGATCAGAGCACACATCCATCTACTCAATGTAAGGGGCCACCCATTATTACTACATTTTCTGTTTTGGATACTTCCCTGATTTGATTATGCATGTTAGATGTAATTGTGCATGTTAGATGTGATTATGTATGCTAGACGTAACATTCCAGTATTACTTACTATATTCACCAGAATTATCCACATTTTCTCAGATTATACACCCAACATATTTTACATACTTCTGTAAATATAGGGGTTTAGGCAAGTATCATGCTTATTAGGTAACAAAAAAAAAACTTGAAAAAGGGTGTTATCTTTGTCACCTATAGTACATTTAGCACATTTCTCAAGGGTATGGTTGCCTTGAGCCTTTTAGTTCATCTATTAATTGAAGCAGGAAGTAAATTACACATCTTGGAATTGCTAGCCCTATAAAAATATTACAGGAGTGATTTACGATGTTATTGCTATATAGGTTTAAATGGCATCTTTTACTGGACCAAAATGTTTGTGGAAATTTCAAGGACACAATTGGCAAGTGCTTTAAGTATGGGTTACTATAGATTCTTAACCTTATTGGAGTAATTTTGTGTTTTTGGAGCTTCCCAAAATAAGAGAGATGTTTGCAGAGAGGAGGAAACAGTTCTGTATTAAGTGTGGTGTCCTTTGTTGTTTCAACCACTGGGCCAGATACTCTCTGTGAAGACCTAGAGTCTGCCCAACCTGACACCTCTTTATGTCCAGGTCTGAATAGCCTGGGAGATTTCTGGAGAAGCCAGGGTTATGACAACCAGATCTGCTTATATTCTTCCTTCCTAAAGAAGGCAATGCTTTGCTAACTCTTGCCTCCCCCCACCCCTGTGCCTTCCTCTTCCAGTTTATCTCCCTCCACTGCTTTCCCAAAATCTGCATTCTTTCAGGACAAGCAGGGATTTATCTCTCCAATGACTGTGTCAATGTTGGTAGCGTGTCTGACCCAGTACAGAGTATACAGACACACTCTTGAGGCAGCTCTTTATAAAAAAATAAACAAACCTTTATTTAACACACTGTCAAGATAAAGGTATTTGATATTTAAGTTTTCTCAAACCAGCACAGTTTTCTCACTCTCAGCTCCAAATACACACTTCTCTCAACAACAACACTTAACTCTCAACATCACTCTCAACTCTATTCTCTACTTCCACTCTCTCTGTTCTGAATCTCAACTCTCTATTCTCAGTTAAATTTCTCTTGCTTACTTCCCCCATCTAGCCTTTCCCTCTGGCTAGCTTGGGGTTCTATTTGCACCAGCCAATCAATTTGAACCCTCTGGGTTGCTAAGGTAGCTCCATTGCTAAGCCTCCCCCACCTCAGGGTTCATCACACTCTCTTTCTTAGGTTGTGTCTTCTTCCTTCTAGAAGTACAAGGTAGCAGCTAGAGGTTCCATATCCTTGGAGGAAGATGGACACTGGAGAACAACTGTGGTATTTCGAAATATGTTGAATGTATACATATGGAGAGGAACTGCATGCATAAGTAAGTATGGAGTTCTTGTCTCAACCAACAGCATCACCTTGAAAAACCAGTTTCTTCCAAGACACATACACATTAGCAATCCTAGGAGCCAAAACCAAACTGAAACTGTTTCTCATCTCATCCCACCTATACAGGCGATTGTCTTGAAGTATATTCCTATACAAGTAAACATAAGAGTACATTTATCTGCCCCTTGATCACCTCCTCATGAGGCTACAACACCAAGCCTACTTAGGTAACTGTTTCTGTAGAATGCAGAAGAACAGACCCCCTACATTGCTTCTGTGTGTCTATGTATTATGCCTTCAAGTTGCCTATAGTGACCGCATGAATTTCATAGGATTTTCTTAGGCAAGGAATACTAAGAGGTAGTTTTGTTAGTTCCTTCCTCTGAAATATAACCTACAGCACCTGGTATTTGTTGCTTGTAAAAGGGGATTAATCAGAAGTGCCAGCCAAAGGTATGTAATATCACCTTGTGGAGTTATGATCACATCCAAGGAATGGAAGTAGAACTGTTCTAAAGAGGCAAGCAGTCTTATGTCTGGTCAGCAGAGGGAGCAGAGACACTACCTCCAAATCTTTTTGGAAGTGACTGGTGCTGGTTTTCAGAAGAATTACTTTCCCAAAGTGGTCTCAAATTTCCCAGTGCAATTAAAAATGAATGTTTAATTCAAATTTCAAATTTAATGCCAAATACTCAGTAGGAATTGGAGTCTGTTTACCGAAAGAGCTCCATAGCATGGAAAATCCTAGGAAACTTATCTCCTCAGCTCCTCTCTATACTTCAGATTAGCTTACTTTCCACTGCAGAAGGTAGAAGAAGAGGCGAGTAAATGAACTGGAGAGGCATCATGGAGGGCTGAAACAGTAGAGGAAGATGGGTCCACTTCCAGCTTTTCCAACTTTTAAGGGAGTCTGTTTTTAGACTGAGAGCCTTTGCAGAGAAGCATGACATTGGCTGGGAGAAACTTCTGTTATGATTTCTCTTTACCTGAGTTCTGAGGGGTGTAATGAGCAGTTGCTGACCATTTGTCAAGACTACAGAATTTGATGCTGCCAATGATAAAGAAAGATCTTCTGTCTACTCAACAGAAACAAAGTCAAACAGTATGGAATCTATTTTAGTTGTTGGGAGGAGGGAATCATATAGAACTATGCTTTTCACTTCTTGTATTTTTCACATGAACTTCTTTAATAAAAGGAGAAACTGATATTTCAAACGGACACAAGAATTGAAAAATGGCTGGAAAACAGCAAAGCTTTAATAGCATGTTTTGGGGATTCTCACTTTAGTGAGTGCATCAATGAGGAATTCATTACATATATTGGAAAGACATTGGCCAGCAGAGACCTTTTAATTCACAGACTATTCTCAGAGCAAATAGCCATGATAGCCTGACCTAACCAAGAGAACAGTTCTGATGGGAAATATACAAAGGATATCTGATAGCATCTCTTCCATTAGCAGCTATTAAGATAGAGTCCCCTGCTCCCTAGAGTATAAATAGATTCTTACTATGGTAATCCTCTTCCAGTCCTCCAGTGCATCCATTTGCACACACCAGGAGAGAAGATAAGGAAAGCCAAGGCTTACTGCTGAGAAAATTATTGACATAAGTAGCTCTTTCCTCATGTAGCTGTTTTAAAAATACTTTCATTCCGTTCTTTTTAAGGATCCAGTTGTAGCCAGGGGCTCAGCTTGTGCAGCTTGGCCGATTACACTTTGCATCAAGTTTAATTCTAACAATTGATCCTCCTAATTACTTTTTGTTTGCTTATTTATTTATCAAAGAATAAAAGAAAAACAGTGGAACAATATGAACCCTTTTTAATATGCTAAGAACCAAAATGGGCAGAGTTGATTTTTAAAGTATGTTTTGTGGGCAAACTTTGCCCATTTTGGTTCTTAGTCTTTTCATTTATTCTTGTTTTTAGCTATTTAGATACATTTTATTGTACAATTCCATGAGATATAGTGTGGGATTCAGATGACAGCCAGTGTGTTATAGTGATTTGAGCACTGGACTATGGCCATTTCTGCACTACACTCTTATAGTGCTATTATTCCACTTTCAACATCTTATGGAATTCTGGAATTTGCAGTTCAGGGAGGGGCATTTAGAATTCTCAGCCAGACAACACTTTGGCCTCAGTAGACTACAAATTCCAGAATTCCACAGGATGTTGAAAGTGGAATAATAACACTATAACAGTGTAGTGCAGAAATAGCCTTTGACTCTGGAAATCAGGGATCAAGTCCCTACTTGGCATGAAACCCCACCGGGCAACTTTGAACAAGTCACACTCTGTCAACTTAAAAGAGGCAAGGGTAAACCCCCTCTGAACAAATCTTTCCAAAAAAACCCCCTTAGAGTTGCCATAATTCAAAAGTGACTTGAAGACACACAACAATAAAGCCACTAATATGGTCCTCTTTTCATTGGACAATCCTAATATAATGCGTAATATAGCCCTAATGTCACTCAATATAACATAACCCAGTCTAAATCAGTAATATAATCCTGTGTAACCTAGGTAAGAAAATAATGTAATCCAAACACAGAAACTGAGGTAATATTTATCTATGAATTGGCATTTGCAATGTCTTAAACTAGTTTTGGCCTATGACAATTAGTCATTCAGATACAAGCTGTAATCTATTCATGCTGCTTGCCTTGATTGGTTGACCTGACACAGGATTGCCAAGTGAAAAAAGAGGCAGGGCTCCTGTACCTGTAACAGTTGTATAGAAGTAGGAATTCCAGCAGGTGTTGCTTGTTAACACAACTGTAAGTCCTGACAAAAGACTTCTCTGGACAAAATGGTTCTTCAGTGTTTGTAATGGTACCAGAATAAAGGAGGACAATCTTGAATGGAACCATTAGCCTTGTGGTGGCTAATCTGACATAGAGAATTCTTAATTTTAGACAGTGTAGCCAGTATCATGTCACCAAAAAAAAAAAAAAAAAAAGGAAATTCATCCCTGAAATGTACAGAGATTTCCTGTGCAGATATATGAGAATCAGATTAAAATTAAGAAATAACCAGTATAATTAAGAAACAGAAATGCAGCACATCTCACCATAGTGGGAAAGACTACAGTCATTTCCGCACTAGACTGTTATAGCGCTATGATTCCACTTTCAACATCCTATGGAATCCTGGGGTTTGCAGTTTCGGGAGGGGCCAGCCCAAAACTGCAAACCCCAGGATTCCATAGGATGTTGAAAGTGGAATCATAGCGCTATAACAGTCTAGTGCGGAAATGGCCTACAAGCAGGTGATTTGTGTGCTAGATCAGTTTCACATCCAAGCAGACTCCCATTCCTTGCTCCCTTCTTATGGTTCTTTATCTTTGAATTAGACTTGAACCAGATTGCACTTCATACAGAAGACTTCAAACAGAGTGCTTTTACCTGTAAGGTAGGATAAATTTGGACTGGGACTCCAAGAATCCTTGGCTCTTGTTCATGCTAGCTAGAACAGAGTAATGTCCAAAGCAGCTGGAGGACTAAAGGTTGAAATCCACCAGTTTATACTATGAACCCCAGCCCTTCCCTCTTCTAGTAGTAGCGGAGGAAGAGAGTTGGTAAGCTGCTCAGGCCATAAAAAGTAGAGATGGGCCAACCAAATCCTTGAATCTTCAGCAAGGATTTGAGATTCGCAAATCCGAATCCCTGTGCCTAAATAGGCAAACTGAATCGTTTGAATTCACCAACCAAATAGTTTGTTGGAGACTGGGACGCCTGAAAACCTGGGAGACCAGGACACCTGAAAATCTGGGAGACCGGACGTACAAGGGGAGATGGCAAGCAGGTGAGTTTGTCCCTTGGAGTAATAATGGCGTTTGCTAACAATTTCAGAAAACACATCTGGGGTTGTATTCTAATATATTTAAATTGAACATTTAATATTTAAGTTCAGCACTGTTTTCTGTGCTGAAAATCAATGGCATGTATAAATGCTGGGGTCAGTGCATCTGACACCTATCAGAAGTAGTGGGGCAGAGGGCAAGGTCACACAATCTCATCCAGTGATTGCCACATGTAGGCCAGTGTACCTCCTTCCACAAGACCAGTGCCTGGTTGTAAGCCTATAGCTAGGATAGGATGAGCAGTGAAATGTCTGTCATGGTTTCTCATGAGCCACATGACAAACCACATGTAGCAGAAAGAAAAAAATTGTTTTAAAAATTGGTGCCTCTAGGACCCACCAAAGGCCTGATTGGCCAGCAGGCCCCTGGGCATGCGAAAATTGCAGCATAAAGCCACACGTGGGCAGCACAGGCTGCCTGCGCCCGCTCAGACTGCCTCCCTCTGCAAAGTAATAATCTGTTCTTTTGTCTTGAGACTGGAGGGTAGGGATTGGGAATTATTGAGACAGAACTAGAGATTTGACTTGAAAGTCCCTTGCAGGACTTGAGACTGGACTTGAGGGTAGAGAATTGAAACTGGACTAGAGGCTGAGTTTTTTTTGAAGTGCCTTGTTACAGGACTTGAGACTTGACTTGAGACTGCAGGGTGCAGAACTGAGACTGGACTTCTGTTTTTTTTTAAAGTGCCTACCTTGTTGCAGGACTTGAGACTTGACTGGAAGGTATAGTTTTGAGATTTCAAGGACAGCTGAAAGATTCCTTTGCATAGCTCCCTTGCAAACCTCTTTCAGACACAATTCTATGGGTTGTAGTTTTACAAGGTGTCACAGCCTTCTCTGCCAAAGTGTGCTGTTGCATCATCAAACTACAAATCCCAGGATGCCATAAGGAGCTATGCAAAGAAAATCCAGGTTTGACCTGGATTATCTCTGTACTGTAGTATGTGGCCCTGTTTACACAGGCAGGAAAATGTGGGATTAATCCACATTTTCCTGCCTGTGTAGATAGGGCCTTCATGTCATTTTCAGTCTGAGGAGATCCTGAGGCAAAAGTATGACAATTGTCCTGGCCAGATTTCTTCAGAGAGAGGTTTGCCTTTGCCTAGGCTTTTGCTAGGGCTAAGAGAGTATGTCTTGCCCAAGATTATCCTTCTTTCCCTTGCTTTTTAAACCCTTTCTTAAAAAAAGGATTTGAAAGATTCAAGATTCGTGAGATTCATGGATTCCCAGAACCTTCCAGGGATTTGGATCTGGATCCAGAAAATTCTGGGTTTGCCTCATCCCTGATAACAGTTTGTAGTCTGTGGGCCTGCTGTCAGCAATGGCATACTCACTGGAAACCCAAGCCAACAAACCCATTTGGAGAGTTAATCCTGGTCAGGAACCACATGCAGTCAAATTGAAAAACACTGAACAGGAAGGAAGGTGATCAGCTTTTGTAGTGGGCTTGTTCTCTACTTGGTACCCTCTCACTGACAGAATGCTACATCCTTTCTGCTTGGGACTGACCCCTGATAACCTCTCTCATTTGGAATTATTTTAAAAATAAATACTAGCAAGAAAGTGAACAGGATGGGAATAATGGTAAAAACCAAGAGCTTTGTGTTAACAAATCCATCTACAACCATTTGTACTATTACTTTTCTTCTAAGTGATAGATTTACTCCAGGATTTGCATCCATTACTCCCACCCCAAAGAAAGACACAGAGGTGTTAGGGTGAAACATCAGTCTTTCTTATTTACTTCGACAGTGACAGTTTATGTTAAAACTATTTAATTTTGTTTTCCTTCTTGAGATTTATTGTCCAAAGCAACCCATGGTAACTTACAGAAACCTTTCAGAGAAAGAAACTGGTAATTCAACATGACTGAAAAAGGTCAATGGGATATGTTAAAAAGTGACTTTTGGTCTTTCTCTGGCTCATTCTATTGAAGTCATGAAGAGCTACCATTCACATGGGATAAAAAACAAGCTGAATATTGTTGGAGCTTTCTGGAAGCTTCCAAACCTTTCTTCTCTGACATAAAGCTCTATTTGTTAAAATGAGGTAAGTACAATTACAAAGCCATTGGCTTTGCATACCTTGTGTTTGAGTATTCCTCCATTCCTTTTCTGTTCTGATATGATGAACGGACCAGAAAGGTTTTCTTCTGTTCTAAAGTAAGCATGGGTTCTCATCCATATCATACTATTTCTACTTTTTTGTGTATGGATGTGAAAACACAGCACTGAAGACAACTGATAGGAAGAACATCAACTTGTTTGAAATGTGGTACTGGAGGAGAGCTCTATAGATACCATGGACTCCTACAGAAGAGAAATGAATGCATCCTATCAGGCCTGAATTCCAACCTGAAGTCAAGATGACTAAACTGTGGCCTTTGGACATATCATGAGATAATGTGACTCACTGAAAAAGACAAAAATGCTCTGGAAAGTGGAAGGAAGTAGAAAAAGAGGAAGATCACATTACAGGTGGATTGATTCAGTCAGGGAAGCCACAGCCCTCAGATTGCGAGATCTGAATTGTATAGTTGATGACTGGGGCTCTTGGAGATCTCTCTTTCATAGACTCACCATGAGTTGACTTGATGGCAAATAGCAACAACAATAAGGGACTGTCATTACAATTAAACATGACCAAACTGTGGGTAGCATGAATTGGAATTTATTGAAGCAAACCATGATTAAAACCAAATATAATGATCTAAGTTAATCAAATAAACCCTAGTTAACACTAACCTCAAAGTTCCCAGTTTAGAGAGAAAAATAAGCATTTATTGTTCATTATTGTGTTTTAAATAGAAATATAGGACATCTTACCACCCCAGGGACGTCCAATGTTCTGGCGCAACAGTTAGTGGGCAGTTTCCAGACCCTTCTCTCTTTTATGGGTGGTGATGGTGGTTAATCTTCTAATTCATCTTCAAATAGAGGATACATTCGATCAGATGACTATCTCATGTCCCAGTCTCATATAAAGCAGAATCCATAGTGGTCTGGTTTAGTCCAACAATGTAGTTATGCCACAAATGTAAGTGGCAAGATGAAAAAAGATTCAGGCACAGAGATCATGAGGAAAGGAGAGAAAAGTTGATGGGCACAGGAAAGAGCACTGCTCACTCGGAATGATTTACTTATTCAAGGCATGGCTGCAAAGGGAGAGGTGAGGTGTCCTTGGAACCAAGGTGCTCCGGGAAGAGTGGCTTAGAAATCATCTGCCCTATGGCACAGGCTATTGCCCAATCTACTCTTTCCCACAGCACCTTGGCTCCAAAGACCCATTCCAGAAGCCATGCAGTATAAGTAGCTTTCTCTCTTGCCCCCTCTGCCCCCTCTTACTATCTGTGTGAGCCTGGAAAAAACTCACATAATGGATTATTACACATTCAGAGTTCACCAACCTAATTCTAGCTTCTTGTTATTTTTGCTGACAATATTTGTTTTTGATTTGCCCAAATACGTACTGCATTATTTCAAAATGTTGCACAGGCAACAGTGGGCAACAAGCGCTTCACCTGCTACTTTCTCTACATGTATTCTTTATTCATCACTAACAAATCTGTTAAAAGGGTTGATAGAGTAGTCAAACTGTACCTGTGGACAGGGAAGCTGAGAAGCACAATCAAATAAATAAAGTGCCGAGTACTTTATTTATAAAGCTATAAATCTATTTATTTTAATTAATGTATATCCTCCAATTCCACAATAAATGAGACCAAACCCTAAAGTAATCCAGTTTTCAGACCAAAATTCATTTGAAAAAATAGGGGGGGGGAGTCAAGTTTCCTGTTTGATGTTCTTTAATATAGTGAGAAACAGAAAGCAGTGGATGGATAGCAACTTACAGTTGCATTATTTTCATCGCTATGTTTTTTTTAATGTTTATTTCTCATATGGCATTGCTAAAAAAGAGTGACAAGCCTTTCAGCTCATGTAGTCTTGACTTTTCCTATAATTTACCCTGTTAAGAGAACAAAGAGAATGAAAAGATGTTTAAGGAGGCAGAGATTACTAGCAAAGGCAACATTCTTATCATGGTAAATTAAAATACCAGTTCAGTGGCTGAGCTGTGACTTTGGCAGTCCTGGGAATGGATTTGTGCCTTAAGGATGTATCTTGTTTTGCTTCCTTTTGATAGGGACTTGCAGAGGATTACTCAAACAGTATTTATATTATGCCAATGCCTGTTCCCAATATTCCTTGAATACAAAGAGTTTTCAGAGACACTTATTTATGAAGCTGAACAAATGCCTACATTATCCTGGCATTTTAGAAACTGGCAACCTTTAGAAGATTTGGAAACCTTTAGAAACCAGCAGACAAATTCTGTATTATCCAATTGTAAACAAATTCTACACCAGCCCATGTTTCAATCTTTTTTTAGGCCATGGAAAATGTTTCTTGCTGTTCTGTTCCTCAGAAAAAAAGGGCAGGGGGAAGGTTTGTACGCAAAGAATCACCAAAGGGGAAGAGGGAATCAATATATAGTTGAATATTTCAGAGTATTATCCTAAACCTATTTATCTATGGAAATGCTCTACTGAATCCAATGGACTTCTGATTAGACATGTATAGGGTTACATTGCTGGTATATTTTTAAAAGGTAATGTTGTTTTGAATGCTTTGGATAGATTTTTAATTTGTTAATTTTTCATAGGATTTCAGAATTACTTATTCTGATACTACAACTTGGAATATTCTACACTCAGTAAATATATATGGCATAAGAAAGCAGTTAATTCTATGGATACTTGAGCCTAAAGTTTTGCTGGTTAAATGTGAACAGGAAACTACAAATAATCACTATGCAATCTAGGCTCAGCTTCAATTAACCAAACCCAAGTATTGCCTACTGAAGTCATTTTCAGAATGAGACTCTCTCCAGGGGATGGTAAATTCCACACTTTTTAGTTGCTTCTCTGGTAATGATGCCTTTATTCTGTGGTAAAATATCCACTGGGCACCTCCCATGGAGCTAAGGATCAATTTCAGTGAAAAGCATAATGACTACATGTCACAGAAGACAGTGATGAACTGGGTCTTCAAAGAAAGCAAAGGAAACTTTCTTTCCCTGACACCAGAAGCAAAGCTCCTGCCCACAGGATACTTGGAAAGCAGATTTTCTGTTTTCAAAAGAAGATCCTGCTCCTTACAGAATGTAAAGCTTCAGACAGATTTATGTGAGCTTTTCCTTTGTCTTTGGGAAAGTTTCTGAACACACACACACAATTTATATTTTTCTTAATGGCATTTGTTTTTGTTGTGAATAGTGGGCATCCATCATGCTACATATCACTTTTTGCATATAAAACAGAATTTAAAATGGCTGCCTTTAATGTGTGAGCATCTCCCCTTGGCAGAATCATTGTGGTGCTATGGAATGTTCACACATTTTCTGATTGTTGAAGTCAGTATGGGGAACAGCGATCTTTGGAGATGGAGATGATGATGATGATGTTTGCTTGTTTCTATCACACCTTTTTCCAGTTCAGGACTTCAAAGTGGCTTACAACAAATTAAAAAAAAACCACATTGATGAAAATTCACATGATACAAAAGTTAAACTGAAATTAAAAAAAACTGATTAAAATGTACATCATTAACCCCCCCTCACACACACACCCCAGCACAACAATTATCAAGGTCCATCTTAAATGAGAAGCCTTATACAGTTACTCCTGAAATGTCTGTCAGAACAGAAAAATCTTTACTTGTCTGTGAAAAGTAAGTAGGGAAGGTACCAGTCTAACTCCTCTCGGAAGGGAGTTCCAGAGCCTAGAAGCGCTTCTCCCATGTTTCCAGCCAGATATACCTAAATTTAATATGAATTTAATATGACTATACTATGAATGATTTAATATGAAAATTAAATGTAATTCAGTAAATAAAAATAGTACTTCTAATAGCTGAGTTGCATTTGTGGGAAGGGGGCTGAGATTTCTTTGTATATGTGTAAGCATGTACATGCATACTGCAATCTCCAACTGTCCTGATCTGGCAGCTACTTAAATAAGCCAAGATACGGTGTGTGTATGTGCCTAAACTGTATTTGTAAATGCTCAATAGAAACTGTAAAGTTACTACAATGCTAGAAATTGAGGGTGTGTGTATGTGCTTTCAGGTTGCTTGTGGACTCAGTAGTGCCCTATGAACTTCATAGGGTTTTCTTAGGTAAGCAATACTCAGAGGTGGTTTGGCCAGTTCCTTCCTTTGAAACAATGCCTACAGCACCTGTTTTTATGAACCTGCTAGAACCCTAAGATCTGCAGGGGAAGGCTTTCTCTCCGTCCCACTACTGTTCCAGGCTTGCCTGGTGAGGACATGGGAGAGAGCCTTCTCAGTGTCTGCTTCCACCTCGTGGACCGCTCTTCCACAGAAAGTTGGGCTGGCTGCCTCCCTGCTTTCCTTTCGCTGGCAGGCAAAAACATTTTTTTTTAAGCAGGCTTTTAATGAGTGAGCAGGCGACCTTTTTGTTTACTTATTGAGCTGTTTTTTAAAAGCATTGTATGTTTTTATAGTTTTATATGTTTTTAATGTTTTTATTTCTTTTAAATGTTTTTGATGTTTTTCTAAACTTTTTTTTGGAAGTCACCTTGGATCCCACTCTGGGAGAAAAGGTGGAATATAAATACAATCAATCAATCAATCAATCAATCTCCCATCAAAGTACCAGTAGCCCAAGCTGATCTTACTTAGGTTGCCAGAGCAGATGGGATCTGGTGCCTTTAGGGTATTTAGGGACTGAAGGGAAATTTTATTGGGAGGCAGAATTCGTATGGTGAGGGAATGTTACCCTGTGGCTCGGGAGTCCCGGGAGGGACACCCAAATAACCAAAACCTAACACAAGCAAGATGGGGAAATTAGCAGGAGCACTCTCTTAGCTAACGAGAGGCAGGGTAACTTAGCGAGAATCTTTTACCCTGTGTATACAGGTTCAGGTCAGTGAGTAGGCAAACAGTTCAAAATAGCAATAAGAGTTATTAAGCAATTATTAAGAGAAACACAAACACACTGCTTACTAGAAATAGGAAATAGAGCTTTAGGGGAGTGAGTGATACGTCACCAGTCCTGCAGTCCTGGGGAAACCCAATTGAAGAGAGAAGGAAACCCGGCATGGCGGCTGAGGGGAGCTCGCAGCGGCAGCAAGGCAGGATAGAAGTCTAGCAGGAGGTCCGAGCGTTCTGAGCAATCCAAAGAGCTCTCGGAGTGGGGGATTTTTACAGGGGAAGGAATGACCGTGGGCTAGTCTGGTCTTGGGCGAAAACAATGAGTTTTGGGTTGGAGACAATGTCTCCGAAAGGTCAGAATTTACATGATTGAGTTATAGACTGAATTGACAATAGTATGGCGTATGTAGATGTGGCTAGCTCGGCAGTTAAGCACTTAGCTTGCCAGGGTGCCCTCTCAGGGCAGAGATCTCTTTGTTTTGATACACATCTGTAATGAAGGTGTTTGTTTCGGGAGGTCCCCTAAAGCAAATCTGGCAGTATCTGGCTTGTCTTGGTATAACAAATATAGCCATGCCTAGCTTCGTGCTTGTTCGGTGGCCTCACAAACACTTGGCTGGTGGCAGAGCAGGGCCGAATTATGATATCAAAGTGATATCTGAGGTTACGAAAGGCCAGGCCAGTTCACGGTGATAACAGGAGTGCCCTCATTTTGCTCCTCTAGCTCTGCTATACCCCTTCCCCTGCTACTTCCAGCTTATGCTCCTGTCAAGTGCTGCAACATATGATTAAAACAAAAACAAAAAACAGAATAGATGTTCTGTGTATGTTCAGCTTGCTTATTGGAAGTAGAGAATAGGAAAAGCAATTAGCGTAGGAGCTTTTGGTATCAAGGACCATCTAAATCCAGCATTTCATTTGGCAACAGTGGTGAGAACTGCAGGTTGACTTCTACAGCACCAATATTAGCCCATTTCCGCACTACACTATTACAGTGCTATTATTCCATTTTCAACATCCTGTGGAATTCTGGGATTTGTAGTTTACTGAGGCCAAAGAGCTCTCTGGCTGAGAATTCTAAAGGCCCCTCCCTAAACTGTAAACCCCAGGATTCCATAGAATGTTGAAAGTGGAATAAGAGCAATACAACAGTGTAGTGCAGAAATGGGCTTAGTCCCTTGTGCCCACAGATCTCAAATACGCAGAAGAGAGCATTGGTTTTCTTATTTACCAACAGAATAGCACAGGGCGTACAAAACTTGCATTCATTTTTTTCAGAAATTCTTTGCTTCAAGGTCAGAGAAGGTAGAAAAACAAATAATTACAGGTAGCAGTGTTGGCCTGAATGAAAGTGAAAATAAAATGTAGAGTAAGTGAATACCTTTTATTGTTGTTGTTGTGTCTTCAAGTCATTTCTGATTTACAAAGACCCTAAGGTGAACCTATCACTGGTTTTTGGGGGGGCTGAGAGTGTATCAAGCATCCAACATCACCCAGTAGGTTTCCATAGCTGAGTGGGGAATCAGACTTTGATCTGCAGGATTATAGTCTCATGTTCAAACCACTACACCACACTGGCTCTCCGCAGAATATCTTTTATTGTTGCTGTTATGTGCCTTCAAGTAGTTTCTGACTTGTGGCAACCCTAAGGTGAACCTATCATGAGGCTTTCTGGAGGTTGAGTGTGTGTGTGATGCTCCCAAGATTACCCAGTGGGTTTCCATTGCAGGAATTAACCATGTTCACTGTTAAACAAAATCCACATTGGTGATGTTGTTATTAAGGCAATCAGAAAATGCAAAAACATTATGCTAGCTTTCAAAGCTCATTGGCTTCATCACTGTTGAAGATGGTTTAAAAAAATAAAGATCACGCAGGGGAAACAAAAGTGACCCTGCTAAAGTAACAAAAGCCTGCAGTCTGCCTCTTTGGTTTTGGATGTTATAAAATGTTACAAAAGCACAAAGACAGTAAATTTTCCCAGGCTTCCTTCTCAGGTCTGATGGGACAAAAACAAACGAACACAGATGTTGATCTGAATAAATAATAAGAAGCTACCAAGCAAGGGGCACAAGAGATGATGAGAACAGGGCATTCTGGGATATCAGAGGTGGAGAGAAGAGAAACACATTGAATTATGGGGGCAGCAAGATCTGGGACAACCTATGTCCTTTTTAATATACTAACAGAAGAGCCACAAATCTAGAATAGCCTAGCCAATAGCAGTTTGTATAGTTCAGTCCCCAAAAGATAAATTAACCTCTGAGCCTTCCTCCTACACAGTATCGATAGCTAAGTATTCAAACAAGCAAATAAACACCACCAGATTGTGTGTATAGTGCTAGCACATAAGTCAACCACTGTTTTAGGGTCAAACCAGATCTTGTTTGGAAGGGCAAAGATCCCACAATACTTTTAAGAATAATGAAATTATGCGTTTGTTTTTGTCAGTGTATCTATTGTTTTGTGTTTATCATTGCCCTGCCAGTTTCAAATGCTTATTAGAACTGTGATTTGTTAATTTTAGAAATGCTCAGTTTCATCCAATTTATTGTGATTGTAATGATTCTGTGCCAGTTGTGCTAGAAGAGAGGAGAAACAAGGAACTCTCGTCCTCTTTGCAGAACAAGGCTTTCCTTGAAAGAGGGAAGAATTTTGATATTGAATTGTTTTGAGACAAAGGAAAGGATCCCTGTTTTTGCCATAAAGCCAAGAGTGTCCCATGGTTTTTCAACAAGGTAGACAAGTCATCACTCTCTAGGACACTGCAGACCAAAGGCCACAGTGTCAAACAGTAGTTTTCCAACATCACTTTAGAAGGACAATCTAACACGAAAGAAAGGAATCACTGTAGTGGAGTGACCCAGTACCTAGACCCACTAGTGGTCTAGAACAGTGGTTCTCAACCTGTGGGTCCCCAGATGTTCGTGGACTTCAGCTCCCAGAAGCCCTGAGCATTGACCATAGTGGCTGGGGCTTCTGGGAGCTGAAGTCCACGAACATCTGGGGACCCACAGGTTGAGAACCACTGGTCTAGAACAATATTAAAGCTGATGGTATCAAAAAGTGACCAAGATGTCTGGGAGACTGAGTAGGGCCACTCCCCATCTCCTTCAGCTTGTTGATTATATGGTTCAAGGAATGAAAGGGAACTGATGGTGGAACAAAGGGAAATGAGAAATAGGTGGGGTCTCAGAGAACAAGTGAGACAGCAAAGGAAACATTTAATGTCTTGCTTGTCCTGACATCAGGATTACTTAGCTGTGAATAGTGATTCATAGGGAGGACCACTGAGTCATGCTGCCTCTGGGGGGATGAACTTTCTATATCTCAAGGCTTAAATTTCAGCATCTAGCCTGTAAACTACAAGACTGCAGAATATGATGAAATCCTTTGTGGAGTCAATTAATCTACCATCTTTCAAATTTTGTTGGTGTTTTTGCTCTGTCTTAAGGCCCTCAGGCAGCTGTTCTGACAAATAGAAGTTGACAGATAGAAGTCTTCAAAACTTCTATCATCTGTATTGATTTGCTCTGGTTTGACTTTCTCTGCTGCCCATGTTGTAATTGACTATGCAAAAGCAGAGCCATTTGTGCTCACATTGGCCACAGTAGCCCTGGTTCTGAACTGAACTATAAAGCCTTCTTCTATATGAAGACCCATGAATTAGTCATAAATGACCACATTTGGTGTTTTTATTTTATCTCATTTTTAGAATTTCTAGACTTCCTGTCATCCAAGTAGATTCCAGTGTCATCTAGAATAATAATAAATTTTTAACTTACAAAAAACAGTACAGTCTTATAATGCAGAACTGGGAGTCAAAAAAACAAAACAAAATGACAAACAAAAAGTCCTGTACAACTGCAGACAGAGGCAATTTAAGATGCCTAGGCAGACAAGAGTGTCTTAGTGAAAAAGGTTGTCAGCAACAGTCAAACTTCCTTAGGGAGGGTTGTCCACTGTCAGGGTTACACTAGAGAAAAGGCCTTATCTTTTCTGTTGGAAGAAAAGACTTCTCCAACTGACAGGACTTGAAAAAGAGCTTTATTTAAAGATCCTGCTAAAGGGGCAGAATGGTAATGGGAGTAGTCAGCTCTTTAGGACAGAGCCAGCCCGGTATAGTGGTTTGAGCATTGGACTGCAACTCTGGAGACTAGAGTTTGAGTCCCCGCTTGGCCATGGAAGCCCACTAGGTAATCTTGGAGAAGTCACACTCGTTCAGCCTAACAGGGAGGCAAAGGCAAACCCCCTCTGAACAAATCTTGCCAAAAATCCCTGTGATAGCATTTCCATCAGTCAGAAATGACTTGAAGGCATACCCAAAACAAAACAAAACAAAAACAGCAAAATTCTTATCAAGTATATTTTTTAAAAAGGACATAACAACTAATTTGATGGATCAGATCCTGTCCACTATTCTGTTTTCAACCACAACCAACCTGCCAGCTAGCTGCAAACAAGACATAAAGGGAACACAGCAATTCCTACGTGTGTTTCCATGTAGGATCTATAGATTTATAGGCCATTGTGATCAACAATCATGAAAGAGAACATCCTTTTTGCCTTACTGGTTCTACAGCGTATGGACATAGGTTCATGTGCAATGATCACCTCAGATGCTTCTGGGGGAAAATAAGGCCAACCTTCACATTCCTATCTCGTGCCATATCCATTTTTTTTCTGGAGTCCCCAGTTCTCTCCTCTCCAAGGCACAGCTGCTTTGACTCTTGGTCTTCTAAAATGTTTTAGAAAAGCCACCACTTTCTGAAGTGATGCCCATCAAGGTGCAAAAGGTTGAAGAAAGTATTACTTAAATAACATGAAAATGTAAACAATTTATCCACCTCCCACCTTTCCCCCCAAAACCGCTCTTGGTATTAGTAGATTTTGGTTGGTTCTGATGGAAAACCTGAGTGTTTGTTCATGGCCAGAGCTCACCTTAAAGAATTAGAGTGGAGGAGGGAAAAGAATGAAAATGAGAAGAGGAGGACATAGAGAAGGAAAAAATAAAGAAGATGAAGAGGAGGAAGAAGAAGAAAAAGAAAAAAGAGGAAGAGGGGAAGTAGTGGTGGAGGAGAGCAGCAAGAGGAGGATAAAGAAGAGGAAGCAGATGATGAAGAAGAAAAGAAAAAAGAAAAAGATGAAGAAGAAGGACAAGAAAGGAGAAGGCGGAGGACGAGGAAAAAGAAGGAGAAGGAGGAAGAGGCAAAAATTCTTCCCCAAAAGAATTTTTGATGACGGGAACATGGTCATATTTGGTGTTTCATGCAACTACTCAGGTTGGCTCAGGGTAAGGTTGTTCCTGGAACAAAACTCTGTATAAGAGAGGACAGCTTTGTGGCATATTATAAACACTGTTTCCTTTTCCCAACACACAGACCACAAGAACAAATGTGAATAGGCTTTTATGCTATTGAATGCCGCAAAACTAATGGACATAATTATATGAGACTCGTAAAGCCTTTTCATTACAAACATACAGAAGACAGAACATTTGGGGGACATAACGAACAGCTTTGAGTGGGAACAAGTCGATCTCTTTCCTATACTGAATGCTTTTAAGCCTGGCAAACTGGGTTTCATTCCAGCACAATTAGCTGCAGGTGTGGGGGCTACAAGAGCAATTTGGAATTGCCTCATCAGAGACTTTGTGCAAATTGTTGGAGCAAGAATTCTATACATTGGTTTGCCCTTTTCTTGACTAGTCTCTAAAAATGTGTGTTTTACATATGAAAGCGGGAACGATGTAATGCACACTTCGCCAGAATCAAAGAGAGAGAGTGAAAAAAGTTATACACTAAATTGTTTCATTGAGGCTTGAACAATTCTCACTAGGCAGTGATTCTTTTATAGCTTATCCACAAAAGCTCACGCTAAAATAAATCTATTAGTCTTAAAGATGCCACAAAACTCCTTCCACCACTTCCTTTTCTTCCTCCCCTTCTATTTTTATAGCTTTGGGTGTCTGCTGGGAAATGTCAGACCTCCCACTGTCATCAGTAGGAAGGTTGTTGAAAATTAATTGGATTAGGTGAAGCAAGTTGATGTCCTCTGGTGGAGATTTCCTGGGCTTGTCTGAATAAGAGAGAGTGGGTAGTAGGAGAAAAGGTATCCCTGTATCAGGAGGCAGCATTTAAAATGGCCTCAGAGCATGCTCAGTTACTGGACCATAGCTAGCACTTGGAGTGAAGTGTCAATTTCTCTGCCCTACCTCTCATCTGAAAGTAAGTAGCCTAACATAAGCACTTTGCTCTTATGCAGGGGGCCAGATAAAAAGTCAGGATCTGATAGTGTTGCACAGACAGTGCCCATAAAGCCATAGGGGATCATGGAATAACACTGAGATTCCTGGGGGAACTGATTCTGAATATTTATCACAGTTCTGTTTCTGGAGTATGATGTGCATGGGGTGGTCTGCGTTTTCCTATCTGATGCTCCACTCCTAGGTTTTTCCGCCTGTAGCTGCCATTGGCCCCAGGCGGCACGGATGACGAGAACTGTGGTTCAAAACAGAAGGAGGATGCCAGAAAGACTGATTAAGACATTTGGCTTGCATTGTAACTTTTTGCTTCGTTTGCAAAGGAACTTTGGTTCACAGAACAAGAGTTATGCTACAGAGGGAGTCCCTCCAGGGTTCTTTCTATGAGCAATACTCTCTTTCTGTGAAGGGAAGATCTTTGATGAATAAAGCAATAAAGTTAAGATATGAAGTTAAATATTCAAAGAGGTCTTTGCCCACACCATTAATGTGAATTTATTCTCAGGCACAGTGTGGAAAGATGAATAGTTTGGTAGGGAAAGAGTCAGCACTACCAGGGGAGGATTTAACCCTTAAAGGTAGCATAAAATCATTTTTAAATAAATAAATAAATTCGCTGCCAAATCCATTCAGAAACAAGTCAAATTGGCTGGATTTTAAAAGGTAACTGAAACTAGACCCTACAGCCTTTTGGAACTTGGTAAATGCTTGAAAATTTTGCACATTCTGTTTACAACCATCCTATGTAATCTATGCCCAACTTTTGCCCACATTGAGTCTGCACACTTATCTGGAAGTCCTATTGAGCTCAGTGACTTAACCCCCCATACAGCAGTGGTTATTCCCAATGAACTGATCAGGAGGAAGGCATGATTGTGTAGGGTCTTTAAGGGCTTCATTATACTTAGAATTTTCCAGTGCTTGCTCAGCATGGTCTTCACACTTCTAACTTGACTAAGATATTCAGAGATAAGATGAAGAGCAAGACTGTTGCTTTGAGACACAGGAAAGTGTGAATCTGACCCTTATTTATGTTGATGTTTCTTCCTGCCTGTCTTTTCCTATGTTATTTTTAGCTAATGCTGTCAGTTGAAATTGATTTAAAACTGCACACATCTGGGCATTTCTTCATGTGTACTGACCCTTAAATGTTCCAATACCATTTCCATTCATGTTGATGGGATTTGTCCAGAAATCTTTACTGCTCCAAGAACATTGGCAAAAAAGGGGAATATATATTTAAAATCCTTTAAGTAGCCCCAGGAGTTTAACAGACTTGCCTCTAAATTAATATTTTCCTCTCATATTTAGTTATAAACATGATGCAACTTGACAAATCAAAATTTCCAGAGTTATTTGAAGGACATGCCCTTTTGAAAAATGTCCAGTTCAACTGTGTCCAGGAAATGCCTGAAGTGCAGGAATCCATGATAGTTCCCCTTAGATGCCCCCTGAAGGAGAAAACACACACACACACCTCTACAAATATACCCAGCTAGATTGATTTATGAGAGCCAGACCATTTCCGCATTACACTGTTATAGTGCTATTATTCCACTTTCAACATTTTGTGGAATTCTCAGGTTTGCTGTTTACTGTGGCCAAAGAGCTCTCTGGCTAAACTGTAAACCCCAGAATTCCATAGGATGTTAAAATGGAACAATAGTGGAATAACAGTGTAGTGTGAAAATGGCCCCAGTGTGGTATAGTGGTTTGAGCGCTGCACAGCAACCCTGTGACAAGGGTTTGATTCCCTGCTGAGCCATGAAAACCCACTGGGTGACCTTAGGAGCATCTCATACACACAGTACTGGTCCAGAAAACCCCTTAGGGTCTCCAAAGGTCAGAAGCAACTTGAAGGCACACAAAAACAACATGTTGATTCATGAAACTGTGATAGGTTCACCTGAGGGTCTCTATAAGTCAGAAATGACTTGGAGGCACACAACAACAATAACAACATGTTGATTCATAACAAACCAGCACTAGTATTTTCATCTTCCACTCTGAGAAGGTGTTTTGTAAACCTAAAGGGTCTTAACTGCCCACTGAAAACCAAGCTGCCCTCAGAATACTTGGGCTCACAACATAGTTTAATGCATTGTGCTAGGAAAATTGGCCCCACCTTCCATCATTCTTGTCACAGGTTGAGAAGCATGATGGGACCTGTTGTTACTCCTGGCTTCATATTTTCCCACCACTAGAGGGTGAGAACGCAAAGCTGCTTGTAGTTGTTTAGTCTAGCTTTCTGTGAACGCTTCCCGTGTGAAACCTAAACGTATTCAAGGTCTTCTGCTGCCTGTAGCCGCAACATTGTCATGGTTAAGGGAACGCCTTGTTATTGAATATGTATACTTAAAAACACGGCTTTTGAACAGGCTGTGCCTTTTTTCTTGTTTCCTTTCCTTTCTGCTCTGGACGAGGAGATGGCTCGCTGCGCTGTAACTTAATAGTCTGCTACTTGATCTATTGCCCGCAATAAAGACTGTTAGCCTGCTGCCTCGTGTTGGCTGTGATGTTTTTCCTATTGATGGTAATGCCCCTGGCGGGTTTTTCAACAATTCTAAAGAGTGCCATTAAATTCAAAGGACAGAAGAACTTTGAGGGGATCATGATGAGTGACGTCATCATCTCTACTAATAAAAATATTCAAATACTCTGACTCTTCAGACTTGATTTCACTATAGAACTGTCTGTGGTAGAGAAGAAGGAAGACTGGGGAAGCCATGATAAACTGTTAGAGGTCCTGGCAATGGTTTTTAGGCAATAGTTTCTAGGCAAAGATGGAGTTCTCTTCTCTGTTTTGAGATTTAGGGGTCAGAGATTTTGTAACAAATCCTCCTCTAGAGGAAAGGAGAAGGCAGCTAAACCCTCATCATTTGTTCAGCTGAACTTTCTTAGCTTCCTGCTGCAGTCAACACATTACACAAAGAAATACAAAACACATATATGTGGTTGTGTCAACAAACCTTTAAGTCCATCAGCCTAAATGTATAACAAACAATCCTCTTTCCCTTTAAAGACTAGCATGTTAATTATGGGATAATCTTTCATGGAGTAGAGCAAAGGTGTGAAACTTCATTTTTTTTTTTTTTTGGACTTTAGCTCATGGTCCATGCCCTAGGCAGCATAGCTATGAGCAATGCTGGGAGCTATAATCCTAACAGACATGTTTCCTAGCTAGACTAGAAAGGAGGACATGTTTCCAGAATCTGGAGATCAGTTATTGGATCTTGAGACCTGGTGTAGCTCTAAAACAACGCCAGCCGCTAAAAACAAATGTTGAAGTTATGTGATTCAGGAGCTGTCCTCTGCTTTTGCAAAAACCCTTCCTTGGTCTTTTGAGGGCCAAAACAAGGCACTTGGTAGCTATGTAGCTTATTGTAAAAGAAAACTGCTGCTTCTGGAACATTCTATTTCAAAGACTGAGGGCCTTTCTGCATTACATTGTTATAGGGCTATTATTCCACTTTCAACATCCTGTGGAGTTCTGGGGTTTGTAGTTTACTGAGGCCAAAGAGCTCTCTGGCTGACAATTCTAAATGCCCTTCCCTAAACTGCAAATCTCAGGACTTCATAGGATGTTTAAAGTGGAATAATAGCACTATAACTGTGTAGTGCGGAAATGGCCTAAAATGGACATCTGAGGGCAAGAAAGGTCTGCAAGGTGAGGGCTACAGAAAACAGCTCTTGGGACTGTTTATAGTGTATGGTTTGCATGATTCCCACCCCTGTTCTAATATCCAGAATTTTCATAATACTAGAGTTTAAGTTTCCAATAGGATCTTTACTGTTTTGTTTATTAGCTACCTTCCACAAAGTCATTTAATCTGGACAGATAACCATCCAAGGGAGAGAAACACTATTCTCAAATTTCCTGTATTCTTTAAAACACCCGACATTTCATAAAAGCTTATAATTTCTTTTTGGGGAAGACTGATAAAGAGTTTATACATCCTGGAAACAGTTGAGAAGTCATTTTCTGACACATTGGGTGCTTTAATAAACACAGGCACTCTGAAAAATGTGTTTGTCTCTGGTATTATTTTACTTCCAGTGACTTTGTTCCCCTTCCTTCTCTATTGTTACATACACAATTATACTTAACCCCTGAAACCACATTTTATTACTACAGACATTTTAAATTAAGTAGCCTTAATCCCAGTGGAAACATTTCCCTTAAAAAGAACAAACTAAAAATGTTCATTATATTATTATTGTCTTTATGATGTTATGGTTTCTGGTTGACTATTCTTCTGTTATTTCAGTAGCTGAGGATGGTTGATTGTTCTTTCCTTGATATTAGTTAAGCCTTAGAATCATAGAATTATAGAGTTGGAAGAGACCACAGGGGCCATTCAGTCCAACCTCTTGCCATGCAGGAATCCACATCAAAGCCTCTGCTTAAGAACCCCCAAAGAAGGAGACTCCACCACACTCCAAGGCAGCAAGGCTGTCAGGAATTTTTTCCTGAAGTTCAGGTGGAATCTCCATTTCTGCAGCTTGAATTCATTGCTCCTTGTCTTAGTTTCTAGAGCGGTGGAAAACTGCCCACTTCCTCCTCGACATGACATTCCTTCTCTTGAGAAATAGTTTGGTAATCTGAAAGTCTCACCTAGTGCTTGAATAAGTAAGTACCAGAATTAGGAAAACATGCCCCCCTCTCTGGGTAACTGGATGGACTGGTACAACTTATAATTGCTCTGTTACTCAATGGTTTGAAGATCTCACTGCTCTATCTACATTTGATTGTGTATCTAACAGTCATTCCTATACAACAATGGTTCTCAACCTGTGGGTCCCCAGATGTTCGTGGACTTCAGCTCCCAGAAGCCCCAGCCACTATGGTTAATGCTCAGGGCTTCTGGGAGCTGAAGTCCATGAATATCTGGGGACCCACAGGTTGAGAACCACTGCTATACAACACTTGGATGCTTAACTGACATATCAATTGCTTATAGTAATGTATATGCTTAATTTAGAATTGTTCAAGTCTTGTTAACACTGGATTTGTGTCTGTTTCTGTTTATTTCCCTCCTCCTCCTTTTCCATCTCTATTTTTGTTAGTTAATTGAAAAACAGCAAGAAAAAGAGAATTGTATTAAAAATCTCTAGATATTTTCAAAGCCAAACTGCTCCAATTAAGCAGGTCGTGCCTGTCCTCTTCCTTACTTTGGAGGAAGACCAGGGGAAAGAATGGGGCTTAGAACTGCACTTCTGCCATTAATCTGAAAGTTTTTACGTATTTGTTTTCTTAAAATATTTCTCTCCCAACCTATATTATGTTAGGGTAGCAAACTAAAAAATTAGTTTAAACAATTTGAATAATATAAAACAGTATGAAACGATTTATGAACTGAAAGCATATTAAACAATCTGACAAGTTAAAACAGGACAATTAAAATCAATTACAACAGTTTAAAACAATCTAAACTGTAACACATGTGCAGATTTGGATAAAATCCATTAGGTACTAAAGGCTTTAATAAAAAACCACGATTGACACTAGTGTCTATGCTAACTGGACCTCTGAAGGCAGAGTAGTTGACAGTTGGGGCACTGCAGCAGAGAAGGTTCTTTCATATGTCCATCTACCATATTATGACCATTTCCGCACTAGACTGTTATAGTGTGATTATTCCACTTTCAACATCCTATGGAATCTTGGGGTTTGCAGTTTAGGGAGGTAAACTGCAAACCCCAGGATTCCATAGGATGTTGAAAGTGGAATAACTGCACTTTAACAGTCTAGCGTGGAAATGGCCAATGGGACGTGGACGGCCCCTTCTGCAGACCTCAGTACTTGAGTAGGTATATTTAGGAAAAGGTGCTCCTTCAAGTATCGCGGTCCCAAATTATTTAGAGCTTAGAATATCATAACTAACACCTTGAATTCAGACCAGAAGCATACTGTAACCCAGCGCAGCTCCTTTAAGACTGCTCTAATATGGTTTCTGTGCTGTGTTCCAGTCAACGATCTGACTGCATTGCTTTACAGAAGTATGGACAAATTCATGCGAAAGCAGGAATTCATTTACTTAGCTTGTTCTCAAACTGCTTTATAGTCAACCTTCCACATTCACTAAAGCTAGGGGTGTAGGACCCTTACAAAAGTGAAAAAATCACAAGTATCAAAATGTATGTGTGTGTCTCTGTGGAATAAGGGCTGAAGCGTGGGGGGGGGAATGGGCACCTAGAGTCCGAATCAGGTCAGGGAAAGGGGGTGGGTTGGCCTGGTGGCCCTCTGTTTTGCCCATCTCCTTCTTTGGGTGTGTGTGCTAAGAAATCAGGCTGCAATCTGTCCTTAGGTGGCCAGGCAGCAGCAGGTGGTGGTTGTGGTGGAGGAGGAGGACGACAGGTGGCTTTTTTGAAGGGCTGGGCACCCTGATCAGAGCCACTGAGAGGGAAGTGCCTGAGGTAGGGGGCAAGGGTTGGGGAAACTTGGAAATGATCAAATCTGTGAAAGTGAAACCCACAAATGTGGAGGGACAACTATAATTGTTTTATAGGTTAAATCCAGCACTTTCGATTGTATCCAGAAACCGAATGGCACACAGTTTAACTGCTCCAAAACTTCTGGTGAGATAAGCTTTCTCCATCTGGCTAATAGACATGCTGCTGTATTTTGTGCTAAGTATAGTTTTCAAACAGTCTTCAAAGACAGCCTGCATACAACATTATAATATCCTAAATCAGATGTTACCAGCACATGGACAACTGAGTGTGAGCTATCTCTGTTTAGGAAGGGTTGCAGCTGGCATGCCATGGAGTTTAGAGAAGTTTATCAGTCTTGGTCTGTAGTATAAATGTATATCAGTATGTTTGTCTATCTGTCTGTCTATCTCCACTGTAATAATTGGATGAAAATATTATTCTCCCTTTAATGAGGCAGAAAGATCATGAAACAAAACTCTGAGAAAGATTCCATTCCAGCCCAGACACATCTGCTTGGCAATAGTCTGTATTGATTTCAGAGGATGTTACTTCCAATTAGTTTGCAAGATCAGATCTAAATCAGAAACTTACCTTCTGGCTCCTGACAACGCTAACAACACCCATTGAGACGGAATACAGATCTTCAAGGAAAGCTTCCCACTGACATGGAGATAAATACAAACATCACCAATGAAAGACAAACATGCTAGGTCCATCGTGATCCACATGAGGGAAAGGTTTTGTCCAATAAAAACTGAAAGTTTAAGACAGCAAAATAAAGTTGTAAAAACAAATTTAAGAGGAGCAATGGATGAAAGAGTGTAATCCTCCAGATCAAACATAAGAGCACAGCAAACTGCCCATTTGCATTTAGGGTATGGAAAGGATAGAACATTCTGACAGAACATTATAGAACAGTGTACCAGGAGAAAAATGCAAATGCAAAAGAAAGAGGAAGTATTTCAAGAATAAAGACCACCACTTGTCTTTATATGACTCTATATGACCTGTTATATTACATAACTTTATGCATACAGCAGCAGAGGTATTAAGAAACCCCTTTACTGGATTGCAAAGATGCATGATGGAGCATAAGATATGCATCAGGACCAATACACATTGGCCCCATTGGGCATCAGGTGCCTATATGCATTGGGCACTTTGCTGGCTCTGTTATGTAGTAATGTAATAGCACCCCTCTACTAGATATGGACATTACACAACTACATAACTCTAATTTCTGAATATATACGTCCACTCAGGAAGATGTAAGTCACCAACAGGATTCTGGCCAGTAATTATATATGAGATTTATGAGTTACAATTCCACAACTGAATGTAACTCAAAGATAATAATTTTCTTACATTAAAATAGTAGAATCATAGATCTGGAAGAGACCTCAATAGCCATCCAGTCCAATCCACTACCACGCAAGACTACACAATCAAAGCATTTCTGACAGATGGCCATCCAGCCTCTGTTTGAAAATCTCCAAAGAAGGAGACTCCATCACTCTCCGAGGCAGTGAACCACTGTTACCATTAGGAAGTACTTTGTAATGTTTAGGGGCAATCTCTTTTCCTGAAGTTTGAAGCCATTGCTCTGTGTCCTAGTCTATGGAGCAGCAGAAAACAAGCTTGCTCCATCTTATATATGACATCCCTTCACATACTGAAACATAGCAATCATGCCGCCTCTTAACCTTGTCTTCTCTGAGCTAAACATACCCAGCTCCCTAAGCCATTCCTCATAGGGCATGGTTTCCAAGCCTTCTATGATTTTGGCTGCCCTCCTCTGGATGTGTTCCAGCTTGTGAATATCCTTCCTGAACTGCTGTGCTCAGAACTGGACACATATTCCAGGTGGAGTCTGATAAAAGCAGGATAGAGAGGGGCTATCACTTTACTTGATCTAGACACTGCAGTGGCCCCTACACTTTCACGAGGATTTGAGGTGAAGAACCACTGCAAAAGTGAAAAAATTATGATTAACCTCCCGAGATCCCCCTCCCATGCCCTTTTGGGGCTCCCCTCTCCAGATTCAAAGGAATGGGAGATGAATTCTGGGGCCAGAGAAAAGAGAATGGGAGGGGGAGCTCTGAAGGGGAGAAGGAAGACATGTGTGCCTTCCACCTCCCTCCAATGAATTGCCTTGCAGTTTCTCAGCAACAGGGCCAGAGGCAAAGGAATGAGAGAGTGGAATTCCAGAGGGGAGAAGGAAGACATACGTGTGTTTCCTCCCATATTCCTTTGCCTTTTGTCCGGGTGCTTCCCTTCCTTCTCCATACCTAGCAAAACATAAAGAAATAGGAGGAAGAGAATGTGGGGGAAGGTACACCTTGCAAATAATCAAATTTGTGAAGGTCAAACCCATGAATGTGGAAGGAGGATTGTGTACTCCTATTGTAGCCCAGAACTGCATTGGCTTTTTTAGCTGCTGCATCACCCTGCTGACCCATGTTCAGCTTGTGGTCAACTAAGACTCCTAGATCCCTTTCAGATGTGCTGTGATCAAGCCATGTGCCACCCATCCTATATCATTTTTTCTGCCCAAGTGTAGATTTCTCCCTGATGTAATTCATTTTGTGAGTTTTGGTCCAGCTCTCTAATTTCTTAAGGTCATTTTGAATTCTGTTCCTGTCCTCTAGGGTGTTAGCTACCCCTCCCAATTTGGTGTCATTCGCAAATTTGATAAAAAAGGTCTCTATTCTCTCATCCAAGTAATTGTTAAAGATGTTGAATAGCACAGGGCCCAGGACAAAACTCTGTGGCACCTCACTAGTTACTTCTCTTTAGCATGAAGAAGAGCCATTGGTGAGCCATTGAAGAGCCTTTGGGTTTGGTCGGTAAACCAATTACAAATCCATCTAACAGCAGCATCAGCTAGCCCAGATGTCATGTTACTAGTAGCTTCTTTGCAAGAATAGCATATTCTCTGTTCTCTTTAAAGAGGAAACCGTAGTGAGACAGACCAGTACAGATATACCATAGTTAGCAAAGTAGTTCCTGGGCATTACTTCTTTAACAGAGAATTTGGTACCAGAGGCAGAGAAATAACAGGGAAAGAATCTGGATAGGGCTTCTTCAGTAAATCTAAAAGAAGAGTAGTTCTACATATACCAGAAAACTTTTTATTCAAAACTGACAATATGCACATGTGAAATGGAGAAAAAGGTTCAGGTAAACCTTGCATATGTAAATAAAACAATCTTCCAAAATGCATCCAAGGATGACTTTCTTTTACCACTCTCCACTTTTCTCATGATTTCAACTTTGATGGCCAAACTTACAGATCTATGATTTTTTAATCATAGTAGTTATTGAGGCAGGCTTACCTTTTCTATCTGTTTTGCTGTTCCCACATGATCAATGACGGATTCTGGAGGCAGTTGCTGAATACAGTGCCTGTAGTAGGCAAGCATACATGGCTACTTGATCAGCAATTATTCATAATGACAAGCGTCTGGATCATGAAAAGGCTTTATGACATCTACATAGAGTTCATGGTAATATATAGTAAGAAAATGTTTATGAATTTATGAGTTTATGAATATGTTATCAGGCATTTACAGAATCTCTCCCAGAATAGGAAAACAGGTGTCGTTGGTGATGCCTGGAGATTTTCTAAGGGATGCCTGAAAACACAGGAGCTTGTTCTATTCAGACTGCAGCATGCATATTAGTTAGATGAAAAAAAAAATGAGCATGATGTGATTCAGCCACTTAATTTATGCAACTGCTTTATTCTGCCAGCTGGATTGGTTTGTGATGTATTTGGATGCCTGCTGGGAGGATAAACAGAGTCAAAAATAAAGAGAACCAAAGGAAAAGTGGAAGTGATCTGGATTCACAAGTATTCTATTTAGAAAGATTCCACTGTCAGATGAAGGTTCAGCTAGAATGAATTCCAAGGCAAATCAGATTACAGTTTGACAAGACAAAAATACGTTGCTAGGGCATCTAAATTTTTCACACATGTTTCTCAAGTCACTTTTAAACCTAGAAATAATAGTAAAAAACCCCAGAGCATTCATATGATATCATTCATGGGCTTCTTATATTTACTCAGTAATGTTTAGAAATGATTTGTCAGTAAATTATGATCAACTGCATTTTGTAGATAAAGAAATTGAGGCTTTAGGTAAAGCTATAGTCCTCTTAGGTTTTAGGTAACATTTGAACTGGAGGCTTCTTCAGTCCAAAAATGGTCAGTTGTGTCCTGTTTGTGGAAGGAATTCAGCATATGCCTCTCTTAATGGAAGGGGCGGGGGTTCACTGGTTCCCCTTTTCTACCACTTTGTTCATTATTGTTATGGGCCCTCAAGTCAACTCCAACTTAATGACTTTATTGTAGGTTTTTCCTTGGCTAGATTTATTCAGAAGAGACATAGTATTACCTTCCTCAAAGGATGTGAGATGGTGATTTGCTGAAGTTCACCTAGTTGGTTTCCATGGCTGAGCAGGAATTCAAAACCTGGTCTCTTGAAATCCTAGCACATCACTCAAACCACTGCAGCACACTGACTCTCCTTTCTCTCTCTGCTTCTTTAAGATCTCTCCTCTAGGGAGAGGGGATCCTCTAGAACCGCAAAAGGGATATTGCAAGGGGAAAGGGAAACTGGCTAAAATCATTTCCCTTCCAGAGCCTGGAGAAAATTGCCAGATGGGAGATTCTGGGCTCTGTAGTCCAAAAGTAACTTTTCTCCAAGTTCTGAGTCTCCTCTTCTGCTGGTGGTCACCTCCACTTCAATCAAAGGCTTTTCTTAGAAAAGAAAGACTCACTGGGTTCACATGAGGGCACATTTGTTCACATACAACCATTTGGGACCATTTGAGGCTTCGTATGCAATTAAACAATTAGTCAGTATTACAATACTTAAACTGCAAGTGACATCTTATCAGTAATATTGCTGCCCTTGAACCTCTGCAAATACCAAGAATAGTTAATTTTGTCCAACTCACTAGCCAGCTTTTGTTCTATTCATTTTGTCAGTCCTCTCACCCACCCACCCTGCCCCTTTATTCTCCTGTTCACAGCTTTT
This sequence comes from Iguana delicatissima, assembly GCA_948472985.1. Lineage (NCBI taxonomy): Eukaryota > Metazoa > Chordata > Lepidosauria > Squamata > Iguanidae > Iguana > Iguana delicatissima. The sequence goes on along the minus strand of CAOKZL010000039.1, from coordinate 1,302,843 downwards.
GTGCAGTATGACAGGAAAAAGCAGTACAAATTTTAAGCAAATAAAATCTAATCCTTTTGACAGCATTTCAAATATGCTAAATCAAAATGGATTAGGGGTTGTCTTTTACTGTTTCTGTGTTATTACCTTAATGAAGATTGGTTCATCTTTGTTGACTCTAGTTAGAAATGGCCTTTTATTGCCTTATATTTGTTTTCCTTCCACACGTCAATTTGATATGATTTTTAAAAAACTTTCACCTTATGATTGCCTAGGGTTTAAGGTAGCCCACTGATGTGGCCTTTGAAATGGTGTCAGAGAAATACAGATGAATTATGTCAGCCATTAGTCTTTTAAGTCATTATTTTTTGACAAGCTGAAAAACTGTGGAGAACAAAGGCATCCACTTCTTTCCAGAAACACAAAGATTCAACTCAACTTTCATTTTTGACTGTATATATTCCAAATATAACTCTAGGGCCTCTGGCCCTAATTTATTCAGTAGCAAAGGAAGTCATGCTTCTGGTCTGCATTTGGCACATTTTAACAGACAGGGCCTTGTTTCTTTTATGAGGCATTATTGCCTCTTTGTAAATCCAGCATACACAAGAATTGCATGCATATCTAGCAACGAATGCATATAATTTCAAAAGGTATCCTAGCAACCTCACATCTGTCTCCCTAACTGGCAGTTTTTTGTAAAATGGAAGGATGTGTTCTATTTCAGACTGTAATTGTTTTCTTTATTTATATGTGCTGCTTAACTATGCTTACATTTGTAAACCAAGAGATAAGACTGCTGTAACTTGATAATGATATTGCTTTTGTGGGTATCTAAGCCATACCATACAGAGGTATATATCTGGCATCTACAAACTATATAGAAGAAGAATATCCTGCAGGAAACTGATGGTGATTTTTTAATTAATATTTTATTGCAAACAATTTTTATATATATCTAATGAAGCTGTGCTAAACTGCATCCTTAATAATCCTGATAGTTATATGTCTGTTATGCCAACAGGAGCCCCTGAACTAAATAAACTATACTGTACTTCATTTATCAAACAATTCATAGAATAATAGAGTTAGATTTCTTTTAATAAAAATCCAGCTAAATGCAACCTTGCACTGACAGACAATTTTAACTCCTGTCCACCCCCCTTTCCTAGGAGCCTGTGGCCTGTCAAAAAACTGCTGTAATGGATTTGCCAGCCCTCTGGAACTGATCTTCAGGTCATACTGGGGCTACAGAGTGTGTGTGTGTGTATGTGTGGGGGTGCTGATCCCTCCCTCACATGTTGCTGGCATAACTGTTTTGGTTAGTGAAATGACACCGTTTAATCTTCCCCATTGTTGTATAGTAGTTTATCTACCATTGCTTTCACTAAAGAATAATGAAAACTGATAGTTTGTGAAATGCCTGAGAATTCTGAGATTGTGAGCTACTTTCATGGAACTTAAGTTCTTAACCTTTCTTCACAAACCATGACCCTGCCCCATATAAGGTCCCATCAGAAATTAAAAGGAATGTTATTCTCTGCTGTTAATCCATTTTCCCTTCCACAGCAGGATTTTTAAAAAATAATTCCTCCCTATCCACTTTGTGTGAGCCAGTGTAATGTGGTGGTTTGAGCGTGGATTACGACACTGGAAACCAGGGTTTGAATCCTTGCTTGATCATGGAAGCCCACTTGGTGACACTGGGCAAATCACAAGGGCAAAGGAAACCCCCCTCTGAACACATCTGGCCAAGAAAAACTTGTGATAAGTTTGCCTTGAAGATTGCCGTAAATTGGAATACAATACAATAATCCACTTCCTAGCTAGCCTAAATACTCTAAAGGCACCAGATCCCCTCTGATCTTGGTAGTTAAGCAGATTCAGTTCTGGTTAGTACTTGGATGGGAGATCGCCAATAAATACCAGGTGCTGTAGACTAAATCTTAGAGGAAAGAATTGGCAAAACCATCTCTGAGTATTCCTTGTTTAAGAAAGCCCTATGAAATTCATGGGTTTGCCATAAATAGGTATGTGTTCCTTCATGACAGGTGACTTGAAGGTGCGTATAGCACAGTAGGGTGCAGTGGTTTGAGTGCTGAGTGCTTGGGTGTTGGACTACAATTCTGTAGACCAGGGTTTGATTCCCTGTGCAGCCATAGGCCCTTTCCACACGGGGGTAAATCCCCGTGCTGGGACGACTGGACACGGAGGTCGTCTACATCGCGGGGTGCGCTAGAGCGGTGAAAAAAGGGGAGGTTCTAGACCTCAAACCGCCCTCGCGTGGCCGCGGGGGTGGCACTCCGTGTTTTATAAAGACCACTTTTCAAGTGGTCTTTTTAAAACTTGTGCGTGCTACTCCGTCACAGCGCCCCATTTAGAACTGCAGGGACATGCTAGCGCGTCCCTGCAGAGCTGCCCGGGGGCGGGCTTCCGGCTGGCACGCTGCCCCAATTGGCAGAGTGCTGCCGGAAGCCGCTGGCCGCCATTTGGGGCGCCGCCGAGCACCGCCGACGTTTAGAGCGGCGAATTCGTGCTGCTCCTTGCAGGGACGGAGTGCCCCGCTGCAAGGTAAGCTTAGTCCCTGCATGCGCCGCCCATTTCCTCCCATTTTGCCGCCCCCGTGTGCAAAGGGCCATAGAAAACCACTGGGTGACCTTGGGGATGTCAGACACTTTCAGCCCCCAGAGAACCCTGTGATAGGCTTGTCTTAGTGTCACTATAAGTCAGAAATGACTTGAAGGCATACAACAACAGCACAGCACACACTCAGGCCCAAACAACTAGCCTTACAAATTAGGTTTGTATTTCCCTTCCAGTAATCAATCATCAAAGCAAGCATACTTAAGGCAGGATACTTAGATTGTATATTATGATAAACAGACTTCTTTTTTTACTACTTAAGGGAGCATCTCTTTAAAAAGAGGAGGGGGAGTCATAAATGCAGACATGCAGCCAAGATCCTGAGTGGCCTCAGGGAAATCACTAGCGTGCAGATTAATCTTCCCAACAGCTTTACTGCGAGGACAAAATAGGCATTGTTCTGCATGATACTACCATTAGTTGGTGCTAAGAGGCAGATAATTTTTTATGATGATATTTCTTTATCAAATGTTCTGGTCAACAGTTACACTTGGCCAGTTCACTGAGATGGTTTAGGAACATTTTTAAAAGTTTGTTTCTTTACTGTCTCTCCTCCACCCCCACCCCGCCGCATGTTCAGTTGTTTGTTTTACTGAATTTAGCGTGTGTTTTAACTTAATCTGTGTTAGACACTATGAGAGCTTTGTGGCTGAATGTGACAGGGTTGAAGGTTTTTATTTGCCTTAAAAAAATTAAAGAAACAAAATAGATAGCGACATGTTGCCCTGAACTCCTTTGAAAACAAGTGTGACTAAAATAAATATTTCAGGCAAGTTGCTCTGGAGGGCTCTTTATTTTGAAAGGTTGTGCTGCGGAACCAATACAGAATTTGTGACAATAAAAATCTGTTACTCCCTGTCCTTTTCACTGGGATTAAACCAGATGATTTCTAGTTTACAGCAGACCTATTATAACACTTTCACATTTTGAGACTCTCTTCAGAAGTTAGATTCTGATGAATCAGCTGCATTCTGTTTTCCCTCTAGGAAAAGAATATTCTCTTCTCCCATTTTATTATACTCCTTGCTCAGGCAGTGTGGTTTATGGTTCACCTAACTGAGTAGTTTTATTTTTACTTCATTTTTGATGAGGCCTCAGATAATCCTCTAATGAGACGGTTTTATAGACAACATGAGCAGTAAAGACAAGATTGTAATGATACTTTATATTTTTAAGGCAGGGCCAAAAAGGCAGGCATGCTAGCTAAATGAGAAAGGTTCAGCCTAAACTTATTCTCTTCTGTCTCAGTGTTGAATCTCTCTCCCTGTTAGCGTCACTATCATTGCACTTTTGCTCTGGTCATTGGTAATACCTTTCTCACAATTATGGAGCGTTCTAAATCTGTGAATTTAGATGGTGTGTGGAACTAGAGTGTTGGTGATGATTGTGGGAGTGCCAGAAATCAGAAGAAATCAAATGTGTAGACATTCTCAGAGAATAGTGGGGAAAAGAGCTTTTCATTCAGCAACAGGACCTAATCGTTCCTGTTTTGCAGGCAGGTTTGAACATGTTGAATATATTGGAAGGCAATGTCACAATCCAGAGGTAAGCTGAACCATTGTCTCTTAACTATAAGCTTAAGTGTTCAAACAGCATTCCAGGAATTAACCTAGAAGGTATCTGAAAGGTTTAGCAAATATTTGTAGAAGCAAAAATAACTAACTACAAGCTTTGATGAAATCAGTTTTGCATATCTCTGTAGGAATTAATTTTCACGGGCAAATAGATTTACAGAAGAGGACGCTCTATGAATATTCATCATCTCAGAAGAGAAGCAGCATTTACTCACTTTGTACATAATGCATACAAATTATGTCAGGAATGTCTTTTCTGTTCAAAATATAAGCAAACAGTAAGCAGGAGAGGACTGGATTGCTGCTTGCATCCATGCTGAAGCATGAATATATGCCTAGCTTGTGCAGTAGTATTTTGTGGGCACACATTCATTCCTAATAGCAAAATGTATCATATAAAACAAGTTTAACTTTGCAGTGGCTGAAAGTACTATGTTAACGTCTTTAGGTATCATAGTAATGAATGGTTTCAGGCTTCCTGGACATTCTCTCTTTAGTCTTAAAGTAGCAGTATTAAAATAAATCTAGCAATCAGCATGCTAGGACAGAATACAGAGAAGCAGAATGGTTTCCAATTGACAAGAGGGTCGTGCAAGGCTGCATTTTATCATCTTATCTCTTAAACCTGTACACTGAACATATAATACAGAAAGTAGGATTGGAGGAAGGAGACATGAAAATTGGAAGAAGGAACACCAACAATTTAAGAAATGCAAATGACACCATACTACTAGCAGAAAATAGCAAACATTTAGGCCATTTCCACACTATGCTTTTACAGTGCTATCATTCCACTTTCAATATTCTAAGGAATCCTAGGGTTTGCAGTTTAGGGAGAGGCATTTAGAATTCTCAGCCAGGGAGCTCTTTGGCCTCAGTAAACTACAGATCCCAGAATTCCACAGGATATTGAAAATAGAATGATAGCACTATAACGGTGTAGGGTGGAAATGGCCTTAGAATGATTACTGAAGAAAATCAAGGAAGAGAATGCAAAGGCAGGTTTCCAGCTGAATATTAAGAGGGGAAAAAAAAAGACCACAGACCTATATAACTTTATAGTAGATAATGAAGACATTGATATAATTGAAGATTTTCCATACTTTGGTTCAGTCATTAAACAGCATGGAGACTGCAGTCAAGAAATCAGAAGGCTAGGACTTGGAAAGGCAGCTATGAAGGAACTAGACAAGATCTTATAATGTAAAGAAATATCACTGAATAATAAAGTTAGGATTTACCACCCATCATGTTTCTAGTTTGTAAGTGTGGTTGTGAAAGGTGAATAGTGATAAGAAGAAAACGAGCTCGTTTGAAATTAATGCTGCAAAAAGGTGGACTTTGTCTTTAAAAAGACAAATCAATGGGTCTTACAGCAAATCAAGCCTGAACTCTTCCCCAGGAGCCAAGATGACTAAACTGAGACTGTTGTACTTTGGACATAGCTCAGAAGATGTGACTTACTAGAAAAGACAATAACGGTTGGGAAGATAGAAGACATTAGGAGAAAAAGAAAACCACATTGCAGGTGAATAGATTTGAAGAAAAAGAAAACCACATTGCAGGTGGATAGATTCAATCAAGGAAGCCACAGCACTGAGTCTGCAAGACCTGAGCAGGCCTGTTCAGGATAGGGTGAGGTGGAGATCTCTCATCCATAGGGTCACTATAAGTCAAAGTCAGCTTGACAGCAGTTAGTAACAACAACAACAACAACAACAAGCAGCACATTTCCTCACCATTTATTTGAACTGAATGTGACATCTTTTGTTTCAGGGGTTATCATACATCCTTTTTCTCATGAATGCCCCCAGTCAAGAAAGAAAGCAAGATTGTTTGAGCTTCATCCCCTAAAAAAGATGATTTCCTGGTGTACAGCAGACAAAGACAAGATTCCCATCCCCATCTTTTTGAGTAGTAGAACAGTTTCTTTACTTCTTTTTTTTTAAGTGTTAAAAATGCATCTGTTCCCTCTTTATTCTTCAAGAACTCAAGTTTATATAAGCTTGACTCATGTTTTAACCTTTCCATTTTGCCTTAATTGAAACATTTGCAAAACTACACTCTGTATAATAACTATGCTAGCCTTTCCTGCAGTAAGTACACTGGGATGGATCCAGAACTCATGTTCGATGAATGCATGATTCCTTCCATTTGTGGAAGTGAGCCAGCTCCACCAGAGTATTCTACAGTGCAAATGGGATACTCTCACAGGTGGAAAGAGTGTGTGTGATTTTGTCCAATTCCTCCACCATCCTGCATCATTCAGAGCCTCCATCCAGGATGTTTCAGAGAGTTCTTCACTATTACAGGGTAGCTATTCAGGAATATAGTGGGTTCTAGTGGCAAGAGAACCACCCACAGTTTGTGTTGTTCCTCCAGTCTGACTTTGGATCTAACCTATACATTATGAGTGAGTGGCTTCTATGTCTTTGAGTAATAATAAATTCACTGCTTGTGACCCTTGGCCACTGCAAAATATAACATAGTGCAGATACTGAGACAGAAACAAAATTTTATAGAGGTACCATGTATAATGTAGTATATTTAGAAACAACTGCATTCAACAACTCTGAAAATGCAACTTATCCAAGAGATAAATTTTAAACCTGAAAAGTACCAACAAATAACAATAGATCAAGACAAAATCTTTACAATATCCAGCCTAAGCACAGCAGTCAGCACAATGCTAAAGTACACAAATAGGTTTTCATGTAACTCTTTCAAACCTTCCTTGCTGCATGAGCAAAGCAGTTATTCAATATTACACTGTAAGAATAAGAAAATTGGTTTGGGGTGCGAAAGGCCAATGTAATAGTGATATTCCACAGCAAACACCATTGTTCCACAAAGTTTTCCAACAAATTAACAGAAGGACTAAACAGAGTGTGAGGCATAACAGAAACTGATGTCCCTCCAACACAAGGTGTAACGGCTATAAAGCCAGCCAAGTTATTTTGACACATGGGGAAGAAAAAAATTCCCACAGGCCCCACCACTTTCCATTCCTGCCTGTAAAAATACAGTCCCAAATAGCTAACAATGTGCTTACTTGCCCTTTCGTAGCATGCAAAATTGGCTGCCTGAGGCAGCTGTCTCACTTTTTCTAGTGGTACAGCCAGTCTGAGAACTGAAGCATGAGTCATGTCTGCGACTGGTCAAGATGCCAAATGCCACCCAAATAAGATTTAACCATTCTTCTAAGACCACCATGATTATGCAAATTAATGTCTACAACAGAGTATTTCAGTAAATGTCTGGCATTGTTTTGCTCATAAGTGACAAATCATATATTGTAAGGTATTTTTCTTGCTGTGTAATAAAAGAAAACCAAGGAAATACTGTTACCTTACTGACTTTTTACATATTCTTGCCTCTGTCTCAGACCTTGGGAATTTTCAGTCTGTGGAAGTTCCTCCCTTCATGTGGAGGGTGAGTTACACATATGGGAAAATTAGTATTTCTGATAGGGTGGAGCACAAAATGAAGCACACAGAGAACTCAAAAATAAAGTTGCAACCTTCTTTGTGTTGACAGAGCTCCTTTGTTTTGGTATTGATCCATGAAAGAACTTACAGATGTAGACCTCTCTCCTCATCCTTCTTTCACATGGAAAAGAAAACAACCCCCACAGGATAACTGTAGTGTCTCAGAGCTGCAACCATACAAGAGGTGGGTTTTACTTATATCATGGGAGGCGGGGGGAAGGTTGGGCTGTTGGTTTTACAGAGCTGCCTGCTCTTGAAAGTCAAAAGTCCACAGTTGGATCCAGGAGCACAGCCCAATGGTAAAGAGCTAGAGCTAAGTATCTTCCCCATCCCAATTTTTTTTTTTTTGGAGAACATATTAAATCTCTTGCAAATAACATGTACTTTAATTTATTTCATTTTTAAACATTTCTATTTCACAATTCCATAACATTCCCAGATGAGGTTTACAAGATTTGAAAACAAAAACAGATACATATGTTTTTGTATTTTGCCCACCTCCATTGGTTTTTCTATTCAGCAAAATAGAAACCTGACAGTCAGGGCAATTTATTGGCCCTGTGAATTGGTCAGTTATGTAACTGCTGGTGTTGTATCATATTATAAGTTATATGTGAAACAGCTACTGCAGTCAGGCATGTATTGAGTAGCATGCTTAAAAGGAGCCATCATATGCACAAGTGAACTGAACGGATTTGAGAATTAATGTTCCACTTGGAGGCCCTGGGAACGAATTCAAAAACTGTCTGGACTTACAAGGAAGGTGGGGAGCTGGCTCATTGCTGGTTTTTCACCCCATCTCATGCCATACTTAGTGGAATTCCAGGCCCCTCCAAAAATTCTTTTGGTGCTGAACACTGACACATATTACTGCTACAGCATAAGCTTTATTGATATTAAAAGATGCAGCAGATGGTAAATAGTAAAGAAGCATTCTAGTTTGTTGTTTGATGGGGTACAGCATCCCTTTGCAGCCAATACTAGAATTGGGTCCCTGAATTAATTCTGCACAATATTGACTCTTGGCCAGCAGTCAAATCAAAATCCCATTGCTGCACATATAAGGTGCCCTTGGGCTGGGGTGCAACCGGCCAAGGCATGGCCAATGGAAGATGAATTTCCAAACATTATATAGTGCAGAAGCAAACAAAGAAAAATCGAAGTATGAAAGCCTTACCCGTCCCTCCCTATCCCAATAGATATGAGAACTCACTGTACAAGCAAGTTAGAAACAGAGAAAAATTCACTCCCCTGGTTGTTTCTCAGCCTTCATATCTTTTTCCTGTCTCAAACTGCAAAGTGAATGGAAAATTACCCAATACTTTTTTTTAAAATACAAGTAAGCTCTTTCATGCCACTGAACAGCTGACATGCTTGGCCATGGTGCTGAAAAGGACTCCAAAACCCATCTGCCTGATGGTAGAAGCCCAATCCACTATACCTCCCCTTCCACATTTTGCAAAATAAGGTGCTCTTTTTGTGTTTCTTAATGAATGGAGGTAAATGGCGGGGAGAGGGTTACCAACCAAGTAATGGAATAAGAAAGAAGTTACAAAAATACATCCTTAGGGAATCCTCTCCCAGTTTAACTACTCGTAGAAAGTTTTCTTTGCTCTTTTCAAAAGAATCTTCTTTAGCCAGTGGGAAACGTCTTTGAAATAAATCAACAATGAGTCCACTGATTAACATCAGATGTGTGAAGATACCTCCATCTTAATTGCATATGGAAGCACTGTGGCTTCCATGCTAGTAAGGTGATTTGAGCCCATTCTGATTTTTAACCCAAATGATAGAGGAGCCATCCAGGGTGCTGAACCCTATCTTCTCTCCTCCAAGGTTCAACACCTTAGATCAGTGGTTCTCAACCTGTGGGTCCCCAGATGTTCGTGGACTTCAGCTCCCAGAAGCCCCAGCCACTATGGTCAATGCTCAGGGCTTCTGGGAGCTGAAGTCCACAAACATCTGGAAACCCACAGGTTGAGAACCACTGCCTTAGATAATTCCTTTAAAGTAGGGATGGGCCAACTGAATCCTTGCTAAGGATTCGAGATTTGCGAATCTGAATCCCTGTGCCAAAATAGGCAAACTGAATCTTTTGAATCCGCCACCCAAATAGTTTGTTGGAGACCAGGACGTCTGAACATCCTGGGAGACCAGGATGCCTGAAAATTTAGGAGCCTAGATACACAAGGGGAGATGGCAAGTAGGTGAATTTTTCCCTTGGAGTAATTGCTAACAATTTCAGAAATTACATCTGAGGTTGTATTCTAAGATATTTAAATTGAATATTTCATACTGAAGTTCAGCACTTGACTGGAAGGTACAGGCTTGAAATTTCAAGGACAGCTGAAACATTCCTTTGCATAGCTCCTTTGCAAACCTCTTTCAGACACAATTCTGGGGTTTGTAGTTTTACAAGGTGTCACAGCCTTCTCTGCCAAAGTGTACTGGTGCATCATCAAACTACAAACCAGGATGCCATAAGGAGCTATGCAAAGAAAATCCAGGTTTGACCTGGATTATCTCTGTACTGTAGTATGTGGCCCTGTTTACACAGGCAGGGAAATGTGGGATTAATCCACATTTTCCTGCTTGTTCAGATAAGGCCTTCATGTCATTTTCAGTCTGGGGAGATCCTGAGGCAAAACTATGACAATTGTCCTGGCCAAATTTCTTCAGAGGGAGGTTTGCCTTTGCTCAGGCTTTTGCTAAGGCTGAGAGAGTGTATGTTGCCCAAGATTATCCTTCTTTCCCTTGCTTTTTAAACCCCTTTTTTAAAAAAAGGATCCGAGAGATTTGAGATTTGTGAGATTCCCAGAACCTTCCAGGGATTCGGCTCTGGATTCGGATTCAGAAATTCTGGATTTGTCCCATCCCTACTTTAAAGTTAGAAAACCAGGAATAGATTCACTGATCCATTGACATGGAAGCCAATAGCCACCACTGTTAACATATAACAGTAATTATATATGAGATGTTGACATTTGTTTTTCCTCTACTATTGATTTGCCTCCAGTTTAATTTTTTGTTAATTATATATGCATATGTATATTTTTGTATCATGTTCTACTGAAAATAATTTAATATTTAGCCCATGAACTTGAAATTCTTGATATTCTGAAGAGAAAGGAGAGGGGAAATTTCAGTTCTTTCATAGTTTTTACTCATAACTATACCTTCCTCCAGCCTTATGCTATTTCCTCCATTCCTTTGAAAGGCATTCTTTGGACAGCTGCCATTCATAATCCTTCATAAGCATATTTCTTAATGGGATTTTGAAAAACAACAACAAAAGAACCAAGCCCTAAAATCACCTGGAGGTCTGTTTCATCTGGAGTTTTGCATGTGACAGATTGACAAAGTTAAACAAGAGCCTTTTGTGTCTTCTGGCTAATCCGCTGGAAGTGATGAAAGCTTATAATGACTAATAGATTCTTTCAGCATTTCTGAATGATTATTTTAAAGCATGACAAATATAAAAAGAAAAAGTAGAACATTCTAAATGGAGCCAAAATTTAAAATATAAAGGTATGAAAGAGAAATAAGAAATGAGAAATAAGAAAACAAGTGTTACAGACAGTTGACAAACTAGAAAAATAGTTTGGTGTAGTCTTGTTTTAAAAGGAAAATAGATGTAAAATGTTGTCATGAATGTAAACTAACCATTTTGTCTTCTCATTCAAATGTGGAATGCAGAACATGGCAACAAGAAAGATGTGACAGATGATCAAAGAGGCCAAAAGGAAAATGCACACACAAATGGCATTTGAAGAGTGACATATCTTACACATGTTTATATGCTAAAAGATGCTAAAACTCAAGATGAACTTCAGTTGGCCTCTCAGAGACTGTGTCTTTCTTGGAGGAAAAATCACTGGCATTGGAATGCTTGGTGCTAAATGAGAACATAGGTATGGCAAACTTATTGGAAAATTGATGTCAGAAGCACTATGATATACTGGCTGGCATCCCGTTCAGTATTTAAGATGTTGTAAGTGGATGTACAACATTGTAACCATTGGGATTCATGAAAGTGCTCCTCAAGAATCCAGGCAACTGCCTCAAAGGACTTCTGAGGCACTGGAGAGTGAGGCAGTAAAAGATGATGTATCCAGCCCTCCCCAGTTTTGAAATGTGATGTGACAGAGAGTGGCAGGGAATCCCGTACGGTTCTGTTGCAAGTGCTTCCCATTTCATACCTCACTGTCAGGAGAGGGCTGGATACGTCATTGCTCAGCACCCTGCTCTCCAGTGCCTCAGAAATCCTTCTGTTTTGGTGGGAAGCATCCTAGCTTCAATCAAGGAAGATATGTCCCTGAATCTGCAAGACCTGAGCAGGGTGGTTGAAGATAGGGTGACTTGGGATCTCTCATTCATAGGGTTGCCATAAGCTGAAGCTGTGATGGCAGTTAACAACAAGAACCCTGGTTTCAAAGGCAGGTTTTTAGTGGTGGCATCAGGAGGCATAGTTATGATGACAGAGCCCTGTCATCATAGCTATGTCTCCAGAGGCAAGATCTTAGCCATTATCAACAGGATCCCCAAGGAACCACTTTCTTTCCAGTGAACAAGTTCATGTACTTTGATCTCCTTCACGGGCCTACTGCTGTCACAGCTGAGATGGTTGGGCATGGAAATCAATCCTCTGGTGTACTAATATTCTTGCTTCAGAACTTGCCCTAAAGAGATTTGCTGGCCTTGAACAAAAGAAGTCAATGGCACATGCACCATGAATCTTGCCAAGAAAACCCTGTGATAGGGTTACTATAAGTCAGAGCCAACTTGAAGGCTCATAGAAAAAATGACACAATTTTTATATGATTAAATGGGGAGTATTATAGGAGATCTGAACAGGTATCAAAGTACTGCAGACAGAGTGCAGATTTATTTATTTATTTATTTATTTATTTATTTATTTATTTATTTATTTTTTTTGGTGGCACTCAACTCATCCAGATTTCTGGACTACTCTTTCCTTGATCCTTCAAAAGAGTTACTCTCATCTCTTGGAAGTCTTTAGAAAGTGCTTTTTATATAAAAATATTATTTTTTTTCAAAGTCAAAAGTGGTCTTCCACTCACTTCTGCTTTTTAAAGTTTATTTTTGGCAGTCTTTGTGGCCCCAGGAGGATTGATAGGCAGAAAATTGGCCCTCAAACCAGCCTCAGTTGTCCATCCTCAACTGTAGCCTATCTGTAGACCTTAAATCCTTCAACTGCTGGTGGAATGAAGAGGCCTAAAGACAACTTTATTTTGCAGAATTTTCAAGAATTCTCCTGTACAGTAATTCATAGATACCTTGAGAATGGCCCACAAAATACCTTTAGGACAAATCTTGAAATTACATGCTCCTAAACACTAGGTATTCATCAATTGCTTACAAATTCTATCCTTTGCCATATGCTCCTTTTTTTTAGGAGTCAGAATGGCGATTATTGGTAAAAGGAGACTTTCTGCAGTGGCACTGTGATTGTGAAACTCCCATCCAAGAAAATTTAGTAACCCTGACATTATTTTGTTTTATATCCCAGGATATCTTAACCCTGTTTGCTGCAGCTTTTGACATCAGTTAATATTAAGTGCTTAAACAATTCCCTTAATTAATATTGGTTACTGAAATTTGTCTGTGCTGCACTTACCATTTTATATAATGGGGCATTTGAGGGTGTTTCCCACTAATGGAGTCCTCCAGAAACAGCATGTTAAAGGTAAAATATGGACCCAGAGAGTTTTTTACCTGAAAAATTAATTATCCAGTCATTTTTCCCTAGGATGTTCTAGTCAGCCATACCTCCTTTCATGATATTTCCTTCCAGTCCAATATCTCCATTATTTTTATATCATCATCATCATCATCATTATGTCCTGACACTCATTGTTTTGTGGCCACTCAACATCCTCAGTCATCATTACATTCATTTTCTGAAGTGAGGTGCCAAATTTTTTTGTTTCTAACTTCTGAAAGCCTTGAGGTTTCTGCAGTCTATATACTAGCTTGGTCTGGGCTGGCCGCCAAGAGAAGCTGATAACAAATACAGGTCAGAAACTCAGCAGTACTTAAGTGGTCAGTTTACTGAAGAAAGGAAACAGCTTTGCAAATAAGAAGCAATAAGGGCCCCAACAATGTCCATAAATTAGAGCCAGGTAAAAACAAACACAAGTCAAAGGCAGAAACACAGGCAAGGGCAGCAAACAGAAGCATGCATGGGAGAAATGGTTAATTGATTGCTGACAAAGGCTAGAGGGGAAAGGCTCAGTTCTTATAGGCTCCAGGGTCAGCGCAGCTGGTGCCTGATTAATTGGTGCTTGGCATAAATTTTCTGGGAGCGATGTAGGAGACCTTTTTGGTGTCTACACTGGGTGAAGTAGGTACGGCTAGATCATTCTCTGTGTCAGAGTGAGCAGGGCTCCCTGCTGGGGCTGATACTTCTGTCCCTGGGGCAGGTGGTGGTACTGTCTGCTCTGCAGGTTCTGCTGCAGCAGTCTCTGTGTCAGGGCTCAGAGCAGGTTCTGCTGCCTCAGACTCTGAGTCTGAGTCTAGGTCCTGGAAGCCCACGACAGTCTACTGCTCATATGTATAGCATTTGGCTATATCATTTCACAGGCCAACACACAGTAGAGTTTTCTCCTGTGTTGCTTCATTGGTTTATTTATTCTTCTTTAAGATTAGAAGAAAGACTAGCAGAGCTGCACCCAAATGAGGACAGCAGGCACAGAAATTATGCAAAAACTGATGTTGTGAGAAAAACTGGCACTGCAGCCACAGCAAATGAGTGGGAATCCACATCCTAAATAATTGTTTGCATGGGTGGACCTGCGTGCAGCCTCTCACACATGCATGAAGAACAATGCCCAAACTGTTGGCCATTGATAGATGGACGCTGCAGTTAACTCTCTTTCCAAAAAGCAAGTGATCTGATAGCAGATACCTGGCACTCAAGGAAGACTGTTGTCTGTTCTAAATGGGCAGAAACCATTCTACGTATAAGCTTCCCAAAATCATGGAGAACAAGAAAAGTGTTCTTGAGAATGGATCACTCTTGAAGCTTATGGCGAGGGTGATCCTTTGATGCCTGGAGAAAAAAAAGAGGGTGTGCTTCTCACACACATTTGTGCAAAATTATGTATGAGAGCATGTATACACACAAACCCTTGAACGGTTTTGCTTTGTAAAGCTGGGAACTGCCTCTGTTTCACCTGAGGATAACACATAATATACAGATACAGAGGAGCCTAGGGAAATAATGTGTTGCAGTAAACCTGCCATTAAAAGTGTAGTAAATCACAATACTAGTTATGTTGAAGTAGCACATATGGGAAGGACAAGCATCCATTTGGGTATTCATTTATTGCACTTCCTTGAGTATGTTCTCACATGTGACACATTTGTGAAAGGCAATTTTTAAAGACATAAATTTTGTGAGAGAAACTCCAGCTTTTTAAAACTACTGGCAGTAACCTTCCGTCGCTTCAGTCACCGCCTCAGGCAGAACTGCTGAGAGATCTTTTAAAGAGATTTTTACTTCATTCTGGTCAAAACTAAATGCTAGGAGACCATTTGGATTTTGTAAGAATAATGGTAAGATATCAGATCTCATATAAAATGTTTGTAATTTATCTAGTTCAAAGATGATTGTACTTATGTTCATATCTTTTGTGCAGGTGTAAAATAAAAGTCATGCATAAATTAAATAGATCCAGACCTATGTTCTGCAGATAGAAAGGCTCCTTCAGTTTTTGGAAGTGATCAGATTTAGTGATCCAGTGATGGCTATCTAGATATTGCTAAAGTCACAGGAGTAATCCTGAAAGATGTATTCTAATATCAGAGGGTGACATATTCCCAATCTATATTGTAAAGCATATGTCAAGTGACCCAAGCCTTTTTTTTAAAAAAGTCTACTTAAAATCTGCAGTGTGCCTATTCTTGAGCAGTCCCTTTAATAAGATTACTCTCAAGTACTGTACATAATTGGGTCTGAGTTGCCATTTTTGTTCTTGCATTTCAAGCCTGAAAACAAGCTGATGTCACTGTCAGATTTATTTGGGCAAAGGTATTACCCCAACGAGGACCTGATGAAGTCTCTCTTTAAATAGTGGATGGTTTTACACTCAGAATACACTTTACTTAAAGCTAGACTGCATGTGATAAATGCATTAAAGCAGACATCACACTGAAACAATAAACAGCCAAATGAAACAATGGCTGTGCATGGAAAAGGCCCTTCCTCATTTGCAGGTCACAGTCATGATCCTGCTCAGCCCCAGCAGCAATGATCATCAAAAATACACTTAATTTAAATACCTTCAAGCATGTAACTTAAAAATGAGGACATAAATTTTCTTAACATGTTAGGATACAGCCTCTGGTTATGAATCTAAAAGTTATATTATTGTGACAGGAAAATGAGCACTGACATAAGAACCACAGAAAATAGATGTAACAAGTTGGTCGTAGGCTACTTTCAAGGGCTATGTGTTGTTTTCTTTAATAAGTGTGTTTTCTGATTGTAAAACAAACGAGTGTATGAGAGAGTGACTTCTTGACTTCAGTAGAGCTTCCGTGAACACATATTGAATCATTTTATCAAGTTGCAGTTTTTCTTTTTTTCCCTTCCAACCCAGGGAGGTCATCACCTCCCATCTGAGAGAGAGAAACATGCAAAAACAAGAAGCACTTCATTTTCAGTGGTCCATAAGGGTTGTTACAGGAAGCAGGTGTTTGAGTGTGGCAGACTTGGATCCAAACAAATAGGGAAGGGAATATGAGGTTAGACAGAAGGGTGAAAACCAAGTAATTGAAGATTAATTTCTCAGGCTCATGACACTTATTTCCCTTCCCCCACAAGCTGTCATTATGATGGACACTCAGCATTTGTTAATTGTGTATGTGAGAGGAAAACGAAGATGTTTGTCAAGTCCCACGTGGTCATGTCTCTTCATCCACTTGGCTCCGGAACGGGCTGCACTTTGCCAAACATGTGACAGGGAAGAAATAGTCTTCACAATTATCCACAGAATATCTTCTAGCCCAGGTGGTTCATTAACCAATTTCACCTGAGACTCTGAGATGTTTCCTATCCACACGCATTTCCGAACAAGTCCTGATAGATTAGTGGGTCTTTCTTCCAAGTAAAATCAAGCTGTTAATCTTACATGACGCTTGTACTTCAGTAATAAAAAATGCTGAAAATATCCCCAGTGTTGGTTTTCACTAAAATGTATTTATCAGGTTATATTCACTTTCTTATACAAATGGCATTAGCTTTCAAGATTTTGGAATCTAGAACCATTTTTGGGGTAAAAGGAAAGATAGCCTTGAGCCTTTATGTTTGCTTAGCCTCTCTTCTATGCGTTATTTGTGATAACTTTAGAACAATTTTTAAGGATTTGGTTGGGTAAATCCCATGGGTTGACCCATTAATTTATTCATGTTTATTTTTAGGGACAAATAGGAAAATAATGAAAACTGCTAGAATGCATTTCACATCAGAAGAATCAAATCCTGATACTGTTTTTATCACAAACTCCTTTATATGTATACATCTAGAAACATATCCATTTTAAGCAGGTTTGGTAAGTATTTTGGAAGTAAGCTGGGCTGGTTCATAGAGACTGAAAAGATATGCAAAGCAAAGCAGGGCTCCTCTAAAGCAGAGCAAATACAAACCTTGCTTCATTAGTGATTCAGCAGGACTCAAAAATAGGTGATATCCACTGACGCTGCTGGTAGAAGAATGGGGTGAACCCTCCTTCCTACTGAGTTGCCCTACAAACCTCTTCTGTTTGGGTGTGTGGAGGGTGGGGGCTGAGAAACTCTGGAGCAATTTTTAATGTAGTAGAAGCGTGGGGCAGAGGGAAATAGTCGTGTTGTTACCTTTAATGCCACATTATATTTAAGGTACCCTAAAGTTACCAGATCCTGCCTGATCTTGAAAGCTAAGCAGGATCCTTTATTGTTAGTACTTGGCTGGGAGACCACCAACAAACACCAGGTGCTGTAGGCTACGTTTCAAATGAAGGAATGGCAAAACTACCTCACAATATTCCTTGACTAAGAAAACCCTATGAAATTAATGAGGTTGCGATAAGTTAACAGGCAAGTTGAAGGCGTGCACACCCCCCACCCCCCCAATAGATACTGTTGTATCTACCCAAGCTCTCCATATAAGGATGGGCTGCAGAGAGTCAGGGAGGACTGGATAGTGTAGTTTTGTGACTGAGAGCTGTAGCATATAATTAGAGCCTATTTTATCAGAGATAGTACAAGAAAACTGCCATCTGTACTCTTCAAAAAAAATTCTTAAGAGGGACCCACAAATATCCAGTTCTACCAAGTAATGAAAAGGGGAATTTAGTAATTCCCTTAAAACATCAATATGTAAAGGAACAAAAATCTCTTGCACTGTAGGAGGTTGTCAGGCATGAAAAGTCCTTAAAATTCTAACGAACAGAAGTAAGTTATATTGTTAAATCAGGCTGTGATTCATATCTTATGTTTAGTGCCCACCCAGAGTTAGCATAAGAAATATAATTTGAATTTGTATTTCAGGTAAATGTTTTTAGGATCACACCATTATACTACAAAGATATGTTCCATAGCCTGCTCATTGTTCATTGCTTTGCGCAGAATGAAGTATTAGTAACTCCATGCAAAACTGAAATCCAGTTAAATTTCTTACACCTTTTTAAAACAAGGAGATGGCCAAGACAGATTACTTTAGCATCTTCCATCCTGATTTCCCCATTGCTGTACAGACCATACTATCACTAGGCTAATGCATAACTGAACTGCTGAGTATTGTAAGTAACTTCAGCTTATGAAGTTATTAGCAAAGGCAACTGAAAGAAATGCAAGTTAATGTTCAAACCTTTATTTTGGATGACAGCTTCACAAAAGGAAACAACTGGAGGGGGAAATAACAGTCTGCCTTACATGATTACAAAACAAGCTTTAACATATTAGCAATTCAGATGAGTTTTGAGTAGCATATTTGGGACGTTCTTTCTGTTTACTGCATTTGTTCAAAATGTATTAACTTTAAATAATAGTTTAAGGAGATTATCTCCCTCCACTCACCAGTTGAGCTAATGGATGATAAGAACTTGGTTGAAAATATGCCAGTGATGTCAGCAGACCAAGAGTTTCACACTTCACAGTTAATGCTTATTCCAGTAAAACAGAGATCTACCATTTGGCAGTGCATTCCCTTATTCCTTTTTAATTAAAGGAGGAACAGAAAAATATTGTCCGCATAGGAAGCAGAAACATTGCTTTGATTAGTGTGTCTCAGTGCAATATATCCAGCCACATTCATGCATAACTGCGATACATAGCCAAAGAAAATGACCAAGATAGATACTGAGAAACATAACTTGCCAGTGGTTTGCAGTTATTTCCTTGCCATTCATCTGGGTGTCATACACATACATAAACACATCCATCATTTTGCTTGAATTTATCAGAGCCACAGTATTAGAATGTCAGTTATGAGGATACTTAAACACTCAAGTTTGATTTTACCTATAAAAAAGAGTACCTTATAAAACATTGTATGGAAAGGGGAAAAGAGCCAATTAGCAAAATGGAACATACATAGATGAACAACTGCTACCAAGTTAGATGTATATTTTCCCTCCTTGCAAAACATTACTGCACATTTCTGTTAAAACATTCCTCCAGGGAAATGGAAAGATAGAAAAACTTGATGAGCTTTGTTTCTGAAAAGAAACTTTCAAAACTATTACTTTACTAAAGGAATAATCTCACAAGGCTGTGTGGCATCCAGATATGCCTGTGGGCAAGGATTAAGAATTAGCCTCCTGGTACAGTAGCACCTTGTCTTGGATTTTTTTTAAATATTCTGTAACATAATATGTGTAAAATTTTACAAGGTATACTTCTTTAAAAATCAGCTAGGGGAAGAAATCATGTCTGTAAATCAATAATGTTGTATATATTTATCAGTCTATCTTCAAAGTTATCAATCTTGGCTTTGCAAATAAGAATTAGATACAGACACATCAAGTTTGTTACGGACTCAGTTTTCAATCCCTCATCACAAGTAATCAGTAGCAAAGCAACTTAACTATACTCAGTAATAAGCCAGCTCTTTCCTCTCAGACTTACAATATTGAAGGAAAAAAGGAAAAGGGACTGAGATGCAGGAGGAGAAAACAGCAAAGACAGTAGCTAATTCTCAGTTACAAAGTTTTTATAATGCTTAGCTAGAAGGTACATGATGGTGTGCAAGGTCAAATTTTCTACAGATTTTTCCTCATATTTTTTATCTGAAGTGCCTTGCCTCCACCATTCCAGCCATGTATTTACAAAATTATAACTTATGAAGTTTTCACTTGTCAAGATACAGACATTTGACTTGAATGTTTACTTAATACATCACATCCATTCTTAATTGTTAGGGTCATTTGATGAACTGCTAGAGTGGGAAAGATTAATTTGCCTAATGGGTATCTCTCTATTACAAAAACTACAAAGCACTTTACAAATTCAAGTAAAAATTACCAACTCATACTAATGCAACAACACTGTTAAAACTCTTTCAATCCATGAAAATCAACGAGGTAATATGTACCATGTATACTATGGCACAGACAAGGGGATGAGTCAGACCAGCCTCAGAAGGACCCAGAGTAAGTTAACTCTAAGATCTGAGGTGAAATGGTGACTCTTAAATAACTGGTGAAGCTATTATTGAAAATGCATGGCACAGTTCTACAAGAGCCCCGCAAGCAAAAAAAAAAAAAAAAAATCCCTTACTTGTACATCTGCTCCTTAGCTGTCCTCCTGAGGTGGGACCACAAACAGAGTATACTCCAAAAATCTGGAATGGTTGAGAAAACTACTTCTCCAGAGAATGCCCAATAAACACTTTGACCCTAGGCTGTTTAGGGCTTTATAAGTTAACATTAATATCTTGGTAAGATAGAGGTAAGTAAAGAGGTAGCCAGTGCAGTTGATGGAGCTGTAATATGGCCTGGCTTTGCATGTTGCGCAGTGATCCCGCAGTAGCTTTCTTCAACAGTGGAAGCCTCCAAATGGGGCCTCTGCAGAGTGCATTATCCAGTCCACATGCAAAACTCCAGCATTACCATGGAAATTTTAATTTTAAATTGGCAGTGCAGGCCAGTTGCACATCACAAGTTATTCTGCAATAAGCAAATACCAAAATAAACCAGTTTCATCCTCTACTGTTTTCTTCATAACAAAGTAAGATGCAGTTCATCAAGTAAGATATTCATTTTCTATGTATGCTAGTGAAATAACTTGTAATTTCTCCAGGATTTCGATTTTTTTCTGGCAAAATGATTTGGATTTATGACTTTTTATTCCAAATTCGTCTCTGAACATATCCTTCCTCTCAAAACAAAACGAAACACCACCCCATCACTAAGTTCACGATCTCTAACTGCTATAGAGCCACCTAGAACACAGCGACTGAAATAACTGATTAGCCAATCTCACTGATTCAATGAGTCAGCTATACTTGGAACTAGCAACTGGATTTAAGCCAATATGTCTCCTGCTTTTCTTTAGACAGGCCTTGCCATTTATTTGAAGTTTGTCTTATATTCCTGTGGAGGCCAAAGGTAATCTTATATTGTAAAATGATACAGTAAGATTTGGGCATCAACTCAATGATTAATTAAGGCATGTTACCTATAAAGGTAGTGTTATCTGAAGACCAACTCTCAGATCCTTGAGCTGCAGATTAAGAAACAAACAGCATGTGACTATGATCTTCTCTTTCAATCTTTGATCATAAATTGGGGCTGGCAGCCTGTTCAGTAGGTTTTGAGGGTCTGGCAGTGTCAGACATAACTATGAGGGAACTCCATCAGGGTAGTAACATTTGACAGTGCAGAATCTTGGGCTGGATATTATGATCTACCTAATCAATATGGCTTAACAGAAAGGAAACTGCAGCAATACATACTGCATTGTCTATTGATAGTTTGAAATTAAAAGCAAACATTATGAATTAAATATCTGTTAAAATACTTCAAAAGAAAAAAATAATTTTAGCTCAGAATTTATGTTTTAAAATGTATTTAATATATAGCATACTTCAATTTCCGTTTACAACTGAATGCCTGATTTTAGGTATAATATTGCAACTCTTAAAAACTCAGCCTTTCAGATAGATGCATATAATTTCTTATTGTGCCTTCAAATTATTTCCGACTTATGGTCATCCTAAGACGAACCTATCACAGGTTTTTCCTGGCAGGATTTGTTCAGGGGAGGGGGTTATCATTGCCTTCCTCTGAGGCTGAGAGAGTGTGACTTGTCCAAATTCATCCAGTAGGTTTCATGGCTGACCAGGGATTTCACTCCTGTTCCTGGAGTTGTAGTTCAGCACTCAAAACACTACAGCATGCTGGCTCTCCATATGAAAGAATGTAAATGGAAGTTTCCACATTCATATGATAGAATAGGAAGACTTACATTTTATTGGTGACTAATGTATATATCGATGTTGCCTGGGATTTTATTATCTCATAGGTAACACTTCTTAGAAATACCTTAGGAATTATCTTACTTTACCTTAGGAGTTCGATGTGGTTGAAATACAGATTTGAGATCCTGTGCCTCTAATTCCCCAAACTGCCTTATCTAGTACGTGTAATTTTTCCCCATATCCCCCAATCCAATCTGTATTCAGAGTTATTAGCATACAGAGTATGGTTTCCTGAGGGAATATATTGCCCTCCTCCTTGCTGCTAGGCCTCATATCCATAGCAACTGGCCTGAGCTCTCTGGCTGAGAATTCTAAACGCCCCTCCCTGAACTGCCGACCCCAGGATTCCACTGAATCTTCACAGCCAGCCAATCATATGAGGTCTTCTCGCCTCACACACACAATCATATGAGATCTTTGCCTGCCTGACACAGACAAACAAACAGATAAACTTTGACATTTATATAGTAGATGAAATGAAATGCTGTACACGCAGAATTCTCAGCTGGTTAGAGTTAGCTCCTTGTGGTTAGGTCCTTTGGGACCCACACACCACGAACTGAGATGTGCGCATTGTAACTTCTTTGCCATCTTGGTTCTGTGAAAGTTGCATCTAAGATTATGCCATGCCACATTGCTTGCAAAGAATATGTATCCACTGGCTGCTGACATCTCCCCCAATTCCATGAATAAATTTCCATCTTAACTGTGTGAAAATTACTGCCTGCTTAACATTCTTCAAAACACATGCCAGACTGCATGACTTTCCATTTCAGCATTTAGCAACACTTGTTAAAGCACACTGTTTAATTCTAAACTTGTTATTTATTCTTATTTATACAGATTAATACTGAAAAATACAACACAACCTCCTGAATAGAAGAAAGCTATAAACAAATCATGTTTCAAAAAATAAAAGGTACATTTGAGGGTCATAAATTATTTGTTTTCCTTCTAAAATAAGCTCCAAATAGGACAGTTTACTTCCACAAGACTATTCCTAATATGCTGGTATCAAAGCAGGCAAAAGGATGACACAAAATATCATTAATTTTAGTTAATATTATCAATATTCTTTTGCCCGAGGTCTAAAGACAGACAGCTAAAGACTGGCTGAGAAATTCAGAAATGGCAGATTTCAATCTGGTTATTTAATCCATTTCCTAATAGCTGAAGAAATACATGTTTCAAGCGTTCAGTCAGATTCCAGAATTTAATTGTCTACACAAATCATCAATGCAGAGCACACTGCTATGCAAATAGTTCATTAAAATTCAAGTTAAACCAGAACTCATTGATAACTACAGACTTTAACACAAACAAGCGTTTACTTGATGAAATCATAATGCAGGTTGATTTTTCTTTTATTGTATTGGTAATCTTAACGGGTTCTCAATCTGTAACATACAGAGCAATTAGAAAGCATCTAGTAAGGCTAAGTTGAAATCGTCTGTATTCTGACTCTTTGCTTGTATGTTTCTGACTTTTCCTCAGTTTCTCATCACGTATATGTTTAGCCATAAGACAGTCACTGATCTAATTTTTCTTTTGTCTCTCTCTATCTACATTTTGAGGTTTTACTTTGTTTTCATGTCTGCATTTCAAAAATGAAAATTTTGGATGTCTTTGAAACAGGTTATGGGTTCAAACATCAATTCAGTTGTCAGAGCAATATTATGACTTTTGTCCATCTTAAAATTTCTTAGCTGAAATTCAGAATACATTACACATTAGGGAACCTGGACACAATCCAAAAGCTTAACAGCATTAATTAATAACTGCATTTTCATAACTTTATGAACCACTGCTCTCTTCGCTAAAAAATTGAAACAAATTGCCAAAATCTCATCTCATCTATTAGACAGAGAAATGGATGTACAGGAAGTATTTTCTTCTTTTCTTTTTCCCCAAGTCTTTTACTGCACGGCAGTTTGACAGCAACATATTCCTGATGTGCTCCAAGTTTACTGGACAAACAGAATACTGAAGGCCATTGCAATACAGCACACAGCAACATAAGGGCTCTTCCGCTCACCTAAAAGAAGAAACAAAATTTATTGGCTAGCTCTCATGCACAAGCAACCATGGGGTCTTTTTTGTTTCGGGGCTTTGGTAAGAAGCCAAATAGTGAAAAGAGAAAGACCACACTACAGGTAGATTGATTCAACCAAGGAAATCACAGCCCTGATTTTTGGGGACCTGAGCAGGATAGCAGATGACTGGGGCTGTTGCAGTCTTTCTGTCATAGGGTAGCCATAAGTTGAAATAACTTGATAACAGCTTGAAGGTAAACAACGAAAGAACTATAGTAATACAAAGCAGGAAAAATACTGTATTTGCTGGTGTATGAGACACACTTTTTTCCCTAAAAAAATACCCTCTGAAAATGGGATGTGTCTTATACACCAGCAAATATGGTAATGCTAAAAATATAGGGAAGGGAGGGGGAGTGAAAGGAGTTCTCCCTGCCCAGGCAAAACAGGAAGGGAGGGGGTTGTGCAAGCCTTGATCTATAGGAACATAGATAGATGTTTCTACAGTTTCTCCTCACCTTCCCCTCCTCTCTTGTGCCTTTTGACTCTGCTGGGAGTTTCTGCCCAAGCAAAACAAGAAGGGAGGAGTGGTGGTACAGCACTCTTTTATTCCCTTCCTCTCCTATGCATTTTGACTCTTCTGGAAGTTTCTGCCCAAGTAAACAAGAAGGTGTGGGGGGTGCAGCACTCTTTTCATTCCTCTCCTCTCCTGGTGCGACACTCTTTTCCTTCCCTTCCTTTCCTGTGCATTTTGCTCCCCAGAG
Organism: Iguana delicatissima; assembly: GCA_948472985.1. Classification (NCBI taxonomy): domain Eukaryota; kingdom Metazoa; phylum Chordata; class Lepidosauria; order Squamata; family Iguanidae; genus Iguana; species Iguana delicatissima. The sequence continues at coordinate 1,277,880 of CAOKZL010000039.1, read as the reverse complement.
AACTAAAAAAATTTTTTCCTCAAAAATACCCCTTGAAATACCCCTTACGTGCTGGTGTGCCTAATATGCTGGCAAATACAGTAATATGGGAGTAGACAGGTTCAGGTGATGATTTCCTTCCCCTTCAACATCCATGTGACAGCAGAAAACATAAGAAGTGTATTTCTACAGGATTTTCTCCCTAAATTGATTCCAGTGAAGGTTTGCAAAGCTATAGCATTACAATGGGTTCACAAAATACTCTCCAGGAAGCTCAACAGTGATAGAGAAGATGAGAAGGAAGGGAAATTGTCCTGACTCCAGTAAGGGAGTGAAGTAAGCCACAAAATAAACATTGCTGGACCACTGGCACTTTGATCTAGGACCATATTCTTGAAGAATCAGCCTTTTGACAGCAAGTGAAACATATGTAAAACCTTCCCCTTGCATAAATGAGTATGAATTTGTCATCTAACACTTTCAATAAATATGCAATGACAGTCTCCAAAATGGTAAAATGTAAAAGAAGAGTGTATTAATAAATATGGTGGGGCATAAGTGCTGGGTGCATTCATTTGGTAACATTTAAAATTAAAATGGTAATTAATCAGTCAAAGAAAGGTTCTAATACATTCACCATGTAATAAAAATAAATAAAATTACTAATATTTTTGAAGCAGTGGAGTGTTCAAATGATTATGTATGCCAGTATCCTTTCAAACATGCCTGGCTGCCCAACACTGAGTAAGAAATCTTTCCACAGCAAGAAACAGTTCACTGACTTTTCCCACAAGAAGGGACACAATTACATTACAATGCATTGTCATCATCTGGCACACATTTAATTAAACTGCAAATAGCTGTGTGAATTAATGTCTGAAATTCTACATCTGTTGAGAATTAATACTGAGGAAGTTCACCTCCTACAGTTTTAAAGTTTTCATATGTGCAGTACTTTTCTGCTCTTAATTTTCTTGAAAGAGGCATCCATCATCCATTTGGATTAAATGTCTGTTTGCACTACTCAGCAAATAGACAACAGCTTGTCTGTTTAAAAGGTGCAGACATACAAAAAGGCTGCTTGAAGACAAGAAAAGAATTGAATTCTATATTGGTGTAGATTCGTGTTTATCTTTTATAGAAAGAGATCATGTGCCAATATAGTTGGAAGCAGTAAAACCCAAAGTACAGGCACTAATTTGTAACTTATTATAATCATGATAGAGCCATCTAAATATTACCCTAGCTTTTGGATTAAACTAAGAACAAGTTTTGGACAAGTGACTACTTTTTGCTTTGATGATTAGGAACCCAAAATCCTGCTTTTAAGACTGGTCAAATGACATTCTGGGTTTGGATATTTAACCCTTTCTGCCTTGGCCATCTTTTGATTAAAAAGTTTCCCTTCCTCATATTTATCCCTCAGAGATGGTGGCAAAGATAGAAGCATAATCAGGGTAAAGAGCAGGATGGGAACAATTTATACTGCTAGAAAAGAAAACAAAATAACTGCAAAGTCCTGAAATCTGTATCACATCTCTTTTGATTAGGTGCTATACAGCTTTATTGAATTTTTTAGAAGTTTAACTTTTTAAATTATTCAGTTTTTAGAGTACTTAAATTTTATTATTTCAAATTATTATTATTCTAATTTTAAATGGTTTAAACTGATTTTATTTTAAGTACTCAGAGACCTTATGATACATATATATACACTTTAAATAAATACATTATGAGATATTGTGAAATCATCTTACAGATTTCCTCATGGTAAATTTGACTATTTTAGATGCATCTTATTCCTCACATTTATCTATTATGCCCTTATCAGATGTATAGATTACCTTTACCCATTTCAATCTGGTTTCAAACCAGGGCAGAACACTGAAACAGCTTTAATCACTCCGACTGACAACCTATTCTGGGTGACAGATGGGGGAGTGCCACTACATTGATCTTCCTGACTTCTTGGAGGATTTTGATACCATAGATCATGATATCTTACTGCAGCAATTTCATCAGATAGGTGTAGAAGTTACTATGTTACAATGGTTCCACTCCTTTCTGTGGCGCCTGCATTATTAGAGTAACATTGGGGATATAAAGAAAGGGAGAGGATTAAGTCCAGCAGATACTGTCTCTTCTTCTCTGAATCCACAGCAGTGGCAGTTGGGATGGAGGGAGTGTCTTTCACCTGTTAACATCTATTAACAGCGCATTTTGTTTAGAGGCAGAACACAAATACTTACCAATTCTGGCACACTTCCAGAATATACCCAACAATCTGAAAGTACATTAAGAAAAATTAGGAAAAAAGGCAGTATTTCCTATAAGCTATAGTATTTCCTATAACCCATAATTTCATTTCACACTGTGGAAACAAATTTTATTGTACACCATCCTGACATCCTTGGATACAGGGTGGGATATAAATATTTTAATTAAAAAAATACAATTTAACTAGAGATACAGTAGCAATGGCTAGAATCCAAAGACTCAAGCATGCCCTGTGGAATTTTTAAAAACTTCTTCTTTGTCAAAGGCCTCTCATGATATTAATAATGGCATCTAAGTCTTCTTCATCCAGCAACTGGTTTGCCATGCAATTTATTTGGGAGGAAGCATTTTTTTAACCCATTCTCACCCTGAGTAGGTAGAATCAGTTACAGCTTCATTTGATTCCAGCCAATAATTCAGGATGAAATACTCATAGAGATGTGATGGGGCCAAGAGCCTGCATTGTCAGATGTACGTGATGATAGAGCTCTGTTGTTGTTGTAGCTACTTCTGACAATGTTACCCCTCAAAACCAACCTTTTAAGTGGTGCCACAACTAAAGTTGTCTGAGGGTCTGCAGATTGAGGTAGTGGGAAATGGCAACTGCAGTGCTCTTGTGGTTGTAGGGTGTGTTGATATGGGCAGTTGGAGACCATTTGGGGTCTTGCTGCAGCTGCTTGTCTCAACAGCCCCTATGACTGGGGTCCATGACCATACTTCTCAGTCCTCCAATCTCCAGAGCATTGGAAATCTTTCAGCTAAGGTGCTGCTTGGCTTAAGAGGCAGGTTTTGGGGTTCACATATGGCCATTAATGACTGCAAACATGAATCCCACAAGTTACCAGAGCCTAAGTCTGGCTTACAATTTTGTAAATACCAGGCTGGATATGACCTCTATATATGTCCTAATCTTTCAAGAAAAATCAGCACAGAGACTCCCTTCCAGATGTGGCCCTGTACGTGCAAAAAGTTATCATACGATACCACACTCAGGCACTAGATAGTAAGGACAAAAATAATGTCTGGGGTGGAAATGCTTGATTATAATGTCAGTTCTGTAACTGATAATGGACATAAAAATAATAAAAAGATACACAGTGATAAGACTGTATCAAGATCATGGTTAAACCATAGCAACTATGTGATCAGGATGCTAAAAAAACAACCACTTTTAAATGGCCTTTGATAAGAGAGATGATACACAGGAATTCTGACTGATAGTCTGCAATGGTGGTAAACTCAATGGACTTATCTCACACACATTAAAAACTATCTAAATTGGCAACCATCTCTTATCTTGTGGGAGGGAATTCCATAGTTGTGTGGTATGTGAAACAGTAGCTGTCCTGAATCTCCTACCAATTAGCTTCAGTGGATAACTCATAGTGGATTATTATGAGAAAGAGAGAAAGGATTCTTCTGATTTTTTCTCTCTGAAGTATCCATAATTTTATATATGTGTTGTACAATGTTATGATCAATGAATTCATACTGCAAAAGTTGGCTTTCCAGAATTAACAATTAACACAAAAATCTGATGTCAGTGATTATATTTGAAAAGAAAATACAACAAATAATAAACAAGCAACTACATCTATTTTGCCTTCCACTACATTGCAAGACATTCACATACCCCGTTTGATTGTTATCCAGTAATTTGGGAGCCAAAGATCGTATGTATGCACAGGTACATATAAGCAGCAAGATTACTGTCAGTAGACTCTGAAAATTGAAGATGGCAGACTAAAAGAAAAAAAGTGATACAAAACAAGGAATCACAGTTCAGCCTTTATAACTTCTTGTTACTACTCTGTAATTTCTACAACAAAAATAGGATTTCTGAGGGTCTACAAAATCAGGAACAAGAGCCACATGGTAGAGTGGTTTGAATGTTGGATGACAACTCTGGAGACCAGGATTGAATCCCCCAGCCATGGAAACCCACTGAGTGACCTTAGGCACACCACATACTCTCAATCCCAGAAACCCACGTGATAGGTTCACCTCAGGATTGCCATAAGCCAGAAACTACTTGAAGGCATACACAATCTCCTTAAACAAGAATCATCTCCTGGAAAAAGTATATCCAGATAGAAAACTTGAGTTTCTGGAACACTTCAAGGTTGGACGGGCAAGTGACACAACAGGAGGAAAGCAGATTTGCCTTCCTTTTGAACATTATTCCCCAATTCAGTGCTCTGTTCTTTCCCACAGGAGTGAATTGTATTCTCTCACTAAGGAAATAAACTAGGGTAGGGGCTTAGTCTTCTTCTCCCGACCTCAGCCAGTCTTCTCTTAACACAGTAGCCCAAGATAGAGAGCATGCTTTCCACACAGAAGGGCTTAGATTCAAAACCAAACATTTCCAAATCTATTCATACCACATCATTTTGAGTTTTAAAAGTAATTTGTGATATAGGAGAATAGTATGCTATTTGTACAAACAAATATCAGAAAGCCTACGATGAGCACAATTCAAACTTCCAGGGTTCATCTAATAAGAGCTCTTTGGCTCTCTGGCCTCAATCAAATCACATTTCCCCCCTCTCCACCAACCGCTACTTTGCAGTAGACAGCACACTAGGATGCTGAAGAGGTAGTGAAGGGAAGCAAGACCACCATCAGGCCAGCAACACCCATTCCAACAGAGGATGGGAAGCAAAGGCATTTTGTTGACTCAGATTAAAGGCAGAGACTTGTGGCTTCTTCTCTTTAAGTTATATGCATTTCAGCTAGTCTGTATAAGACCACTGTGATTAAGAATTATTGCTTCCTCCCTCCAAAAACTCTTTCCTTTGATGCCATCTCTTTCACATTATAATGACATGGCTGGGGATTGTTTTATAACTAATCTTTATAATGTATGCTGGAAGTGAGTTTTGGTTGAAAAACCAAATGAAAATCCTTCAAATAAATATCCTGCCTTGTTATATCTGACTTTAAATTCCAAAAGTCCCCGAGGTAGTCAATATTTTCTGGTTGACCGCAAGCTTCCAGATGATAAGCAGGCTTTATTAGAGCAAATGCTTGAATAAGATATATTAAAAATAAATGGAATAAAACAGAATATTTATTTTACTTAAAATGGATGCAATTGTGAAAGTGCTCTTGTACATAGTTTTTACAATGCTATTTAAAGTTACTTTATTTTATTTATTTATTATATTTGGATGCTCCTTTTTCTCCCAGAAGGGACCCAAAGCAGCTTCCAAAAATAAATTAAAAACATTAAAAACAATTAAAGACATTAAAAATATAAAATTCTGTAGCAATGTACAATTTTAAAAACAGGTTAATAAGTAAAGAAAAAGCTCCCCAGCTCATATACAAGCCTGCTTAAAAAGAAATGTTTTTGCCTGCCGGCAAAAGGAGAGCAAAGAGGGGACCAGCCTAACTTCCCATGGAAGAGTGTTCCACAGGGTTGGAGCACCCACTGACAAGGGTTTCTCCCGTGTCTTCACCAGGGAAGCCTGGGACTATGGCAGGACTGAGCCTTCCCCTGCAGATCTTAGGGCTCTTGCAGGCCTGTATATATAGAGAGAAAGTCTTTCAAATACTCTGGACCTAAGGTGTGTGGGACTTTACAGGTCATAACCATCACTTTGAATTATGCCTGGAAACGAACAGGTAGCCAGTGGAGCTGTTTTAACTAAGGAGTTATGTACTCCCTGTAACTGTCTCCGGTTAGCATTCTGGTAGCCACATTTTTAAGGTTAAAATCCTTCCAAGGCACTGTAAGAAGAAAAATAAAACTGCATTTTAAAAAATATAGTACAATAAAGAAATTAATAACAAAATGAGTTAGCTATGGTATAATTAAAAGACTAAGATTTCTCAAAGATCTCAGTGAAAAGGCCTGATGAACACTGAGAGCTGATTTTTGAGAACTGGAGTATTTCTTTGTATCACTGCCTAGTCTAAATTCACTCCAAAAAGCTGGGAAGAAAGGAAAAATACAAAGGGCAACTGCCATCTAGGAATACTTTGATTTTCAGAAACAACTACTACTGTTTTCAAATTAAATGATCACGTGATTTTTACCAACCACCATCTACCTGAAGCTCTTAGCAACTGCAAAACAACTAGAGTTAGTTTATCTGAAGTCATTTATGATGAAATAATCATTTTTGCAATTATCACCTATTTATAGATGCCCCTATTTCACTCCTGTTACATTCTCCTTCCTCAGTTATTTTCCACACTTATTTTATAGATGATAAGCTCCTTAGGGTAGGTACGAGAGCTCCAGAACTTTCATCCAGGGAGTTGGACTCTATGGCCCCTGAGGCCCTTTCCAATACCTATGACTAACATCATGCATGTTGGTGCCTCCACCAATCATTTAAGCCAGTGGTTCTCAACCTGTGGGTCCCCCAGATGTTCGTGGACTTCAGCTCCCAGAAGCCCTGAGCATTGACCATAGTGGCTGGGGCTTCTGGGAGCTGAAGTCCATGGACATCTGGGGACCCACAGGTTGAGAACCACTGGTTTAAGCCAAGTGAATTGCACTATGCATTGCAATGAAACATTTAGATGTAACTTACACATTCTCAATAGCGAGCAAGCACCACCAGAAAAGTGGAACATGAACATGGATACAAATGTGTTGCTGTGGGCCTTCAAGTCGTTTCTGACTTATGATGACCCTAAGACAAATTTATCCAAGGTTTTCTGGGGCTGAGAGTGTGTGATGTGCCCAAAGTCACCCAGTGGGTTTCCATGGCCGAGTGGTGAACTTAACCCTGGTCTCTAGATCGTAATCCAAAGCTCAAACCATTATACCACGCTGGCTCTAACAGATACAAACACATGTAGATATAAATCATTTTGTCAATACAATTCACTTCCTTTACACAGATGGCAGTTTGTAAATCACTACACCACCAGTACGGGTTAGAACTGTACTGCAATTCTACATAATGTTTTTCTCATTAACAACTTTTTAAAGCACACCAACGTTGCTCTGAAGAAAAGTGAAATGAAACCGTCACCATAGTTTTAATACTCAACATTAGCAAGCAAGAAAGTAACATATAAATAAGTATCGAGAAGGTTAGGAGCATTTCTGTACTAGACTGTTATAGTGCTATTACTCCACTTTCAACATCCTACGGAATCCTGGGGTTTGCAGTTTAGGGAGGGGGTTGAAATGTTACCACCGTGTACTGGCCTGGCCTTTGGTGAACCAAAGATATCATTTTGGTATCACAATTTGGCCCTGCTCTGCCACCAGCCAAGAGCATCAGGACAGAATACGGAGAAATGCAATGATTTCTAATTGGCAAGGCATGGCTACATTTTATCACCATATATGTTTAATCTGTATCCTGATCATATTTAAAGTGGTGTTAGGCCATTTCTGCACTACACTGATATAGTGCTATTATTCCACTTTCAACCTCCTGTGGAATTCTGGGGTTTGTAGTTTACTGAGGCCAAAGAGCTCTCTGGCTGAGAATTCTAAATGCCCCTCCCTCAACTGCACACCCCAGGATTCCATAGGAGGTTGAAAGCGGAATAATAGCGCTATAACAGCCTAGCAGAAACGGCCCACAAGGGTTAAAGAAAGACCCGACACTGTAACGTTTCCCACGAGGATTTCACCACCGTGTTCAACAGAGAAGAACGAGGGGTGATGCCTCACGCAAGACACCTCCCTAAATGCAACTGCTCATCTCGCAAGAAAAGGCCCAGTGACAGCGGGGGTTGGTTTACAACTCAGCAGTTGATTCCACGGGCTTCTTCTAGCAGGGACTGGCAATTTGGTTTCGCCCAAAATCTTTTAGAACAGACACACTTCTCGATTTCCCCCCCCTTTTTTAACTTTTACACTACGCTGCTCTGGAAGTCCAAAGGGGAGAACGTGCGCGAGAAAACTCGGCCAACGTTCCCCGGTGGTGGGAGGCCGCCCGAGGCCCCCTCCCTGCCAGAGGTCCAACCCTTATCTGCCGCCAGGCCTTGAAGCTCGCCCGGAAAAAGAAGAGCGAAGGAAACCCTATTTTCAACACGAAACCACAAAAGGCGCCTCGACCCCGCTCTCCGACCCCACATTTGCGCCTGGCTTACCATAGTTACGCGCCGCCGCGAGCCACATCACACACCCGGCAGCTAAGGGGCGGGACACGGAAGAACCAGTACCCTAGATCGCCTGCTGATTGGGTGAAGAAAAAGAAAGTCCCGGATTGGCGCAAGCGAAGGCGAGCTCCGTGCTCTGGTTGGACGAGATGAGCAGGGTGGGCGGAGCTACTCGTCAGGGCAACGGAACGGGGCCGGGCGGTTTATTCCGTTGGCTGAAGGAGAGGAGGAGGGCGGTAGAAATATTTAAAGAAGCTGGAAGTGGAAGTTTCAGTGCAGTGAGAGGTAGGAGAGGGGGAGGGTGCTGGTTAACGGCCCCACAGCTGTTTTACTAAAGGGTAGAGTGAGAGGCGGGGGATTCTGTGGAAAGGTTTCCTTTTCCTACTCGTCTCCCGTTCTCTTCCTGGGAAGAATGGAAGCGGCGGTGGCGCTCCTTTCCCGGCAAGAGCGCGCTGGCGGAGAGTTATTTTGGCAGCGTTTACCCTGCGGGGATTCAGAGGCTTGGGGTTTGCCCCCTCGCCCCTCCTCGTTAAGCTTGTTGCCTGTGTTGAGGTGGAACACGGTTTGCGAAAGTTACCTTGTTGGACTGCGTCTCCTAGAATTTCCCCGTCTGTATGCTGGGAGAATACCTCGTTCCTGCTGGAGTATTCTGGGAGTTGTCGTTCACGTTTCCAACAAGTGTGACGGAGTCCAACAGTCACGGGCCTAGATTCCATTATTAGTCCCATTGAGATTAGAACCATTGAATCAAGTGGATTTATGTACAAGTTGGCTCACTGTTCAAAAACGGATTGAACCCTTTTGTTGTAGGTGGGACTAACCTCCACTGTTCTAGCCATGAAGCTGGATAGTGCATAATTATTTGTCAAAACTTCAACCGTCTTGGATGGCCCATAACTGTTTGTTGAAACATTCAGTAGTTTTCAGTGGTGCATAGCTATTTGTCAAAACCTTTAACAGTCCATTTGATTCACTGGGATTGTAGAAATATCCATTGCACAGCAATACAATTAGCAGGCATATTGGCAACTATTCAACTGCTTTCAGAATGCCAGTATTCAGGAGAAGGTGGTGTAGTTCAACTATCATGTGAGTGTAGCCTTATACCATGTAACATAGGCCATTTCCGCACTGCACTATTATAGTGCTGCTATTCCACTTTCAGCATCCTGTGGAATCCTGGAGTTTACAGTTTAGGGAGGGTTCTTTAGAACTCTCAGCCAGAGAGCTCTTTGGCCTCAGTAAACTGCAAACCCCAGCAACATTTTGAAGATATGGCCTCCTGAGGGCCAATAAATAAAATATCATAACCACATCATGTTTTAGTTTCTGTGCTAAAGTAGTCCTCAAAATTCTCTGGGGAGAGGTGTCTTAAGAGGGTATCCTCTATGGACTCCTATAAGTGTATGTTTATATCCTTATTGACTTAATATGTTGAAATCCTGCGCTTATTCCAGAAATCTCAGGATAATGTTCATATGTTACCTCTTATAGCTTCATCAACCTAGGAGGTGGTTCATACCCTCCAACATTTCACAGAAGGGAGCTGGGGCATGTGTGGCTAAGCAACATCAGAATGTGGCCAAGAGGGCAAAGTTATTAATGAGTAACAACAGACAAGCTAGGAGAGGCTGCAGCAGTTTGCTTGTGCTCGAGTGTATTGGGAAAGGCAAGGTTTCACCTTGTCCTCTCATTTCCTCTTTGCTGAGTTAAATGAATATAAACTACTTCCGCACTATGAACTCAAGGTTGCAACAGTGGAAGTAAGTTGAGGACAAGGTGGGGGGAAGTGAGGGGAGGAAAGAGAAACCATGCCCTTTTCAAAGCAGCTGAAACAGTGAAAGGATTAATCCTGTCTGTCCCTGCCAAATCAGGACAGTTGCAGGGTATGAGAAGAAGTGAATGACTAAAGGTAATTACTCGGTGAGTGTTGTGGCTAAGAGGAAATATGATCCTGATTAGTAGTGTAAGCTGTGGGGTATTTACCTTTTGTTACAGTAGTAACAGTCTAACATACTGTAATTTTTCTGCAGCCCTCTCTTTCCTCCACTAAAAGCACTAAACCAAATACTTAAAGTGCATTATTTATATTTTAAAAAATTATTAAAATATTTATATCTTGGGCTATATCATACTGTCTCAGTGTGGTATACAGAAAGCACTTTAACCATTTTAAATAATACAATTTGAATAATATAAAACAGTAATTTGAACAGATTAAAAGCATCTTGAACAATTGGACAATTTAAAACAAGACAGTTAAAATCAGTTAAAGCTGTTTAAAATAATATAAAACTATAATGCATGTGCAGATTTTGATAAAATTAATTAGGTCTCAAAGACATATTTTTTCTTTCTGCTGGAATAGTGTCAGCATCAGCACTTCTAAAAGAGGTGTTCAAAGCCAGGGTGCCATAGAAGAGAAGGTCCTCTCCCGTATTCTCCCCTGTGTCTTGCGTGCACTGTTGAGGAACAGGAGAAAGACCCTCCTGCAGATCTCAGTCCTTTGGCAAGCATATATACACAAAGAAGTGCTCATCTAAGCGTCCAAGTTTCAAGCCCTCAAATTTATTGACTATTACTTGTTGGTTATCTTACAGAACCTTGGTTGCAAAATGCACCTTCACCTACTATACTGCTTTGACTTGTGGTGTAAAATACCTTTATAATTATCCATGAAGGAGAGCCATTCCTCCATAATGAGATTTTTGTAGTGGAAGTGGGGAATAAGAAAGAATGTGATAATCATTTGTTTTATGTAATACTTGTTCAGTCAATATTTTAAGAATGTTGAATGAAATTCTTACTCTTGTCTTTTAATGATAGGTGAATTTGTTTTAGGCTTAAGTTCTGGGTACATTTTGCCCCACTGGACTCAGGGGAAGCTTAGTTTGGGTGTATATGCATACAGTTGCATTGTAAATTGAAACAGTGTCACCTTGTACATGACACGATCTTTGAGGTTTGGGAACAAAGGCCAAAATATGATTGTGTCTTTCTGACAGAATTTATGTCAAATGAGAAGATTCACATTGCTGATTCCATAAAAACTCAAGCATTACTTTGATAGTTTGGACCAAGTGTCGAAGCATTACAATAAAGTGTGCAACATATCAAAGGTTTAAATGTCTGGTATCTGTAGAGAAAAACAATTGGTGATCGTTGGACCAATGATCTCACTTAGTTATACAGTTGGCCCTCTGCACACAGTAGGGTTAGGAGTGCAGGACCTTGTAAAAGTGGAAAAATCACAAATAGAAAAATAGAAAAAAATCACAAATATGTGTGTGTGTATCTTTGGGAAGTGGCCTGAGAGTGGGCACCCAGGGTCCAAACCAGGTCAGGGAAAGGAGATGGAAACGGGGTTGGCATCATGGTCCTATACTTCCTTTCTCTCACCTATCTCCCTCTTAGGGTGTGTCTGGGGTATTGGGAGAAGGTTTGTGGTACTGATCCGTCCTTAACTGGCCAGGCAGCAGTGGAGAAGGAGGAGGACCAGAAGCAGTTTTTTAAAGGGCTCTGTGGCCTGATTGGAGCTGCAGAGAGGGAAAGTTTCCTTGGCAAAGCGGCGCCTTAGGTGTGGGGGGCAGGAGTTGGAGAAACTCACAAATGATCAAATCCATGAAAGTCAAACTGGCAGATGTGGAGGGCTGACTGTAACTCAGCTTCCTATAGTATGCACGTCATATGTACAAATACTCAATTACCTAACAGTAAACAATACTGAGGCAACTCATGATAACGAATATCTAAAAAAAAGTACCATATTTGCCGGCATATAAGACACACTAGCGTATAAGATGCACCCCATTTATACACTGGCAAATACTATTTGCCGACGTGTAAGACGCGTTAACGTATAAGACGCACCCCATTTTTAAACAGTATTTTTTGGGGAAAAAGAGTGAGTCGTATATGCAAGCAAATACAATATCTTAACATTTGCTTTAGTTGGGGAATTTGTAGATGGACCATGCAGTCTGCACCCCTTAGTAGCATCCTTTTCCCTCCAAACTAAAAAGCCCCCAATGTTGTGACCCATCCTCAGGGGAATTGCTCCTTGATCATTTTGGTTCCCATTTGCCTTCTCTGCAATATTATTTTTGATATGTGGCAAGCAGACCAATATATTCCAGATGTGCTCACACTAGATTTGTGTAAAGCAATTCCTATGCCAGTAATTATCTTTCCTAATAATCCCTAACATGGTGTTAGATTTTTCACAGCTGCCAACACTGCAGTGGTGTTTTTATTGAGCTAACCACTATGGCCTCAAAAACATTTTCCTTTTTGGTCATTGTCAACTCACATAATTGTATTTTTTTTGTTCCAGTGTGCGTTGTTCTACATTTAATTACAGTGAACTGCATTTTATTGGCCTATTTTATTGCCCCTTCTTCTAGCTGAAGAGCTCCTTTGGAGTTCTCTGCCACTTTTTGTTTTTATCCTTAATAATTTGTTGTAAGCTATAGCTAATTGTTAATACATGCTTACTCTCCAGTCCTCTGATGCAGAGACCAGAAACAACATGTGACATATTTTTTGTTAGAAGATTAACATTTTTTCCTTTGAGTCAAAGTTTTAAAAAATAATAATGATAATGTATTTGAATAACTGTTCTAATTCTTAATGTTTCCAGATAAAATATTTGCACATCATTTGTGTCATCATACACTTGGCTCACATTTAGGTTATAATCTACCAGTGTAGAAACATACTGGTCAACTAGTGAAGGTATTCATTTTCCTCTTATATTGTAACTGCAGCTTGCAATCTACAGTGCTGTCCTTCTTTAGGACAACACCTTTGGATGGTGCCTTGACTAGATGCTTCCTTGAATTATATTCTCTCTCAGTATCATCCTAAGCATTTTGGTTAGAGTGATGTTTATATGACTGTTATAGTAAATTGCTTTTGGGGCTTGATATTGCTATGCACAGAAATTTTATGGGGGAGCCCAGGCTCTTTGAGGTTTCTGATTTGATTTTTACTTCTTTTGGTATACATATAGAGTCACCCCCTTGAGGCCCTTCCCTATCTTTTTCACATTGCTAATATCCAGAGATAGCTGTTTTACCCTGGATTATGTTGGAGGAAAGCAGAATCTCTGGGATGACAATAATAATATATATTAATAATTTTTTTATTTCTTACTGGTCCTCCTTCAAGGCTTGACATGGGGTACAACATAAATTAAAATATACTTAAAACACATTGTAGGTTAAAATTCACTAAAAATACATAAAACCATTTAAAATACAAATATGTCATAATTAAAATGCATCACAACTAAAAATAATAACTAATAATAATAGACTATATATATCTCTAATGTGTACTATTTTGTGGTAGGATATATAGTCAAATCTCTCAGTATATGTGATAAAAAAAGGGCAGTTTCTTTATTCACCTGTAAAAGACCCTATGAGAGTCAGCATGGTATAGTCCTTTGAGCGTTAGATTACAACCCAGGAGACCAAGGTTCGATTCCCTGCTCAGCCATGGAAATCCACTGGGTAACCTTGGATGTATCACACAGTCTCAGCCCCAGAAACCTTGTGATACGTTCGCCCCAGGGTCACCATAAGTTGGAAATTACTTGAAGGCATACAACAACAACAAATGTATCCTGTTTGCAGTATTAACATATACAAAAATCTGTTGGTCATCTGTTTTGGAGTCATCTGTCCTAAGTAGATAACAAATTATCAATATGCCTGATACTAAGGAAGGCTGTTTGAGCTCTTATGAACATTAAGGTAAGCTCCAAAACATACTGAAAGCTGTTGCAACTGGGCCAGATGCTGAACAGTATGAGTCATTTCGCTGCATGGATAGTTAACCACACAGCTGCATTCTGATGAATTGAAACTTCTGAATTGCATTTAAGAGTAGGTCAATGCAAAGTATACTTCACAGTAGTAAATTGTTATGGTTGTCATGTGACTGAGAGTGCTTTTGTCCCTGTGTTCCAGGAAGTGCTGCAGCTGAGAAATCAGATGCAACTTCCAAAAAATGCATCCCTAGCTAACACTGGGGGTTGGGCATCCAGCTGTAATGTTGGATTTTCTAGGAGAACACCTGGGCTCTAAGTTGCTGCTGATCCAACACTTAGTTAGAATGAGTAAGAGTGATTTAACTGCAGTTATATAGTAAACATATAATATTAGGTGTTAATTTCTATAAATAGTAAGAATAGTTTGTCCCTTTGTATAGTGTTATTCTGTGTTAAGTAGATAAGGATATATGACAGATATGGAATGTGGAGTGAAGAGTGAATTTGCATATGGATGCTAGTAAGAGTGGATGAGAGTGAGTTAGGAGCAAGTCTTTGGAGAAGTAGATACAGAGACTGTTATTTAGAAAGTAGATGGAACTAATAGAGAAAGGGACTGTGCGAGGCGAAATTGTGTGGCTTGGTTAAGATGTAACGGTAGTATTGTATTATCTTTTGGTTGCATTCATTTAGGACTCCTGAGGTGCATGAAGATGACAGATCTAAGATTAGTTTATATTTACTGGTACTTTGTTTCTGTTTTTAATTGCATATCCTTCATATTGCGAAAGTTGCAATCAAATCAACTTTGCTGCAGAAGGCAATTGAAAGTTTAACTGACCATTAGTTAAAATGATCCAGGAATCCTGTATGGGTGTGAGAATAAAGGCCAAACAAAATCCCATCCAAAACATAGAAGAATACAGGTGGCAGGAAACCGATTATGACTGCGTTGGAGTCTTTGATAAGTGTTGGCTTAAGTTTCCTTCATCAGATCCAAAGGGTTTTTTTTTTGCTATGAAACATGCTGGAGAATTGAAGTTCATTGTGTCTCTCTTTGGGAAAAATGATCTACAGCGATCATAAATGTTTGTAAAAGTATTGTTTTAGGTCCACTATCTGATTTCAAAAATGAAGAACTGTGCTTCCTTTGTTGGAGAAAAAAAATGACCTGAAAATATGAAAATTAGACTGAGACATTTTGGCAAAAGAAAGCAGGAAACAAAGGAAATTCAGAGCCGCACTGAACTGTCTGGGTTTTTCTTTACTATAAAATACATTTGTGTGAACTTCAGTAAAATCTCTAAAAACTATAATCAAAGCATCATGGTTGCAGTTAGAACAATTTTTAGGCATAACATTCTGATCATGCTGATGTTGAGGTGGTAGTGTTTTAAACAAATTCTTCAACATTGGGACTGAAAGTGGTTTAGGTAAACTTTATATATACTACATTATTTGCTGTCTGTTGAATGGAAGCAAAATACCTATCAATTCAGAGGTATTTTGAAAATGTGAAGAAGGATAAGATGGAGTGGGAAACAGCGCAGTTTTCAGCATTATGAGCACAGCAACAGGAGTATCATTCTAATGCATTTGTTTTACCTCTAACTATATCCAGATCAATTTAAAAAAAAATCTTGTGATGAGTGACTTCTGGGATATTTTCTGACCCATAGAAATGCTCATGTATTTCAGAGTATAAAAATGGCTTTTGTCCAGAGAAGTGTTTGTACCTGTGAAATGAAGGATATTCCTTAATACCCAAACACTCAGAACCAGAAAGCACGTGTTCTCCTTGGGTAGAAGATTTGTTGTGAGTAGCTGACAGAAACTCTGCTCAGGGGGGAAAAAAAAGGAAAAAGGAAAGAAAGAAAGAAAGAAAAGAAAAGAAAAGAAAATTAAAAATAAGCATAATTTTGGTTTCCCAAAAATTCTTCTGTTACATATCTAGTTAAGGGGAAAAAATCTTGTTTTGAACTCAGACTTGTTCAGGACATAAACCATGAAGAAAAATAATTGTTTTAATTCCCTTAAAGGAAGACCTATGGATTAATAGTTTTATTGCATAATTTTCTGCCCAAATAATAAAATAGTTTCTGCTGAAGGAAGTGTCTTCCACTGACAGGCCATTCTTTGTGCCAGAATCTCTACAGACAAGCACAGTATGTCACTTCGATGTTGCAATGGCCCTTGCAAGCAAGCAGAGGTGTATCTAGGGTGGGGCAACTAGGGTGTGTGCTCTGGGCACCAAAGCCATAGGGTGCAAAGAAACCAACCCCCCATCCTGCCTGGGCCTGGCCTGCTGCTGACCCCCTGCCCCTGCCACAGTCCTTCGTGGTCTGGTGTAGAGGTGGCAGCAGCAGCAGCAGCCCCCCTGCCTGCTGCTGCCCCCCTGCTTGCCACTGCCCTCTGCCTCTACGAGGTCCTTCCTGACTTGGTGCAGGAGTGCGGCAGCATGCATATGTATGTATGTATGTATGTATGTGTGTGTATATATGTATATATATATATATGAGAGAATGATCAGTTCACTAGTTTAGTAGATGATGGGAGCATTATAGATGTTGTTTATCAAATGCTTTGCTGAGATCCAGATAAAGTCCCCCATGATATTTTGATTAGCAAACTGATTAAATGTGGAATGGATGGGAACACTGTCAGACAGATGCAGAGTTGGAAAACTGTTCAAAGAGTCATCAAAGAGTCTCTGAATCTGCTCCAACAGGCTATGCTTCAAACTGGAGGGAAGTCTCAACTGGAGAGCCTCAGGGGTCTGTTCTGCGGCTGACACTTCAATATTTTTATCAATGACTTAAAATGATGTTGGATTACTTTGCGGATGATACAAAACTGGGAGGAGTAGCTTACCACTGGCAGATAGGAACAGAATTCAAAAGGAACTTGATAAATTGGACTGGAACTAGTAGAATGAAATTCAGTAGATACAAGTTCAACATTCTACATTTAGACCACAAAATGAAATGCTCGCTTATAGGATGGGAGATACTTGGCTTAGCAGCAGTATGTGCTGGACCTTCAGTTTCTCATTGACCCTAAGTTGAACAGGACCTAGTAGTGTAATGTTGCAGCAAAGAAGACAAATAATTTTTCAGCCTGCATTAATAGAACTGTAGTTTTCAAGACGAGGGTTCCACCATCCTCTGCAATAGTTAGGCAACATCTGGAGTAATGTGTTCAGTTCTGGGCACTTCATTTTTCAAAGAATATAGACAAATTGAACCAGATTCAGAGAAGGGCAACAGGGATGATAAGCAGTATGGAGAACAAAACATATGAGGAGAGGTTGAAGAAACTGGGCATGATGAAGAGAAGACTGAGAGGGTGACATGATTACACTCTTTAAATATCTGCCACAGAGAGGAGAAGGAGGAGGATGCAGGTTTGTTTGCTGCTGCTCTAGAGGGTAGGACCAGGTCTAATGGTTTTAAGTTTCAGGAGGATAGATTTTGACTGAATGTTAGGAGGAACTTCTTGATAGTAAGATTGGTTCAGCAATGGAACCAATAACCTAGAGAGGTGGTGGGGGTGTCTCTCTCTGGATGTATTCAAAAAGAGACTGGACAGCTGGAGATGCTTTAGCTCGAATTCCTGCTTTGAGCGACCTCTTGCAGTCCTATGATTCTGTGATTTGTTTATGCTCAGTAAGGCATTCTGGAGATAGCTGCTGTTTACTTTGCCTATTGTAGGCAGGCACACATGGTTACAGTAGGAGTACAATCCTATTCTTTCCCATCTTAAACTGTATTACTGTGCTTACTGTAGACATGCTGCTGGAATCCAACATCCAAACTCTGTTTCTTCAGCCGTCTTTCACCATCATTCCAATGCTCACGCTACTAAAAAAGTTCCAGCTACACAGAGGACAAGGAGGAAAAGCAGCAGCTGTGTGACTATAAATAGACTTTGTAAAAAGAAGCTTCATTGTCAGAGGCTTTGTTAACTGAGGTGTGCCTGTACTTCTAATGAACAGGGAGAGTATAGCTTTTTCTGTTGAATGGAGCCAATGTATATTAGGTCTTTCGTTAGATGACTTCTGCCAGTTCCGAAATGGTAAAAAAATTGTCCCTCACCATTCAGTGTGGAAACATGTTTCAGCTCGTGCTATCACAACACCATAGCTAACCTAAGCTTCCTATTGTGTACTATACACCTGTCTAAGTAAATGTCTCCCTGCAGAGGACGCATCTTAGGATTACATTATCACCATACTTTTATGTCTTCTTTTATGGTTTACTTGACATATGTTGTTCGGAAGGGCATTTATCTTTAAGCTCAGCCTTTCATCTCTGCGTGTCATGATGTCAGTATCTCAATTTGGTCTTTCCTGGACAGGATTCAGTGACTGTGCACTTGCTGCCTTCCTACCTTTGACTGGTTTTTTTTTTGGGGGGGGGGTGGCAAGCTTTATTTATAATCGAAGCTCTCACTCTTATAGAATCATAGAATCATAGAAATGTAGAGTTGGAAGAGACCACACGGGCCATCCAGTCCAACCCCCTGCCATGCAGGTACAGCCTCAAAACACTCCCGACAGATGGCCATCTAGCTTCTGCTTAAAAACCTCCAAGGAAGGAGACTCCACTACACTCTGAGGCAGCATATTCCACTGCCAGACAGCCCTGATTGTCAGGAAGTTCTTCCTGAGGTTCAGGTGGAATCCCCTTTCCTGCAGCTTGAATCCATTGCTCCTTGTCCTGGTCTCTGGAGAAGCAGAAAACAAGCCCTCTCCTTCCTCTACATGGCATCCCTTCAAATATTTAAACATAGCTATCATGTCCCCTCTTAACCTTCTCTTCTGCAGACTAAACATACCCAGCTCTCTAAGTCTATTCTCATAGGGCATGGATTCCAGGCCTCTCACCATTTTGGTCACCCTCCTCTGGACTTGCTCCAGCTTGACCATGTCCTCCTTGAATTGGGGTGCCCAGAACTGGACACAGTATTCAAGATGAGGTCTAACCAAAGCAGAGTAGAGTGGTACCAGTACCTCCCTCGATCTAGACACCATACTCCTGTTGATGCAGCCGAGAACTGCATTGGCTTTCTTGGCTGCCGCATCACACCTAGATCCCTTTAACACGTGCTGCTAGCCAGCCACGTGTCCCCCATCCTATACTTCTGTATTCCATTTTTTCTACCTAAGTATAGGACCTTACACTTCTCTCTGTTGAATTTCATTTTGTTAATCTTGGCCCAGCTCTCCAATCTATCCAGGTCATTTTGAATTTTGATCCTGTCCTCTGGCGTATTAGCAACCCCTCCCAATTTGGTGTAATCTGCAAATTTGATGAGCTTGCCCTCTATTCCTTCATCCAAATCGTTGATAAAAATATTGAACAGCGCTGGGCCCAGGAGAAAACCCTGTGGCACCCCGCTAGTCACTTCGCTCCAGGATGAAAAGCAGCCATTAGTGATCACCCTTTGGGTTCGGACGATCAACCAATTACAAATCCAACTAACAGTAGCCCTGTCCAGCCCACATTTTACCAGCTTCTTTGCAAGAATGTCATGGGGAACTTTGTCAAAGGCCTTACTGAAATCGAGATATGCTACATCCACAGCATTCCCTTCATCTATCAAGCTAGTAACTCTATCATAAAAAGAGATAAGATTAGTTTGGCATGACTTATTTTTGAGAAATCCATGTTGACTTCTCGTGATTACCACCTTGCTTTCTAAGTGATTATAAACTGATTGCTTAATGATCTGCTCCAGGATCTTTCTGGGTACTGATATCAGGTTGACTGGGCGATAATTAACTTTGCTGTAGCATGTTTGAGCCATAAAACACCATGGCAGATTTTTAAAAGTACATTATATTATGGACAAAAAAGTGCCCTACTTCAAAATGCTATAGATTTGTTGGGACAGTTTTTATCTCAGCTGTTTTGGTCCTTTTGAAAAAAAAAAAATCAGCTGTGTACATGACAGATGTCTGAAACCCAAGGATATAGTTTATAGCATTTGGAGTGACAGTGTTGTAAAATGCCTACCTTATAGGTATAGTTATGTGTGGATTTTCCTGCAAAATTTGATTTGAGGCAACTGAAATGACCCATCTACTCAGATGAATGTTTAAAATGTTGCCTCATCATTGGCATCTTTCTGCTGTTTGCTTCATCTTATCTTCTTTCTTGGCATTTTGGAGCAGGCAGAAGCTGATAGTTGCTCTTGCAGGCAAGATATACTGTGCTGATGCAAGTGCACATCTTCATGTTCAACCTCATATGACATTTGCCACATACTAAGGCTGGCAAGGAACCATGTGCCATGTGAATAGGATGGGGTTGTAATTGCTGCTGTAATTCTTTTTTTCCTTTCAGATTCACACACATGTTCCAAAATCATAATGGCTGAGGTTTGAAACACCTGCTGCTGAAACCTTTCTTGCTTCAGGCACTCTCTCAGAAACCAGCCCCTGAAAGCCAGAAATGAAAAGCTGAAGTTGAAATATATCAATGATACTCTGTGGACCAGTGAAGAAAATCTAAGACTTGGCTTCTGTATTGTTCCTGAGTGCTATCCAAAGCAGCATACAAAATCATTTTGTCAACTAGTTTTTTAAAAACTGTCTTGTTTATTCATCAGGGCTGTGAACTGTCATTGTTAAGGGAGCAGACTCCAAGTAATTACATGCCAGCCAACAGCTGATTCTGCCCCAGAAGGAAGGATTGCCTAATAAAGATCATAGATGCCAAACACCAAAGACACAAAGTACTAAAGATGAGCAGCTCAATCGTCAACTGTCTGATGCTCTCAGTACAGTCAGTGATGTACAAATTTGGGGTGGAACTCAGTTCTTTCCACCTGCAACTCAGTCTTTGTTTCTTAAGAATTATATGGTGAGGTGTTGATATGTAATATGACTCTTTGTGCCTGTGGGAGCAAAACACAGACTTTCCTATTGCTGTAATCAAAGAGCTTTCTTAAACTGTTTCTTTGTATTAATCAAGGGACAGTAAGACCAAGTGGTTTAATTTTACAGATGTAGCAAATGTATTAAGACTCACAGAAACAGCGTGCTTAATTCTTTAAAGGCATACTAGGGTACTCGCATTTGATTGTTACTAATTCATAGAAGCTTGTTAGAGGATTTTAAAAAAAACATGATTTCAGTATCTTCAAAATGAAGTGGTGCTGGCCAATATTTGGTTTTACCAGTTTGACTTAATTAAGCAATGACAATATTGTACAAGAAAAATGCTGACAGTCACCATTCACCATATCAGTCACTTTCAAAAGCTTTGTTTAAAGGCTTGTGAAGCATTTTAAATGTTTTAATTTTTTTAAATGGAAGCAAACTGTGTGTGATGTTTATTTAAAAGGCTTCAGAAAAATCCACAATTCTGCATTTGGATAGAAGCTGTGTTGATGGTTTTGAAATGTATGAATTTTTGCCTCAGACACAGAGGTCTAATATTGTGGTTTGGTTCTGTGATCTTTCAGCAGAATTTGAAAAAAAAAAAATGATTTTGAAACTATGTCCCATCCAGGACAACCAGTTGCTTGTATTTCTGTGGAATTTTGTAGCTACCTCAAAAGTAGTGACAGATTTGTCATTCTGGTTCAGGGGAACTTGCATCTGTTTTTGTGTCTTACTCAGATGCTTTGTTGCATTATGTTGTGTTAGGCTTTTCCAGACAGCATTTGGTCTTATGCATATCAATAACATCAACATGTTTCAGAGCCCACAAGACACTGCTATAAGGGCTCTCTGTTCATCCAGGCCAACCCACAGGAGACTGAAAAGCTATCTGTACCATCCGCAATCTTTTTGCAAGTTGAGGTTACCAGTATAAAGCAGAGCTTTCTTCTCCTTAATAACTGTGGGATTTGTGAGAATACCTGACTTCCAGATGCCTGTAGCCTTGGCATGCACTGATGATAATAACTGTTTCAAGATCTCGAAACCTCTGACAGAACTAAAATGGATTAGTACAATGAGTTCTTGTCTTGATTGTTCTCTGGTGACTTTGCTTTATTTTTAATGCCAAAAGCCCCCTTCCCATTTTCTACATTATTTCAGTAATTTTTAAAGAATCTTAGTAAACAAATAATATCTAATTACTAAAAACTTGTTCTAACCCTTTGGCTTACTTATTTCAGCAATTCATGCCCAGTCAAGGGTAGAGTACTCATTTTCATGTATAGTTTGACCATATTTTTCCAGCTGATACTGTGACTATGATTTCTGCTTTATGGGCTAAATCCAGTTGCTAGCCCAAGCTAGAGTTAGACCCACTGAAAGACTGAGACTTTTAAAATTAACATTTCTGAAAATTCCACTGATTCAGTCAGGCTGTTCTAATTTGGGACTAACAACTGGATTTAGTTCTATGCCTTCGGCGTTATTTTAAGTGAGTTGCTCCCCATGTCTTCTAAATGTATTTTGTAGTGCAGCTGTTTTATAACATTTGGAGCTGAGTCTCACTGTCCTTAAAGAGGGGAAAGCTTTTTGGACCCAGATCCAGTCATGCATGTAAGCAGTTTGTATATTGCTTTGGTATTGTGTTTGTATATTGTATATTGTTAATGTTTGCTTTGGAGAAGTACAGATTCTTTGGTGGTTCAAGGAAATTATGTTTAGATTCTTTGTTTTAATTCTGATCAGTGCTATAGAACATTTGTTCTTTTAATATGAAACACAATATTCTGTTTCAGATTATAAAGGAAATGCAGGTTTTGTTTTGTGTATCAGCTATGAAAGTTATGTGGAAAAGAAATTAAGTTTATATTATTTTGTCTCATTTAAAATATAGGTTTTATGTTTATAAATATTAATTTATAGAACCCTGCTATTCTATAGCTTGCCAATATTATATTTTGAATGGTCATCTTTTTCTTTGAATATATTAAATAGTGCTCCTCCTCTCATTTTTCATAACAGCTGGCTAGAAAGTAATGGAGAAGAAAGTGAGAAGAATCTGTCCTGTTTCTGAGCCAAGTACAACCTATTTTCTGCAAATAGCCTGGCAAAAAGATTTGGGCACTGGCTTTGATGTTACACTTACTGATAGCCAATCAGCTTGGACTGGGAGAGGTGATATATTATCTTTATTTTATTTATTATTATCTTTATTTATATCCTGCTTTTTTCCTGTTAAGGATTCAAAGCAGCTTACAGTAGTATTAAAAACATAGTTAAAAATCATGAAATATAAAAGTTAAAACACAAATTAAGCATATTATTATTATTAATATTATTATTATTATTATAGTATAACACTTTGCCTTACCATTTATTACTGTGTGTTTGTGACAAGGATTTCTGCCCATCTTTTCTTGTAGTCTTATATACGCAATGATATATATAAATTAAGACTCCCCTAGACCCTTTCTTATTGAGGCTGACGATGTAGGGTTCTATATGCCTATAATGATAGCCAGATCGATAGGATACGCTTTGCTATTTGCTAAAATGCTTCTGATATTGCCATGTTTAAAATATCTTTTCATGAATTACATTCCCAGAATATTTTATTTTGTATATCCTAATTCAAATTCATGTGTAAGTATAAGTCTTCCTCAGTTTATGTGGGCTCTAGTCCAATGGAATTGTTCATACGTGTATAGGAAATCTGAAGAGAAACCATAGCGTTCTTAGTATTTCATCACTACCCAACCCAAGGCTGACAAATCAAAATT
Organism: Iguana delicatissima; assembly: GCA_948472985.1. Taxonomy (NCBI): domain Eukaryota; kingdom Metazoa; phylum Chordata; class Lepidosauria; order Squamata; family Iguanidae; genus Iguana; species Iguana delicatissima. The sequence continues at coordinate 1,254,104 of CAOKZL010000039.1, read as the reverse complement.
TTTTTAATATTGTGCAGTGACTTGACACATTGCATGCAGATGATACAGCAATGAAAAATAAAGAGTCCTGAGTGCATAACTGTACATACATAGTTCACTAGAATATGTGCTCATAGAACAGGAGTGGGCACCTTTCCTGTCTTGTAGGGCTTCAACTTCCCTTATCTCTCCCCCTTCACTCTGTTGCTTGGGGAATGGGCTAGTGGTAGTTGCAATCCAATAACATGTGCAGAATGACAAACTGTCCATTTGTTACTTAGAAGTTAGCAGTACTCTCCTATACATACCCATTGAAACATAAGACCCATTGAATTCAGTGGAACTTACTCTCAGGTTTGTGAGTATAGGCTTGCAGCTTATTTTATTTACTTTTTTTTTAAAAAAAGAAAAAGTGTTTAACGTATTTCCCAGTAGCTCAAGATCTTCAGGTGGTTCACAAAATATGGCCTTTATTAGTTGTATTAGCTTAACCTCCTAAAAAAATTAAAACAGCTACAAATTATAATCAAGAGTTGAACTAAGAAGTAAAAAGTAAAAGCACTTTTTTAAAATGAGGAATTATAAAAAGCCTGGGAGATCAGAAAGGTCTTCACCTGGTGCTGTAGAGCTTTTCAAATTATCTTGTAGAACTTGTTGGCAGAGTTTTACACAGAGGTGTATGTAAGATGAGTCAGTTAGGTGAGCAGACTGGCACAAGAGTCACAAAGGAAAACATTTGCCAAGATCATCTTTGAACTCTTGTGCCAATTGTTGTTCTGTAGTGTAAAGACTGCTCTTTGGTTACCCAATGGTAGCTGGACAGCCCACAGCCACTGATTTGCTACCAAAGTGCATCTGGATGTTGTATAGCTATCATTGCACAACAGGCGAAGTAGGAACAGTCTTTATCCACCCCCCGCCCCTTCCAATAGGATACAGCTACTGCTTCCCACCCAGTTGCATAGTGGCAAGCCAGATAATTCCTGGGTTCAACTCATAATCACTCAGTGACTAGAGAGTGAAGCCGCACCAAAGAGCAGTTGGGCTTCTTAATTTATTTTGGAAAAACCATTGCATGAGGAAGTACAAGATACCTGCTTGTACAATGGATGAAACTTGTTCTTATTTTTTTTTATTTTTGTAGGTAGATACTGAAAAAAGGGGTTCCCTTCTCTCCATGCTCTAATTTTAAATCAAAAAGAAGGAAAAGAGTAAATAGATGAGTGGGAGAGGAACCTTGGTATGGAAAGACCCCTTTACTTCTATATCTCCTCTGAACTGAATTTGGGATTTTAGGTTCTAATCTAGTGTACAGCATCAAAACTTGTCAAATTGATTGCCAGCATGATGTAGTGATTTGAGCGCTGGACTACAACTCTGGAGATCAGGGCTTGATTGCTTGCTTGGCCATGGAAACCTACTGGGTGACTGTGGGCACATCACACACTCCCAGGCCCAAAAACCCTGTGATAGGTTCATCTTAGAGTCACCATAAATTGGAAATGACTTGAAGCATATAACAACAACAACAAGCATGGCTAACTTGGCATAGGTTCACACTGTTTTTATTTCTAAAACATTTGACAATGTTAGCTTATTGTTTGGTAACGTAGAAGAAGATACCTACTATTTAAGACCAAAGACTTACTAATACAGAATGGTTTTCCCACAGTGGCTAACCCAACACTTGGGAATTTAACGGTCAGAACAAGAGTACAATTGTGTGCTCTGACAACTGGTATTGAGAGGCATATTACCTCTGATACTAGTGATCCTGTTGGTGGTATTCAGTGATAACTTCATACAGTGGATGTACCTTCTGGATCTGCGAATGTAAGTGATCGTGGAGTGCCATATTCTGTACCTAAAATGGTGACAACATGTTTGCAGACATGTTGAAGCATCTGTACACATGTCACTGCCATTTCATAGTATGGGATGTGAGCATTCTCATATTTTATCTTTCATGAGGGGTCCTGGAACAGATTCCTTGCAGATATGGATGGTCCGTTGTACTCCATGAATTCATTTGGTCTGTTCTTAAAATTGTCTATTATGGTAGCAATCCCAATGACTTTTGGTTGCTAATTCCATAATTTTAATTGCAATATGTGAAATACTTCCTTTTGTTTTCAGTAGATCACCACCGGTAGATCAGATCTGTAACCTGTGGCAGCACCTTTAAGACTAAATGTATTTTTTTATTTTAGCATGAGCTTTTGTGGGTATAAACCCACATCTTCAGATGCAGTACAGAGTGATATTAAAGCCTCAGGTTATAAAACGTATTTATATTGAGGTGGGTGTGGAATAGAATGTAATAGGATCTGGAAAGATGCAGATCATGTCCCTTGCCCTAGATTTTCAAAGAGCTGTGAGATGATACAAGTCTTTGAGATCTTTGCAGTGGTCAATTAGCGTGGATATGTGGAAACAAAAATCAGCTTACCAAAACTCAGTTTCCATTGGTTCAAAACTCTCCCTGAGAAGATTCCTTTTGTTATATTTGCACTAGCAGGGACTCTTGTATTAATATATGTAGTGCACCATGAAGCCATTGTCTCTGTTCATAGCTCTGCTAATGGATTGGAATTTATGAATATAGTACTTTCTCTTTCAAGTCTTCCTTTGTAATTTCCTTATTCAAGGACTATGACCTGTAAATCCCTTATTGTACATCCAGGAAGGTTGAAATGTTCTGCAACTGGTTTTGGCGTATTGCCTTTTCTAATCTCAGATTTGTGTCGGTGAAGACTGTGCTGTTTGTCCAATGTAGAATGGCATTGCTGGCATAGGATGATATATATCATTTTGTAGGAACAGCAAGTAAAATGCACCTCTGATGTTGTGGGTGATGTTATTGGCCCCTGTAACATTGCTCCCAAAATAGATTTGGAGACAGAGTTGGCACTGTCTTGTCCATGTACCAGTGTTATGTATCCTGTTGTAAGCTGAAGGACCTTCATGCACAGGTTGTCATTTCATTTCTTCTACCTGTGGAAGGACATGGCCCATGAAGGGAAAGAATAGTGGAGATCAACAACTGGCTCCGAAGATGGTGCCGCTGGGAGTGATTCGGATTTTTGGATCACGGCCTCTATTTCCACAAAGATGGTCTTCTGGCAAGCGATGGCCTGCAGCTTACAACCGTTGGCCAGAATGTTTTTGCTAACAGTCTCGCAAAATGGATCTGGAGGTCTTTAAACTGAGTTTGACTGGGGAGGGGGACAGTATTATTCTGGGCAAGGATTCAGTGAGTGCTGCAAAAAATAGCTCAAATGATATAGACAGGGCAGGCCAAGTAGAACTAGAGACCAACAGGGAGAGGGAATGTAACTTTAGTACAGGACTTCCACAAAGGGCACATCATCTCAAGTGTCTCTACACTAATGCACAGAGCATGGGGAATAAGCAAGATGAACTCCAACTCTTAGTACAACAAAATAAATATGATTTAATAGGCATCACTGAAGCCTGGTGGAATGAATCTCATGATTGGAATGTAGGAATGGGGGTATAACCTTTTTCGCAGAAATAGACCAAACAAGAGAGGAGGAGGAGTAGCCTTATATGTCAAGGATGTTTTCAGCTGTGAAGAAATCCAGGACTTAAATCTGGGAAGCCAAGTCGAGAGCATCTGGGTGAGAATTAAGGAAGTGAGAAACAATAGGGATGTGATTGTGGGGGTTTACTATAGACCTCTGGGCCAGCCTGAGCACTTGGATGACGCCTTCCTGGAGCAGATGACCACACATTCAAAAAGGAGAGATGCTGTGTTAGTGGTAGATTTCAATTATCCTGATATTTTTTGGCAATCAAATTCTGCAAAGACCACAAGGTCCAACAGGTTCCTTGCTTGCCTTGCAGACAATTTCATGGGCCAGAAGGTGGAAGAGGCGACAAGGGATCAGCTATTTTAGATCTGATCCTGACCAACAGGGATGACCTAGTTGATGAGGTGGAGGTGGTGGGATCCTTAGGACAGAGTGACCATGCTCTTTTGGAATTTGTCACAGTGGGAAGGAGAAGCCGAGTGTAACCAGACACACATCCTAAACTTTAAGAAAGCTGATTTCTCTAAACTTAGGGAATTACTTGCTGAAATCCCGTGGTCAAGAATACTAAAAGAGAAAGGAGTTCATGGCGGATGGGAGTTTTAAAACTGAGATACTGAAGGCACAATTGAAAACTATACCAATAAGGAGGAAAAATGGCAGATGTCTAAAGAAACCGGAATGGTTGATGAAAGAACTCTCAGCTGAGCTAAATGTTAAAAGAAACATGTACAGGAAATGGAAAAATGTTGAAACCACCAAAGAGGAATTCAAGCAAATAGCCAGGAGATGTAGGGAGAAGGTCAGAGAAGCTAAAGTGCAGAATGAACTCAGGCTTGCCAGAGACATCAAAAACAATAAAAAGGGCTTTTTTGGATATGTCCACAGCTAAAGGAAAAACAAGGAAATGGTAGGGTCACTGTGTGGAGAAGATAACCAATTAATAATTGGGGGAAGTGAGAAGGCTGATGTCAATTCCAGGAAAGATCCTAGAGCAGATCATTAAACAGTCAGTTTGTAATTACTTAGGAAGCAATGCCATAATCAATAAAAGCCAGCATGGATTTCTCAGAAATAAGTCATGCTAGACTAATGTTATCTCTTTTTATGATAGGGTTACAAGCTTGATAGGTGAAGGGAATGCTGTAGACGTAGCATATCTTGACCTCAGTAAGGCCTTTGACAAAGTTCTCCATGACATTCTTGCAATAGTAAAATGTAGGCAGGACAAGGCTACTGTTAGACAGATTTGGAATTGGTTGACCAACCGAACCCAAAGGGTGATCACGAAAGGGTGCTTTTCATCCTGGAGAGAAGTGAGTAGTGGGCTGCCACAGGGTTCTGTCCTGGGCCCAGTGCGATTCAACATCTTCATCAATGACTTGGATGAAGGAGTGGAGGGCACGCTGATCAAATTTGCAGATGATACCAAATTGGGAGGGGTTGCTAATACATCAGAGGACAGGATAAAAATTCAAAATGACCTTGACAGATTGGAGAGCTGGGCCAAAGCTAACAAAATGAATTTCAGCAGAGAGAAATGTAAGGTCCTGCACTTAGGCTGAAAAAATGGAATGCACTAATATAGGATGGGGGATGCATGGCTGGATAGCAGTACGTGTGAAAGGGATCTAGGAATCTTGGTAGATCACAAGCTGAACATGAGTCAGCAGTGTAATGCGGCAGCCAAGAAAGCCAACATGATTCTTGGTTGCATCTACAGGAGTATGGTGTCTGGATCGAGGGAGGTAATGGTACCACTCTATTCTGCATTGGTTAGGCCTCATTTGGAATACTGTGTCCAGTTCTGGGCACCTCAATTCAAGAAGGATATCGACAAGCTGGAACGTGTCCAGAGGAGGATAACCAAAATGGTGAAAGCTCTGGAAGCCATGCCCTATAAAGAACGGCTTAGGGAGCTGGATATGTTTAGTCTGCAGAAGAGAAGGTTAAGAGGGGACATGATAGCTATGTTTAAATATTTGAAGGGATGTCATGTTGAGAAGGGAGTGGGCTTGTTCTCTGCCACTCTAGAGACTAGGACAAGGAGCAATGAATTCAAGCTACAAGAAAGGAGATTCCACTTGAACCTCAGGAAGAACTTTCTGACACTCAGAGCTGTCCAGCCGTGGCATGTGCTGCCTTGGAGTGTGGTAGAGTTGCCTTCTTTGTTGGTTTTTAAGCAGAGGCTTGATGGCCATCTGTTGGGAATGCTTTGAAGTGTGTTCCTGCATAGAAGAGATTGGACTCGATGGCCCCTGGGATCACTTCTGACTCTCTGATTCTATGAGGTGAGTAGTTGTTTAAGATTGAAGGCTCCTGGAGACCAGTAAGGACTTTCCTCCCAGAGCTTGTGGGAGGGCTGTGTTATTTTCCAAAACTGGTTGTAGCTTGTTGAGGATGTGGTCAAGTGGTCTCAGCTGGGGACTGTAGGTTGTTCTGTCATTTTGTGTTTTTGGTTTGTCTTATAGTAGATGGTTCTTGGGTATTAAATATGCCTTGCTAATTTGTTTTTTCACCTCCTTAGGTGGGTATTGTAAGTTGAGAAATGGCTGTTGTAAATGTAAGAGTTTTGGGTTTCTGTCTTGTGAGTCTGAGCAGATGTGTTTTTATCAGAGGGTTTGGCTGTAAAAGAAAAGATTCTGTAGTATGTACTGGCTGGAAACAGGAGGCATGTAAGTATGGGTAAGCGATCAGTAGATTTCTGACAGAGTGTGGTGCTTAGAAGTCCATTGTGCAGTTGCACTGTGATGTCAAGAAAGTGAATTTGTTGTGTGGGTTGTTTTAGGCTAAGGTTGACGGTATGATGGAAGTTGTTGAAATCCTGGTGGAAATTCTTAAGTGCTTGCTTTCCATGTGGCTGAAGTACGAGGATGTAATGAAGAAATCAAGGATAGAGGACAGGTTTTTGGCTGCATGTGCTGACGAAACATTGATTCAGGTTAGCAATAAGATGTTTGCATACTGTGGTACCATGTGGGTGCCCATAGAAGTGCCATTGACTTGGAGGAACATATCGGTAACCCGGCTAAATCACAAGAAGCAATAGAGGGTTCAGTGTGAATAAAACCCTGGAAAGGCTTCTAGACTCTTCTGTATTTTATTCAAAATGCAAAATACAGAAAACTTGATAACAGTGACAGTATTGTAATACTTGTAAAATTACATTTGTGAGATAAATGTGTTTCAGAACCAGAGATAAAAATGTGTGTTTGTCAACAGCCATGTTTAATTATCAAAGTGTTTTTCTTTTGAATTTAATTCTAACAAATTTCCTCTTTACAGTACCCAAGGAAGAGATTTCTAAGGAGGCTGCTGACATTGAAATGGAGCAAGAGAAATATGTAGAAGAACTAAGAAAAGTGTTGCTATCTGAAGGAGGACTTGCAGATATATACAATTATGATATTTCTAAAGGAGTAAATGGAGACTGTCTTCATTTTTCATATGAAAAAAGTCTAAAAGATCTATCTGTAAGTAATGCTGTAGTACAATGCTTCCCCAAATGAGTTCAAGTGTAGCAGAGCATAAATTTTCATTGCTCAGACTTCAGATAATAACAAACAGTCAATACATGTTCATCTCAAACAGGATGGCTCAGTACTTTTAAAAAAAGTTTTGGAATCAAAAACTCAAATTAAAGTTTATACAGATTACTGGATTTTTTAAAAAAAACCTTCATAGATACACACAATCCTTTCTCCCTGTTTTTTAAAATTAAATATTATCTTGAGAACTAGATAACTGCCCTTTATAGAATTATTCAGAAGTCCATAAAAAAAGTCCATAAACTGTGGACTTTTTTTTAAAACTCTGAATAATTCTACAAAGGGCAGCTACCTAGTTCTCAAGATAATATTTAATTTTAAAAAACAGGGGAAAGGATTGTGTGTATCTATGAAGTTTTTTTTTTAAATCCAGTAATCTGTATAAACTTTTAACTTGAGTTTTTGATTCCAAAACTTTTTTTTAAAGTACTGAGCCATCCTGTTTGAGATGAACATGTATTGACTGTTTGTTATTATCTGAAGTCTGAGCAATGAAAATGGTATTTTTTGCCTTGACAAGGCAATCAAAACAAAACAGAATAAAATTAATGGGAGCAGCTAAAAGGATAAAATATTTTTTGTATTTATTCTTTTCCTGGGACTTTCATCTGAAAGAAGTTAACTTCATTTATTGATTTAAGCTACAGGCTCTTTAGACAGTTACATGTCTGGTGTGATTTGAAACATGACAGGATTGGTCTGCATGTGGCTAATATTGACTAGGATGTATACGAAAACTATTTGTCACCTGAGGCAAACTATGACTTATTATCTATAATGGCTTTCAAATCTATGATACACTTATTCTTGGAAAACATTTATTTTCTTACTGAAGCTTCAAAGTACATGGGATAACCAAGTATAGTTTTCCTAATGAAGTTCCTTTCCTTTTGCTGCATTGCGTGTGTGTGTGTGTGTCTATGTGTACGTGTGCGTATGTGTGTGTGTGTGTTGCATATTAACCCTTTCCTTTCCTTCACAGTTCCATCTTCAAAATTGTCTTCCTTCTTAGAAATATTTTCTGCTTTGTGAGAGAAAAAGCTATACTGAAATAATCATGTGCTTGAAGAAAATATTTTTCAAAAAAGAAGTACAAATATTTTCTTGAAAAGATGAAAAGAAACTTATAATCCAGTAGCATGTGCTATTGTATTCACAAAGTACTTGTTGTACCTAGGAGACTAAGGTACTGGCATGGTGTTGTAGCCTGAAATACTGTGCTGCCATTGGGTGTACTTCTCTGCTATTAGAACAGCTGTCTTCGTAGCATATGTCTGTAGCATAATTCCTCATTCTAGTAACAAAGGTATGACTATTAGATTATGACTTTAATTTGCCAAGATAGATACATGTGCGCCTTTTGTGTATAACTGTAGAGTGTAATTAAGTGTATAACTTAATTGTCAAGGAGGAGTTTCACATGCTTCAAGCGCTGGCTCATGTTGCTGCCTCATTCTATGTTGCAGATGTTGAGGAAATAAAAAAGATGGACAGGAGCAGACTGTGGGCACAGGGTAAAGCTTGTAGTATGCACATGTTTTTCAGACCAACTAAAAGTAACTAGTCATTTTTGAGAAATGGATAAATATTTACTTAAAATTAAGTTGTAATGCTATTTTTTTTTAAAAAAACTGTATCTGCAAGTATTGCTTTTAACAAGGATATTTCTGAATGTTTTATGTGATGCCATGCTAAATCTATGGAAAAGCAGCACCACAAGTGCTGTCTCATGTCCTACAAGCAGTAGATTGTTACCCTGCAGGGCATTTGCCCTGTATTACTGCCTTATTTTTTCCACCCCATTCAATGAGCATTTTTGCATGCATACTGTGATAGTTCTAGTTCACTGAACCATAGGGTTCAGAAGGTGGTTTGCTAGGCAAGTAGGTCACAGTTGGGAGGCTATACTCTGCTTGTAAAGGTTATGCCATGAATGCTGCAGTGCACTAATTGTGATCGGACTGGAATCTTAAATGTGCATTATTGGAAATAAATCCAATTGAAAACTCAGTAGGTTGTGCTTCCAAGGAAATGAGTTTAAGAATGAGAAACCAGAGTAGCTGTGTTTATTTATCACGTTTGTATCCTACCATGTATATATTTTAGCTTCATAGCAATCTACTGGCCACCCAGCTAGCTTCATGGGTGAGTAAGGATTTGGGCCCAGGAAATGTAGATGTGATTGGTGAGGCTGACAGTCTTGTGTACTGATTATGACAATAACCAGTGCTTTTATCTTTGTTTTTAAAGTGCTAACATTCTTTTAAAGAAGCGTGTCTAATAGTAATGGGTTGTTAAAAATTAACTTGATAAGCATGTGGAAATATATCAAACAGAATGGTTAGTTTTCATTGCTATACCAATCAAGAAGGTGTTCTGGGGTGTGTAACCTAGTACTTACCTCCTTTAAGCCTCAAGAAAAGCCAATTAATTTTGTCTGTCAAAACATATCCATGACAGAAGCCTATGAACCAAAGAAGACAGGATAATGGGCTAAAATGAAAGAACGGAAAGGAAAACATAGACTGATAACTGGGAAGCATTTTCACTTGGCAAAAGATTTCTGTCTCTGGAAATATTTGCTGAAGGAAATAGTGGTACTGTACTTTGCTGAGCCATTCTGTTGTAACGAGACAAAGCACTGGAAAATACACTCTAAGGAATAGTTCTACATTGGCAGTGAGATACAATTTACGGCATAATTATGTGTTTTGCTAAACAGAAATGTAGAATTCTTTGATTTGCTAGTTCACACATAGGGACATTTGATTTGCTAGTGCACACATAGGGATGCAACATATTGCAGCTGTGTTGCAGTGAAGTAACAAATTATACAAGTAATCACACAAATTAAAGATAAATAGAAAGAAGAGAATATAAGTCTAAATCTCACAGAAAGTGTTCCTCAGCATGTATGAATGTTGATTTTTGGCACTGGGCAAACTGAAGGTGGTATCATGTGGGTTATTAATCTAATCATACAGTTTCTTATTCTTCTCTTGTAACAATGCAAATACTCAATAGCTACTGTTCATGAAAGAAACAGGATCATTTTAAAAGTAGAGCAGATTAAAAAGTTAGTATTTCGACTGTTATTGTGTATCGATTGCAATGGCAGGGAGCCTACAGGAAATATTCAGCTGAAATGCTGCTGGTGTTGTAGTGTTGTTCTTGGTAGTGCTGCCTTTCAGACAATTTAGAAACTGCATCTTGTTTATGGTGGCTGAAAGCGGTTAGTAACTGAGAGTAGTGACACTAGTTTTTCAGGAGCTTCTCTCGTTGCCAGTTTGTAACTCATGTGAGGTGCTGCGATTTAAGCATACACAGGCTCACACTCAGGATGCACAAGAGAGCATCAGCTTCTTAATTAGATCCGCTATACCTTTGGATAATCTGATCTTTGGATAATTAAGTTGCATTGTTTATAGAAATTACTATTGACAGGTATTGGAAACAAAGTTTTTTTTTTTAATGTGGTGGCCCCACATTGTGGAATGCCCTTTGCTGTGCAACTTTCTTGTCTGTTTTATGTCTGTTTTAACCTGTTGAAAGCATTTTTGTTTATTCCATGACATTAAGGAAGAATGGCGACATTTTTCAATCTATCTTACTCCTTTTTATTTTCAAAGATTTTAAAATTTACCTTAATGTGTGTATTTTTAGATTGCTTTCATCTGTATTTTTAAATCTTCTAAGCCAGTTTGGGGGCAGTTTCAACAAACAGCAGGCTAGAAATGAAGTAAATATTGTAAAGGCCATGTTTCTTGAAGGGCATAAATAGTTGCAAAGAACGCAGTTGTATTTGAACAGTAAAAAAAAAAAGGCAGATAGAAGTCTTCTGATCTCTCACAATGTTTACAATTCAACATTGCCTCCATTGAGTGTGATTATGACTTGCGTGCTTTGTCTGGATTTATTGTTCTTTGCTGGTTTAGCTTTCTGTTGTTGTGATGTGCCTTCATTAATAACCTATGGTGACCCTAAGGTGAACTTTTCATGGGGTTTTCTTTGTTTGGTGGTTTGCTTGTGCCATCCTCTGAGGCTGAGAGAATGTGACTTGTCCAAGGTCACCCAGTGGGTTTCCATGGCTGAGCAGGGATTCAGACCCTGGTTTAGTGAGTCATAGTCCAACACTCAAACCACTATACTCTGGTCCTTTTGGTTTTCTACCTTTCTGGGTTTCCTAGCCCAATATCTTTGTGACTAGCACAAAAAAAAAATAGGTTTCAATCCCTCTGTAGACAGATATGAGCTGGTGATACCAGATCTAAGGGGGGTGTTTCTAAATGCCAACCCTTCTCAAAAGATGAGTGCACTCAATAAAATGGTACCTATTGAATATGAGTCCATCAGCACCACTAGTAGAACCTGTTTCTTTTTAGGCAGCATAATTTTAGCATCATGCAATTCCTGTCAAACAGAATAGGAAGCATTTTTGTGAAGAACAATGTAAATGTCATTTACTTATGTCAAAAGATAACATTAACTTGAAATTTAGATATTTACTTAAAAATGTAGCAAATGATGATAGTTTTCACTGGAAAGAAATGTAAGTAGAATAGTATAAATGGGATGTTATAAGTTCATAAAATGTGGATAAATATGTGCGCATTTCTCTTCCAGTTGCCTTCCAGTTCAGTTTACATGAATTTCATAGGAGAAACAAAACAAATATCTGACATTGCCTGTATCTCTGAGGATTGCTTTGTTTTGAACCTGGAACCAAAAGACATGAGAGAGTAGTGTATCAGATATACTAGAGAAAGACCTGTGTAAATTGCATCTCAAGCCATCAGATTACATTATCTTTTATTAAAGATTTTTTTTCTTTTAAAGCAGGTGTCCTTGGTTAGAGTTTTAACATGCTGCTCTTCTGAAATGCCCTTAGGCTGGTAAGGGCAAATTAAACTGTTGAGAATTACATTAAAATAACAATAGACTTGGTACACAGTGGGGCTTGTGTGTCAAAGCAGTTGCAGAGCAAAATGGGCCACACACACTGAGAGCTCAGTAAGGGGCCATTGAGACTTGGCCAGCTAAACTGCTGCCACCTAAACAAACACCATAACAAGAGTCAGTGATTTACTGTTTGATCTAAGTAGGTGACCACTTGGAAGTAAATCTTTCCAAGTACTTCAGCTAGGAACTCTGCCTGTTGCAAATAATGGGACTCCTGCAAGACTTTCTCATTGGAGGTGGCAATTAAATTGATTAAAGAGCTCTTGATAAACAGTTTTTGAGGGCTAGCAACATTTCCATATAATAAGGTGGCAGGTATTGTATTCATTCCCTCTCTTTTTTTTTAAAGGAACATTAGCAAGATCTCAGCAAATGAAGTTCTAACAGCATGTGGAAAACTATATGACTTAACCATGCTGAAGAAAGAAACCCTTGTAATTTGCTTTAGCTTTTCCAAGGCAACATCTTTATTTTTTTGTAGCTTATTCCAAAATGTAGGTCACAGAACAGAAGGATAATTTTAATTTTAAAACTGATTAAAGCATAAAGACATGTGAATGTTTAAATATACATTTCACATTCTTTGAAAAGAAAAAGTGCTTCTAAAAGTTTCCAAATGGTAATGTCAAAGACCTAAAGTCTGTGCATTTAGTTTTTCTGTTTTGGAATTCATGCTGTGCACTGCAGTTCTTGGTATTACAAATCAGTGTTTACAGTTGCCTGTTCAGCTGAGTAAAAATCACTTCTTCTCAAGAGGAAAATCTTTAAATCATGGGCTATTGCCTCCCCTCTCCCACAAAAAAAAAAGGAGGGGAGAGAAAAGAAAAGATTCAAAGAAATATCTAAGGATTCTTCAACACAGATTGCAATTTGTGTTGTAAAATGAGTTCTGCTGCTGCTCTCCCACATTATTGTCTGAATTAAACATATTTATAAATTTGCTTATAAACCTATGTGTTGCCTTCACCTTCCTTCCTTCCTTCCTTCCTTCCTTCCTTCCTTCCTTCAGCAAAGGAAATTGTTCTCTCTTCAGTAGGGTGGGAATAGCTTAAGTTGTGAATTTCTAGCCCTTCTTACTGATAAATGCCAAAATGTTTAAATTATTTCTTGCATTTTTAGAAATTCAAATGCTTATCTCTCTTCTTACCATTCAAGCTAGAGTACCACCCATTAAGAAGGGAGATGTGGGCATGCTCTGAAGAAGCTAGAGGTTTTTAGAAGTACTCTTTTTAAAAACCTGAAGAAGATTTTTTTTTAAAAAAAATATCATTACTACCTGTCTCCCTCAGGTAGCCTCATCACCTGAAGAAGGAGCACTCTTGAGATCTAGGAAGTAGTACTAGCTGGCAGTGTTCCAGTCAACTCCTTCAAGAGCTTTGTGGTGTTGCTATTCAGACCAGAAGGCTGCCTCAAAGCCCTTCTTTTCAAGAAGATGGTTTCCTCCTTATGTACAGTTTGGTGCTGTGTACCTTCAAACTCTATCATGGAGTTTTCTTGGCAAGATTTGTTCAGAAGGGGTTGTCCTCGCCCTCCTCTGAAGCTGAATGCAGCTTGCCCAAGGTCACCCAGCGGGTTTCCATGGCTGAGCAGGGATTTGAACCCTGGTCTCTTAAGTCATAGTCCAAAACTCAAAGCACTGCACTGTACTCGTTCTCTCTTGAAAAGGAAGAGCTTTAAAAATGCTGACAAGATTGTCTGACAACTGATCAAATCCATGCTTCGAAGGTTCTCAGTTCTTCTCCTCAGGCAAGGAGCCTCTTCTCCATTGTTGCAGTCTCTTACCTGAGAAGGGACAGCTTTAAAAGTTCAGAAAGGTAGGCTGATGACCAAATCAGTGTGCACTTCAGAGCTGGTTGTTCATCCTGCCTGAAGTAAATAAAATCTCTGCTGCCTTGTACCTGAGAAAGAAGAGCTCTGAAGGTTCTCCCTTCTATTCTGTATACAAGCTGCATTGCTTTGGAGGATTTTGCTTGTTTTCGTTATGTGTGATATTTAGAAGTGACTGCTAGTCTTTATCTAGCCAAGATTACACCATCACAAGGAAGAGGGAGACATCAACAGAATTGAAAGCCTCTCCTCCCCATGCAGAAGTTAAACACACACACACTATAGGGGGAACAGTCTAAGTGGGCTAGTTCCCCTAAGCACAGTGGGTTCACAGTGGCTACAGAACCATTGAGTTGTAGTGGGTGTAAAAAGCCTAGTTGGAAGGGGGAAGGGGTATGTCTCGCAGCTTATTGTATCAGTGAACAATGATCCCTGCTGCAACCTTTTGTGGTAGATTCCATTTTTAATGCTAGATTCAAGAAAGAAGAAGTAAATTCTGCTTGGGATTCTTGAGAAAATCTATTGAGGGTAGTGTGCAGGTGGGAGAAGATATCACCACAAATGGGTGTCCAGTTTTAAATCAGTGAATCTGTGGGTTAAAGGCATGCTTATTTATATTTTTATTTTAATTATTAAAATGTGCTGAAGGGAGTATAATTGATAGGATCCTCATAAAAATAGTCAAAAACATCATAAATAACAGTGAACCTTTTCAATTTGAGTAAGAGCACAGCAGGTTTAGGACTTTGCCCACTCATACCAATTTGCTCCCCACTTGCTTCTTTTTGCCTCATACTCTTAGGTTTTCCTAGTAGTAGCCTCTAGCAGCTTCAAGAGTTGGGTTGTTAAACTCTTCCCGTCATACTGTGGCTTCCCCTTCCCCAGTAGTTGATTTTAGGGAACAAAGAAAAAAAAATGTTTGGAACACAAAAGTGAAAGTCCAGCATCACATCTTGTCTATGCCTAATAACCACTGAGCCTAATAGCTACTCCATGAATTTTATTGAATAACTAGATTTGATACATTAAAGCCACTTGAGAAAATAACCTTTGCCATATTTTAGTCAATCCTATAAATTATGCATTATTTGATGAAATAAATATATATTGCAGTTCATGTTCTTTGCTTACCTAAATGATTAAAATGTTTCAAGATTTATTACTATATTTCTATATACTATATTTCTAGTCTAAGTTACATGTTTTATGCCAGTGTCTTTTTGTTTCTTACTCATATGCTGGATAGTTATATAGTGTCACTTATGAGGGAGTGTGCCTGCAGGAATTCTTGGTCATTTGTAAACACATGGAATTCTGACTCTCTTTATTAGAATGAGATCCTATGAATGAGATGAAAATACCTACTCTGATTTTAAGCATACAGTTGTCAGATAAAATCATGAGCGTCTTGTCAAAATGGCAATCAGAATTTTAACTAAATTAAGAAATGGCAATCAGAATTTTCACTAAAACAAGTGTAAATTTATAAAAGCGGTGTTCAAGAAAGATCACATTAATTCACAGATTCAAGGTCTAGTTTTCTAGGTTTTGGTATCTGCTGGTAAAATCAGTTGTATTTCTTAAGTTAAACATTTGAATCAGGCAGGATTTAGACACAAGTCAGAGAACCTATATGTATTGTGGTATTTTATAAAATGTTTAATCTGTTATTGTTTCTCTAAAAAAGGCAGCTTACAATATGTTATAGGTAAACTACACATTTATTTACTGCTTATTTGGGTTCATTATAATCTGATGAAATATCCACTTTAAGCTGGGGAAAACTTGGTTGGACAGAGGTGCTTTGGTCACTTGGGTGGCATATATAGAACTACAGCTTCTTCTGACTGGATTCCATTTACTTCCATGATACTAGACAATGACCTTAGAGGGTTGATAGCTAAGTGTATCTGGAAACATACTTTTAGTCAAATTTGAGCCCATATGGGCTCAAGTTCGAATTTAAAGCAAGCATGAAAAATGTGTAGTGCTTCAGATAAGCCTTAGGAAGTCTGGACCATCTGCTAAAATGGGAAACTGTGCAATGTCCCACTGGCACATTCTTGTATCTGTTCAGGCTTTCACTCTGTATTTCTTGCTGAGGAGTCTGATTAAGTATGGCCAAATCATCCTGGGGTGGAACTCCACATATATGATAGGCACACTGTATACAGTGAGTCATAAAATGTCAATTCCAGGTACTCTGGGAGGAAAGAGATAGTTGGATCCTGTCTCAATTCAGTTTTTGATGAGTTTGGGGAACAGAAGCTGGTCTAGTTGACAGTGTTTCCTAGGGCAGAGGGAGAATGCAATTGTGCCCTTACTGGTTAACTGATATGAACATTCCAGAGGCTTTTCATATCCATTTGAAATACCTGACAAAGTTAAGAGTTGGGACCACTACTGTGAAGTTGTTCCTTTTATCTGACAAACAAATTCTAGGAAGTAGAGCTTGGAGGTTGCTGCTGTACTACAAGGTACTTTTCTTCTGTGATGCTGTACATTTCATACAGTTTCCTATACTGTGGGACATGTTGCAGATTTTCATGAAGGGGATGGAAATCTTTCTTTCACAAAAGTTGTTAAGTCAAATTTGTTTTAAAAACTGCAGCTGGTATTGTGATTTATCTGACAGATGTAAAGAAAGTCCATGTAACCACATAATTTCCTAAAAATCTAACAGCTGTGGATATGAAACTTAAGCTAGCATACATGATTCATGCTTGTTATAAAAACAATTTTATAAGATGGTACAAAAATAATGTTTTGAACTTTGATCAAAAGTCATATGAACTTTGATCATCAAATGGAAAATGAGAGAAATATGACAAGTAACCAACTTCTTGAAAAAAAGTTTTTCTGGAACCCTCAAATATGGAAAGGAGAACAAAGTTCCAATGTTTGCATTGCATGTGGTCCGTGCCCTGTGATATCAAGACTCTTTGAGTCTTATTCTGTGAGTATTTTGTTCTGCATCCTCATATATTGCTACAGCATGCTGTTTCTCTCTCTATATGAAACAGATGGCACTAGAGAAGCACACATACACATAATAAGTGTCACTGTGATGGATATGTGACAGTACTTGTTGGTTATGTTTCATGGTGGCAAATAGCTTGACCGTGGCATTATCTTTATATCTGTCTGCTTTCTTGTAGTAAGCCAGTGTTGCCATTGAACTTTCAAATACTGTCAGTCCGTATTCATATTCAGGGATTTTAATGGGGCACATGTGCAATGGGGCTCATACATCTGCCTCTCTTCCCTCAGATCTGACTCGTTAGGGCAGTGGTTCTCAACCTGTGGGTCCCCAGATGTTTGTTGACTTCAGCTCCCAGAAGCCCTGAGCATTGACCATAGTGGCTGGGGCTTCTGAGAGCTGAAGTCCACAAACATCTGGGGACCCACAGGTTGAGAACCACTGCGTTAGGGCTTTCATGATGCAGTACTAGCACCGTTGCAGTATCTTGCGTTGCTGTGCTGATGGAACTTAGAACCACAACTTTAATTAATTTCACAATTGTTCTAGTGTTCACGTTTTGAACTAAAGAAGTAAAAACTAGTCAAAAGGGAACTCTTCAAGGAAGGACTCCTTCCACTTGTTAAGTAATCATTTTATAACTAGACAAGGAAATTCATAGTCATCTGTGACCAGGGGAAGATATATCCCCCCCAGCTTTAAATGAATAATATTCCTGTGCTGTATTCTTTGACCTCTAGGGCTAATGCTGCCTTTAGAGTGTGATGATAGCCGTGACAGGTTAAACCCAGGGATATTGAAAGCTTGTGGATTTTAATTGCCATGTAATTTAAATCAGACCTGCCAGACAGTATTTGTATAACATTTTAAGCACAAAGGTTTGTGTCTGGCACACTTCCAATGCTGCATGTGTTCATCAAATGTTGTTTAGTTATTGTAGCATATTTATGCTATCTAGAAACACATGTATTTAGTTTCCTGAACAATGGCCTTTAATCAGAGCCACCTCGTAGATATAGCCAATAAGGACAACAAGTATATAACAAGTACAGTGCCAACATTAACATTGAATATATATTTGCTTGAACCTTGCTTCAGTCCACCACCTTAAATTTTAAGGTGGTGAGCAGTGGATTGGTTGCAAAGATGGAGTGGGCAGAGGACTTACTCATCTCAGATTTTATAATTTGGACAATAGCCAAAACGTTAAAGCATTGACGGATAAATAAAAGGAAGTAATTGTTATTATGGATGCTTATGTAGGCCTGATGCTGGTCCTTGTTCTTCTCTGCTTTCCTCACAGCCTTTTCATATAAAAATTCATCATGCTTTTCCAATGGTAATGGCTATAACTAGAAAAATGCCTGACTGCAGTCTCTACCACCTCACAAAATGTACTTCCCAAGGTGAAAGCTACTTTTGAGATAAAGAAGAATTTACAAAGAAGTAGTGAATAAAGCACAGTTGTGCATATCTGCAAGGCTTTCCAATCTTGTTGCACAGTGTTAATTAATTATGAAAAAAAGATACATAGTTGTTATTTTGTTGTTGTTTTTGAATTACATTAGGAACATATACATTTAGGGCATGGAACTCCAGACTCTACTTGTATAGCTCTCACTAATTTCATGCAGTGCTTATATGTGGGGCAAAATCTTGTGGGATTTGTCTTTATTGTTTTATATCTTTGGTAATTATTTGCTTGAAAAAATGCAGTGGGGCCTTTTGATGTAAAATCCACCAAAGAGCCTCTTTAGTCTGAAGCTCATCCTCACCTCTGAAGTGTTGGGCAAGTTGTTTATCTGAAAAAAAAAAATAAGCAAATAAGATGAGGTAGTGGTTCAGATCAAAAGCCTGCGTAGTGCAACATTCTG
The DNA here is from genome assembly GCA_948472985.1 of Iguana delicatissima. Classification (NCBI taxonomy): domain Eukaryota; kingdom Metazoa; phylum Chordata; class Lepidosauria; order Squamata; family Iguanidae; genus Iguana; species Iguana delicatissima. Next base: position 1,235,383 of record CAOKZL010000039.1, on the reverse strand, counting down.
TTCCCATGGTGGCCAACCAGGCCTATGAGAACCTCACAAACAAGCTGTGAGAACAGTTTCACCCTCCAGCTCATGCTCTCCAGTAGCTGCAGCTGAGAGACATGCTGCTACCCATAATATGCAATCATCATGCAGTTGACCATATGATGACCAGAACTGTATGAAGTTAATCCATCTGTGGCTGCACTTTCAATTTGAATAAAGATCATGTGGCATTGTTGGGATTATTTTCTGTTGCTTTCCTAATAATCCCAAAGGTGATGTCTGTCTTTTTTTTTTCTACAGAGCTTCACATTTGGTTGACTATTTCATTACGCTGTCCACCACCATAGTAAATGGGTGGGGAGGTGGAGGGATGTAGATCGGGATGGGAATCTCAGATAGAGTACCAGTCATGCAGATAATTTTTTTCTTCCAGTTTTCAGAATTCAAGGCATTTTAATTGGAAAAAGAAAAGAACAGGGAGATTCTTTACTATGATTTTTGCTTCACTAAGGCAAGTTATTCACATACGTCACATAATACCACTCTCACCTCTAAAGATGGGTATACTGCATCCAAATGATGGTAGGCCCAAAGTAGAGAGCAAAGGGGATAGCTCAAGCCAAGTTTGCTTGTGTGATTCCAACAGTAGTTTAGTGAGGGGTCCAGATATATTAAACCGATGTTATAGGAGGATGCAGAAGAAAGCACTAGCCTTTTCTGTCATTTGTCCTGAATAAAAACTCTGACCTGCTGTCAGGCTTTCTGAGCATTTGTTTTAATGGAAAGATGGGATAAAAATATGTTAAATAAAGAGTGCTGATCTTTTAAATTTCCTTCCGTGAGGTAGGTCAATTTGAGAAAGAGTAATTGCTCAAAGTCACCCAACTAATTTCATGGCTTGGTGATGACTTTGCTTTGGGCATCCAAACATTCTAACTATTCTACCACCTCAAAGAATCATAACAAAAATAGAACCTAAACCTGCCCAAAGACTTACAGAGAGACTGAGCTATCATTTCAAATGAATTCCAGCAAATCAGTAGTTCTGTGTGCCATTATCAGAAAAAAAAATACCCCTTTGCATGTTATAGAAGTAATCTAATTGAAAGAAAATTTACTGTGGGTATGAGACTAGATTCGCTACTTGGAGTGCAAAGAACAGAAATCTGGTCTGATTAGAACTGGCTATGCAAAGTAAGATATTGGATGACAGTTATGCTCTTTTGCAACAGTTCTTACTATGTTATCACCTAATTAACTTGTTTTGTTTCTGAACCCTCAATTTAGTTACCTATAGACTATACTTCTATGACACCATGAAACTTCTTGGCACAGTAAAAGTGCAAGTAACAAGCAGTCCTCTGTTCACAGAACCTTATGCAGTTTATTGCAACTGTTAACTACAACTGCTGAAGAAAAGATTATAGATCATGCTCAAAGTCTAGAGCTAATAGTGGGGATCCCACCAAATATGCTTAATCTTATACAGTGACCTATGAAAGAACTTGACATTTTAGTGGAGGAACATGAAACTGATGAAACCAAAAGTGTGTTCATATATTGACTGTATGATTTCACAATGTTTCTTGATAATGAACTACCCTATTCTTAATTGTCTATGAAAACAAACTGATTGAGCAACTGGCAGAGAAGAGGAATTATCTAGTTCAGACTTTTCTGTGAGTGGCTTACATTTTTATGTATTGGAGTTCCTGCTAGTGAAACAATATTTGGTGTTTATATTTGCAGAGTGCAGCAGGCTAGGACGGTGAGCTTCCAGCTATGAATCAGATGTCTACTTGAAGTTTTAAATAATATATAAGAATCTAGTAGCAAAGACTTGGAATGAAGAAAATACACAAGCAGGATTACAGGAGAATATTAAGAAATCAAAAATAATGACCACATGTGATTTACATCACTTTAAAGTACAACATCAAAATAAAGATTTTCTGTACCTTAGTCCAGTTATTAATCAAAATGGAGACTGAGTCAAGAAATCAGAAGAAGATTAAGATTTGAAAGAGCAGCTATGAAAGATCTAGTGAAAATCCTGAAGTATAACGATATATCACTAAAAAATTCAGAAAATAATTAATCTTATATGTGAGAATATGATCAAGTATGCTGATACTTGATGGGAGGTTAACACAAACAAGTTTCTCCTTAATTAGTTGTATGTGCTTAGTAAGCAAACTTTTTTCTTTTCTCTTCTCTTCTCTTCTCTTCTCTTCTCTTCTCTTCTCTTCTCTTCTCTTCTCCCTTTTTTAAAGTTACATCCAATAAATAATATATGATCTATAATCTGAATTCAGTGTGTAGCTATATGTATGCATACATGTGTGTATGCATGTATATGTGTATGCATGTGAGTAGATACGTTATTTTGTAATATATTGTCATGTAATATTTTACAGTCAGCCTGCTGCATTTCTGGGTTTCACTTTCACGGATTTCATTATTTGTGAATTTCTCCATCTCTTGCCCTTAACACTTCAGGTGCTTCTTTGCAAATGGAATCTTCCTTCTTGGCAGCTGCGATATGGCTGCACAGCCCTTAAAAAATCTGCTTTCTGGTCCTCCTCCTTCTCTGCCAGCTGTTGCCTGGCCAGTTAAGGACATGTCACAGCCCAGTTTCTCAGCACCACAAACTCCCCAATGACTCTCACACTCAAGGAAGGAGATGGGTATGAGAGAGGAAGTATAAGGTCACCATACCAACCCATCCCCTTTCCCTCTCCTTTCCCTGACCTAGTTTGGACCCTGGGTGCTTGCTATCCCCACTATGCCTTGGCCCCCTTCGGACACACGCGCACACACACACACACACACACATATTTTGGTATTTGTGATTTTTCCATTTTTGCCAGGGTTCTGTGCCCCTGTCCCTAGCAAATGTGGATTAATCCCCCAGGGGTTCCCCACCATTGGCATAGAGTGAGATGGACAATCCTGTCTGCTCCTCTGGCATTGTGCTGATTTTTTAACAGGCAAAAGTCTCCCAACACAAAAGGACTTCCATTTGTATTGTTGAGGACATATTCCCCCCAAAGCAGTTTAATACATTTGATGTCAATTTATGGCACATTTCCCAAACAATTTGCTTCTGTTTTTTTTTTCCCCTCCAAAGAGATTAAATTCCGTGATCCAGATTCCCCTAGAACATCTCTTTTCAAAATAATAGCAAAATTAATTGTTAATTAGATTCTTAATTATTTTGGAGGATCTCCTTATTGTTTCACATTATGCATATTGATTTCTTAATCCCTTAAGGCAGAGAACAAGTTAATGGAATCATGCTGAACAATGTATCCTTCCATTAAGCTAGAACAGCTGTAGTTTAACTTGTTGGTCCTCAAGGCCTGTGGGATTGGCTAAAGTTCATCTTGGATCTCACTAATGCTTCATGCATTTAGCCTTTTGTGTTCTTTTTTGGCTTTACTGTGAAGAAAAAAAAGCTTTCTAAAAACGTCCTTCAGCTGTAATATTTAAAATAAACAGACGATGTATTGCTGTGGAAACCAGACAGCACCCATGGATTGTGCTGGCTTTGTAAACCTTAGAAATATGCAAATCATTCATGTCGAAGGGTAATCTTCAGTTAGGTTTCTCTTAAATTTATCCAAATGCAATTGCCCTCTTTATTACTTTTTTGCTACATGATTGCCATATTTGAATATCATTGAAAAGAGAATGTTAATCTTGTTATGTTAACCTGCTGCTTTCCTACTGCTAGAGCTTTATGGAGGGGACATGACAATGGTATAAATCCCCTGATGGGGAAATCTTTGAACTGAACTCCAGATAAATTGAAAGCATTCTTGCAGATTTGCAGCATTATTATGACAATATATGTGAGACTGTCGTTTGGAAGAGCAGTAACATTCCTGAAGACAGAGACTGGATAATGAGGAGTCATATTTGAAGCTGTGTTTGTCTGCACTTTAGCTACTCTGCATTTTAGGTTTGTGCATATTGGCTTTTGATGGAATTCAGCCAATGGAGATGGCTTCTTTTAGATGCTTGACTTTACAGGAAAAGACTGTAATTCTCTACACATCTATCTAGGTAATAGGATTCACTTCTGAGGCCTTTATCACATGAGACAGATAAATCGCAATTGCATCTAGGTAATATCGCTTTCAGTTAGGCCTTCCCACATGACACAGTTGATTCCCTGTGAGGCATCAACTGTTTTAAAACCAATTCTTTTTACAAACAAACACAAAAAAATCAGTTATTGGCTTCTCTCCCACTTCTATCACACTATGATTTTCTGTGGGAAGTTCAGTTATTCTGTTATGTCGATTTTGGGTGGCCAATGGGTGTGTGCCCCTTTCTGGAGCCTCTGTTGCTACAGTACAATACCATGGTGTTTCTCTCTATCTCTCACACACCTGTGTTGCTGTAGCATCAGGGTGCACAGGACTGGGGTGGAAAAGGAACACAAAAGAGAGGACAGGAGTTCTTGGCTTTGACTTTCTGCTTGTCTTCTTCCATGTAGGGCTAATGCCTAAGAATCCCACCACCACTCCAAGACTGCAAAACATGAGGAAGTGGGAGAGACTCCTCCCAGGAGGACTCCCAACTGGCTTTTGATTGGCCATGTACTCTGGCAGGAGGCTGCTTACTTGTGCTTTCTCCTTCCTCCCTCTCTGCTTCCCTCTGTCCCTCCTTCTGTCTCCTACAAAAAGGGCAAGGATAACGTTGGAGGAGGTACTGGATAGGTAGTCTGTGTGGAATAAGATTTTGCTGTTAACAGATCCTGTAGCCCCAGAATGGTTGCAAAAATCCACAAGGAAAGACAGCAATCATGTTTGCATAGCAGGTTTACAGACAATGCAATTTTAGTGAAAGAGGAGCTTTATGCAATAACGCTCTGACTGAAACCATTTCCTCACTACACTGTTACAGTGCTATTATTCCACTTTCAACATCCTGTGGAGTCCTGGGGTTTGAAGTTTAGGGAGAGGCATTTAGAATTCTCAGCCAGAGAGCTCTTTGTCCTCAGTATACTACAAACCCCCACAATTCCACGGGATGTTGAAAGTAGAATAATAACACTATAACAGTGTAGTGCAAAACTGCCTGAGAGTAAGTGCAATAGATTTTGCATTCTCTTTATATGTAGCATTACCCAGAGCTATCTATGAAGAGACATGCAGGAAATGTAAAAGAAAAATAGTTCTGCTTAGTTTATTTTTGCCCTGCTTTTCTACAGCAAGAATCCCAAAATGACTTACAAATAATATGTAAACTGCATTTGTGGGTGAAGACAAATTGAAACAAAAAATAATTGCCTCCAAATAATCCAGAAATGAAAATGTGAGATATTAAAATAATCAGTAACTTAGAGTTCTTTTGGGTCAAATAAAAAAAAAATTATAGGGATGCCACCCAGTCCTACTGAAAAAAAACCAATAATGGTGATGGAGCATAGATTGTTTTTAAACCATCATGGAGAGCTCTGTCCAGTTTAGTCACTAACTGGATAGTAACAGTGGAAAAGATTGCATCATTGACCTACTCAATTCACACAACTTTTACTATTTCACCAGTGCTGATTAGACTCTGGCTCTTATGAAACAAAAAAAAAAAAACAATTTTGCAACACTCTTTTACGCAAAAATTAGTTCAATAAATCTTTTTTAAAAATGATCTGCATTCTGTTGCTCTTAGATAGTTTGTGTATCCATAAACTAATATTCCCCATTAATTCTAACATTAATTAAATATCTTAACAAATAAATATTTGTCTAAAGTACGTCAATTACCTCAAAACTGTAGCCATTTCCATGGGATGGGAATAAGTCTCACTAAACTCAGTGACTTTTCTTATAAGAAAACATCTGTAGGATTTTGATGTTAAGATCTGGTTCATACAGAATATATTTTTAACATAAGCAATACCAGTCTTCATGACAAATGCATTTATGTTCAATCTGTGTGGGCTGTATGATTGGAAAAAAGAGAATTAATTCTGACTGTAGATTTGACTGATCACACCTGTCACTACAGTAATGGAACTACCACATCTATGGCAGTGTCAGTTCTCCATAAAAATGAACCTAAGAGTAGTTTGGGAATATTTGCATGTGAGAAAGAAGTGTAACATGTTCCTTTGAATCATGTACATCTTATTAAAATGCTAAGATAAGTGGCAGTTCATGTTTGCTTCATATAGTTAGTTGGCTAATGAGAAGGTTTATTCACATTTTAGGAAGTATGTTTTCTAGTATACCAGGCATAATGTTCTTTTTTGTAGAAGATATTAAATTGCCTTACTACAGCAAACTCCTTGATACCAAGAACTAGCTAGGAAAATGTCATAGCTTGCAACTTGTTTAAGTCTTTTGATTCTAGTCTTTTTGTTTCTGTGCACTGCTCACAAGTAGATCTCAATTAATTTGTATTTAGAGTTTAATGTAGCAGTCATGAAAAATCCTAATTTTAATTTCCCATTGCTATTAGACTGAAAGGCCTTTTTTTAACAAAAGGAAGGTAGATACGTACATGAAGTGCTATTCATTTACAGTTAGAAGTAAATTTCATTGATTTCAATAGGCTTGCATGGGATTGGAGCCTTAATATGAAAAGGTTATATCCTTGCATGCTTAATTGAATTTGTTGATCAGAAAAAGTACAGAACAAATTTTAAGCCTATTTCACGTAGGATGCATTCTTGGTCATATTGTTCTTAAGCTCTTTTCAACTCATACTACAGCTGCAGAAATGAACATTTTTGTGTGTGCTGTGTATGAAAGTAACTGGTCCACTCCAAAATACGTCTTGAATTAAGTGACTTAAAACTATTCTTTGCTAACTTTTACTGAGTGTGCTGGGAGTTTTAACACAATTTCTGTCAAATGTACAGTATTTATACATTAGACAAGACCCTAATAAATCAATTAATGGAAGGACTGTTTCTTGGGCATCACCTTTGTTAAACTTGGCACACATGTAGATATAACAAAAACCTCACATCAGAAATGCATAATGGTAGGACACTGTAAATATGTAAAGCCCTCTGAAATCAACTGGTTCATAATGCCCTCAGTCCTTTTACTGCTGAAGTTCATATCCATAGTCTATCCAGTGGCTGATATTGTACCAAGCATGAATTAGGCCTTTGTTTTTCATGACCATTAACAGCTAGGTGCTGGGCAGCAGGTCATTATTTACATAGTTACCACAAAATACCACAGTGTATTTCATTGAAATTGAACAGCAACGTCTCTGGAAACAGTGATAACGCTGGCTTACTAGCACATTGTATCCTGCCAGACTGTGACAGCATATTCTGATCTTGAAAGCTAATGGGGTCAGGGTTTTGGAGAAGAGACTTTCAAGGAAACTCCTTAGCACTACACAAAATGTTGCTTACTTTGCATGGCACTATGTAGTCAGTCCTGCAGCTTAAGGAAAAGTCAGACATGAAGCTGATCATGTGGTCATCACTGACGTTGTATTTGCTTCCTCCCCAGTCTCTCTGTAATACGTGGCAAGAGAAGTATGTAGTATAGTATTATTATGCCTTTTCCTGTTCTCTCTCACTTTACAATGTAACAATTTTTGCTAAAAAAATTAGTAGGACTGAAATGGGAACAGTGTAGTGAGAATCTGAAATGATACTGGTATATCCTTTAATGCTCTCCACCTCATCAGAAGTGAGCAGTAGGCAACTTGTGACTCTTCATTTGTTGGAATATGGCTCCCATCAACTCTAGCCAGCATAGCTAGTGATAGAGGATACTGAGAGTTGCAGTCCAATAACATCTGGAAGGTCAAATGCTTCCACTATTGGTTTAAATATTTCCTGTTCATCTATAGGAAACTGTTTTGGTGTGGTTAGGTGGTTAGACTTTAAATTGGGAAATGTGACTTCAAATCCCTGGAATGAAAGTTTACTAAGTAGTCTTGGAGAAGTTGCTTGTTTACTTGTACTGCTTAATATTTAACATGGTTGCTGAATAGAGATGTTTGAAAATTTGTTTGGTCTACTTTTGGAAAAGAACTTACCTGATTTCAATCTCCTGCACTACTAATATGTAGATCAGAACACAGTTACTATTCTAATTCTGTTTATCAGCATCTTGCATTTATGTTCTTGTCTTAAGCATCCACAAATAGATATAAACATGATTTTTATGTTAAAGTGCAAAAAAATGTATTTAATCTTAAAAATGTATGATGATGACAATGGAAATTAATTTTGTTATTGTCTACTGACACTAGCTACTATATAATTAGGATGACAGGTTTCCTGGTTACTTCTCCATACAAAGGAATGTTGATTGCTGTGGTTAGGGAGGGAAGGACTGTTTAATGTGGCTACTGTTCATTGATGTTGGAATTCTATCTCCAAACTTGTTTTTGTAATTCCACCTTCATTAGGTAGGACTAGCTTCTGGTGGAACACCTCAGATCCAGAAATGTGTTTCCTGCGGACAGGACCTTTTAGCAGCTTGTCAGTAATCTCTGAGGTCTCTCCTTCTCCATCTAATCACTTTGTAGCATGCAAAACCTATCTCTTTAAGGAACAGATTGAAATGGTAATAGCAACTGTCACTTGTTTGTGAGTGGGTATGGTTTCCTTATAAATCAGTATTACACAGGAATATGTGCATATTTATGTTTATTGTTTGGTTATTATTAGTATGGCTTTAACCATTGCGTATAATGATGGCAAGTTTCCATGTTATTTCTCCCATAAAGCACTGTGTGTATATGCATATTTGGGCCTATCTCTGTCACAAGTTCAAGATGAGGGAACCTAGGTATCTGAAACTTGGCATGCATGCTAAGCGGACCCTTAGGGTGTGCATCTTGGGATTAACTTGCTTTTCAAAATAGATTAATTAGTTAAAAATGCAAGTAGTCTACAGTATCACATTCAGTCATTAGATAGCAGACTTTGTTCTTTGCAGGAATATTAAATTTTAAGCCAGAGCTGGGCAACTTAAGAGGATGCAGAGCAGGTTGTTCCATCCCCTAAATTGATGAAAATTGAAAGGGAAGTAACTTCTGATTTCCATTTCTGGGTATTTTTTGACTTATGTTTGGGGTGTGGAGAAGCTGTGCTTTAGCTTTCCACCACTCTTGGAGTCCTCCTGGAGTGGCAGTCATTAATACTTGGAAAAAGGCTAGCAAAAATAAATTGGGTGCATCTGGGCCTGGAAAAATCCTCTGGGGTGGGCCATACTTTATCCACCACTGCCTTAACTTTGTTCATGCTCACTGTGTTACTTTGAAATTTGTTGTAATTTGGTGTAATTTGTTACACCATTGTTGCCTTCAAAACAGCTAGTTACAGATTACTATGTTTCTTGTAATGTTTTACTTCTAAGCTCTGACACAGATACTCTATAATTTCTTTCTTCTTTTGTGTTCAGTAAACAAAGGCAAATCCTTCCCAACATCTGTGTTTATCCCTTTCTACATTTCAAAGAGTGGGGAAGTTCTTAAAGAGGAAAAAAATATTTAAAGGAAAAAATTATGATCAAAACTACACTCCTAAATGCAAAGAAATACAGACTATCACCCCCCCGCTAACTCAAAATATAAGCATGTTGATGGAATATTCTTGTACTTTAACTTCTATTCTGAGAGGTACACTCTATATGTTGATTTCTTAAAGGAAAAATACATCCCATAGTTTAAAGCCAGAGCTAAGATTGTGGAACTGTACTTCTTAAAAGCAAGGAAATTCAGACTGCGTATCACTTCCACCAGCAGATTCTAAGCATGGGAGCATCTGAAGTCTCTATTTCCACATGAACACTTTCAGCCCCAGAAAACCCCATGATAGATTCACCTTAGGGTTGCCATAAGTCAGAAATGATTTGAAGGCACACAGCAACAAAAATCCACAACCTGCATGTGGCCCCCAAGGAGATCATTTTTAAAAATTATTTGAAAAGGAATTGCCCCCCAATTGCTTCCAGTACTTTCTTGGGGTCTGTGGGGGAATTTACCTCCCAAAATTTCTGGAATGTGAAGGGTCCCCCCCCCAAAAAGGAAGCAAGACAAAAGTTGATTTCCTATTTGGGGAAAAAAGCCTCTCCTGATCCTGAAATGGCTAGAGAGAGCCAAAAAAGTGGAAAAACCAGCCTCACTCTACATAGGAGGACTGTGTTGGGGTTGGAGCTGGAGGGGTTTGTATGGTTCATCAAGGTTCACTGGAGGGCCAATGTGACCCTTTAATCCCCAAAAGCTTCCAGTTCCTCTTCTAGACCATAACAGTCAAATGTTAAAGAACTATCATTGTTTAGGAGTGGAGGAAATGTGATTATTTTTCTGTGTGGGATGTTTAAAGTGGGGAGCAGAGTGATGGCTTTTATTAGCTTTGCTGAACATGTCACTGAATGTGTTTTTTGAGAAGAGGTTTGGTTGAGAAAAGCAACAATTTACAGTCAGAAACTGATAGAAAGACAGTGAGTGGTACCATTTATATCTAAACATGCAATCTTATTTGCAAATTACGCCATGCTTACAAGGGAAATCCTATACAGGAATACTTCAGTTAAAACTCTGGACAGCTCTTTTTTACCAAATCTTTTTATGCCTATTCAGAGTCTTCTTTCTTCCACCTCTGTCTAGCTGGAGTTTAGAGAGATGTGTGTGTGTGTGTGTGTGTGTGTGTGTGTGTGTGTGTTAGCAGCACTGGAACTGGGAAGATGGTGAAGGAGGACTGGAGAAACACAGACTTTTGGTTGTCAGGTTGCAGCAACGTCTAGGCAGTAAACAACGCAGTGCTTTTCCTTCATCAGGGAAAGAAGGGGATTCTGCTTTAACCAGTCTTGCTGCAGCTGTGTGTGCCTGTCTACAATAGGTAAGGTAAACAATGTGTTAATTCCAGAATCCTGACTGAGCATGGTTGAGCAGCAGAATAAGGGAAAAGGGAAGAGCAGATAAGACTGCCTTACCAGCTACTTTCAGTGGGTTAAAAACAAACACATATCTATAATTTTGGCCACAAAATGGAAATCGTAAAAAAGGTGGAAGGTGGTTAAAAAAATCATCCTTGAGTGCATTTTGGAAGAAACTTTTAAGTGGTCACTCAAAGAATTAAAATGTTTTCATTAACTTATAAAACACTTACCTGGTCTAGTTCATTAACTGAGGTGTACCTGTACATCTGGCTACTCTGTTGCTAAGCCCATTAAACAGAAGACTAACATTGGATTTAATCCTCTGTTTTTATAAAAATATTGTTACTGCTGTTAATGCCATTTATAATTAGGTTCCAACTTTTTAGTTATTAGTTGCTGCAAAGATTTCATAGAAAGATGGCGTAAAGGTATACTCTTATACCAGTTTATCATCTTATTAAAAAGCTTCTAAATTTGTTACATCCTTTCTTTTAAAACAAGCATTTGAGTCTGTTTTTGCTTTATTTCTTGACAGTTCTGCTTCCTTTGTTTTTTCTGTTGCCTTTAGCTTGTTCTAAATGTTTTACTGATTGGTCATTGTTTTTATATTTTTATATGTTTGGGATTCCTTTTTAGAAGGGAAATACAGGCTTGAAATTTCTTGAAGACTTGCATACTCCTGTTGTCAAAGATATAACTTACTCCTCTTATATTGCATATAGTAATGGTGTCTTCTCCAAGAAACAGAAGACATTCAGTTTTGAATAGGAGTTTTTGTAAATTGTTTGGTGCCATATGTGTGCACTGATGGTATGTAGCATCTGTAATTTGTTACTCAGTGAAATTCCTAGTTTATGCTTGTAATCATACTGTCCTTGACCAAATGGGTCAACATGGTAAGCTATGCATGCTTGCCACAGAGCTCTCTCTTTCTGAAAGAATCCCTTGAAACCACCATGTAAGCTGCCTGTAGAATCTGAAGCAAGTTCCACATACAGATCTATAGTATGTGAGTGTATTGGCACTGAATGCTTGTCATAATGGCTATATTATACCTCCGTAATCAAGGGGAGTATACCTCTAAATACCATTTAGTGAAGAAAAAAAGTGGGAGAGAACCATTATTCTCCTGCCCTGCTTTTTGGCCTCCTGCAGTGCAATTTAACAATTTTGGGCAATTTTTGCAATTTGGAAGGAGTGAAGGCTTTGAGTGGTTGGGAGTCTGGAGCAGGCATCTGGCTAGCATTTGACTTGCTGTTCTGACAATTAGAAATTCTACTACGTAGGCCTTTGACCAGCTTCAGCAGAACCCTACTTTTCTTCTAAATGTGTTGATGAACTTGTTGTTGTTGCATAGGGTAAAAAGGAAGGGCAGCTGGTCAGAGAAGTGTGACAGTAGTGGGAAATAATCTGATGGACTGGAGAAAAAAGCTAGTCTAAGAAGTGACTTTTAAATTTAAATAGTAATGTGAAGATATCATATAAAGTATTTTGAAGGGTCATTCATGACGCTCTAGACAAGGGGTACACTTTATTGTTGGACTACAATTCTCATCACCTGAGCCAGAGTGATAGATGATGGATATTGTAGTCTGACAACATCTGGAAGGATAGGAGTCCCCCATCTCTGCTTTAGGTAGAAGTTTAACAATTTCTAGATATGAGAATGCCTTAAACCCGTCTCAGTGTGTGACTAAGGCCGTAAAATATGTATCAGGCTTTAGCTTCCAAATGACATTTGCGTATCTCCAGTTCAACTATCTTATGCAGGGAATATATAAAATTGCTACCTAAATACCCTAAAAGACATCATATCCCATCTGGTCTTGGAAGGTAAGCTGAGTCAGCCCTGGTTAGTACTTGGATGGGAGACTGTCAACAAATATTCAGTGCTAGAGGCTACATTTCAGAGGAGAGAACTGGCAAAAACCTCTGAGTGGTCCTTCTCTAAGAAGACCCTATGATATTCATGGGGTATCCATAAGTGACAGGCAACTCGAATATACCTACACACTGCTTCATAAAGACAAGTGGGAGGAAAAGAGGCCGGTCAATAATGTGTAATGACTCAGTGAACAGTTTTTTATGGTGTTGGTTTGGGTTACATTTTGTGCAGTGGAGAAGACATAATTTCAGTGATTATATCTTTATAATTATAGCTTTATCACTTTTTGGTTTTGTGTGCTGTGTGATGTGCCTTCAAGTAATTTCTGACTTACAGTGACCCTAAGGTGAATATATCATGGGATTTTCTTGGCAAGATGTGTTCAGAGGGGCTTTGCTTTTGCCTTTCCCTCAGGCTGAGAGAGTGTGACTTGCCCTAGATCACCCAGTTGGTTTCCATGGATGAGCAGAGATTTGAACTCTGGTCTTTAAAGTCATAGATTTGCATTACTCCGGCTCTGTTGTTTTTGCTGCCCAGAAATGTCTGATTGGTTTCTTCAGGAAACAAAGTAGTGAACTAGATGCATGTAGTGTTTATTGTCATTATGCTGTGGCTATTGCCCTTACATAGAATTTCTTTTCCCCTTCAGAAATAATTTCTCGGTCTTTCTTCCATCCCGAGCAAATATCTGTGGTGTGCCTTCAAGTCATTTCAGACTTATGGTCACCCTAAGGTGATTCTATCATGAATTTTTGTTGGCTGAATTTGTTCAGAGGTGGTTTGGCCTTACCTTCCTCTGAGAGTGTGGCTTGCCCAAGGTCACCCAGTGGATTTCCATGGATGAATGAGGATTTGAACTTTGGTCTCCTAGTGTCCTAGTCCAGTACTCACATCACTGCCCCACATTAGTTCTCCTTCAGCAGTATGGTGCTCCTCATATTTTTATTACAGCCTAGCGTCCTCTCCTCATACAATATAGCAAGATCTTCTTTATGTTCTTACTAGCGTATTTACCTGGCATTGCCCGGGATTTTATTTTCCACTTAAGAACACACCAGTACCTGTAACTTTTCCCCTTATTTCCCTATGCAATCTGTATTCAGAGTTATTTACATACATAATTTGGGTTCCTGAGAGAATACACTGTCTTCCTCTTTGCTGCTACATCTTGTCTCCATAGCAACCAGTCTATTCCACTACCTGTAACTTTTCCCCATAGTCCCCAATCCAATCTGTGTTACCTGGTGACTTGATGTACATTTTTTCTTTCTTTCTGTTGAATTTGTTCAATGGCTTTACATTTTTCTGGAAGCATGTTTTGTTTTGAATTTCAAATTTAAGATTCCTCACACATGGAACCCATACAATCTACTGTGTGAGAAAACCTTGTAACTATGGCCATTTCTGCACTACACTGTTACAGTGCTATTATTCCACTTTCAACATCCTGTGGAATTCTGGGGTTTGTAGTTTACTGAGGCCAAAGAGCTCTCTGACTGAGAATTCCAAATGCACCTCTTTAAACTACAAATCCTAGGATTCCATAGGATGTTGAAAGTGGAATAATAGTACTATGACAGTGTAGTGTGGAAATGGGCTATGTTGTGTATGTCACTTTAATTTTTCTCACATGTGCCTCCCTCCTTGTTGATGGTAGGCCTCATCTCCATAGCAACTGGCCTGAGGCCCACGAGCTCTCTGGCTGAGAATTCTAAAGGCCCCTCCCTAAACTGCCAACCTCAGGGTTCCATGGAATCTTCACAGCCAGCCAATCATAGGAGGTCTTCTCACCTCACACAGCCAATCTTATGAAATGTGGGCAAACAGACAAACATACAGACAAACATTGATTTTTATGAGGTATAATGGTTCAAAATGATGAAAGTGATGTTGGATAGAAATGCTGTGACATTTGCTCCAGTTGAAAATACATTTGATGAGCATGTGGGATACACCTGGGGAATGACTTGGCACGTCATGATGCAATCCCTAGGGGACAGTAAGGCTGAGTCATAGTAATGTGAAATCACGGCAAGAGGTTGCATCAGCCATTGTCCCTAGCTGATGAGCTATCAGCAAGTGTGTATAAAAGAGGTGAGCTCAGACTGTGTCTTTCTCTGATTTTCCCTGACTCTCTGACACTGAACCTCTGTCCGAGCAAATCTCTGCTTGATGTGTCTGTGATGCTGAACCTATGACTGAGGATCTGCGTATCCTGATTGTACAGAAGTGTATATATTGCAACTTGAAGACTAAGAGCCTCCAGGTATTTTGGATGACAACTCTGTGTGCTAGAGTTACTAACCAGTGGGTAGAGTGGGGTCAGAGCTGATGCTGTAAGTTACACTGTGCTGCTCACGCTTGTTGCTGTTTTGAAACTGCTTGTGTTTAATGCTTGCCTCTGGGACATGTTTTGTTCAGAACACAGCGGTTACTGGGAGGATTTTGTGCTAGGTGCTGTAAATCAATCTCCCCACAAGTGATAAAATATACCTCTTAGCTTAACTCCAGTTTTCATTCTCAATTCTGCAAAATTTCTCTTGTGTGCAAATCTGTATTTCGGTATTTGAGGTTAGTATTCCTCTTTTATTCTCTTCTTCTGAGGCCATAAGGAGGAGTTTAGATGCTTTTGATTTTGTTTTTGCTTAACTACAGTTTGTAGTTTGCTCAGACCACATGGTATGTTTATGTTATCTATGGTTAACTTGAAACAAGCTACCTTGAAACATATTTTGATAAAGAAATAAAATGATGGATGATAAGAAAGTCAAAAGTGAGAAGGTGCTCCACCAAATTATTTGTATGTAACATTTTTGCTTGTATTTTTTTTAATATCTATATTTGAGTAAATTCAGTAGTGTCTCAAAGGAGTCTTTTCAAAACAGAAGAAAGAGTCTGGATACTTTTTTCTTAAAAGTTTACTAATTTCACCTAGGAAGGAAAAAAAATCTTACCTGCTAACTTTAAATCCTGAAATGGCAGCAAACTGAAACAGTTCTCTTACTTGCAGTGGCAAAAGAAAATAGTAAAGTAGAGGAACTGCAGTACAAGGTAACCTTTGCTACAACAACAATGACAACAAAAGTTTGGTTTTATAGACAATTAGTAAGTGATTTAGTAGCCAGTTTTAGCTAGGTTTCATTTGGGAGTTCAGTCAATTTTTACAAATAGTAGCAAACACCAAGAAAACAGGCTATAATTATTTGAAGTGAACATAGTGTTATTGCTCATGCTGGAAAATTGTTTGTAGTACTAAGTTTTGGAACGTGTATATTTTGCCTCTGTCTAGGCATTATCTCATGCTTATTCATATTTACGGGGGTATACATCGATTTTCCAAACTAGAAACCAAAACCCAAAAGTGAAAAAGCCCCCTTCTCCGTGGTTGATATTTTAATTTTCTGATTACTGTATATTCAAGAAGAGTTAGGTTTAAATTACTACACACAACTACCATATTAATTTCAGGAGTGTGTTTAAGAGGCATTTTATATAGTTTCCATTACTTCTCAGCCTAAAAGGTCAACACCTGAAAGGGAAGTAATTCTCAAACCATGTTCTCTGCATACATGACATTTATTGTGCTAGACATTTCAGTTGTGTTTTATTAAGGTTATTTTTTTTAAAAAAGCAGTCTGGCTTATGAATAATGTCAATTGAAAAGCAGCTTCAGCATGCTTCTGTTAATGCAGATACTGGTTATTTTAAAAGGTTCATAGTGTCAATTATTAATTTTGCCAACTCTAAAATGCTTTGACAGTAAATCATAAGCTTGATAGCAGGCCTAAATCTGTGTTCATATGACTCTGCAATTCAAGTTAGGACTGTGATATTTATCAGTAGATGGTTAAACTTTAATGTGTCATGAAATAAAATCTGCTGTTTTTAAAATGACATTTTCTGCATTTTTAAAAAAAATACGTTTTGGCCCAGATTACAGTTTTCCAACAAGCCAGGCACTCCTTTTATTTGAACATAAGCCAACAGCACTGGTATCTTACCCCGGTGGAAGTGGTTATGAATTTTTGTCCAATGTCAAACATCAACATCCAGTCTGAAGTCATGGCAGTTGTTGAGCAGATGGTGCAGCTGCACGGGCAGATGTGCATTCTCGGCCACTCTGCCACTGCTGAAACTGGTGGTTTTGCACCTCTATGGTTGCTCTTTTGATTGGATGTTTGAAAGGACTACATACCACAATCAGTGCAGAAACCTGCACCTAGAGATTTTTGGTACAAAACACTGATGGAGGATATCAATCACAGTGTCCAGCCTGAAGAAGAGTCCTTACACAGATCGCTAACATACTTTATAACTTTGGTCATAACAAAGCTATTATCCTGTAGAAGTACAGTATAGATGGTGGGTTTTTGTTTGTTTGTTTGTTTGTCTTTTGTTCCAAAAGCTGTTCCTGGCATGGCTAGAAACAGAACAATGCACTCTGAAGTTTCCCCACCCCTCCATCTTCTTTCCCTGTGGCATCATTAAGTATTCCCTGGTAGGACCAGAGATGGTCGTATGCTGTGTCTGAACTAGACATTTGGTTTTGGTTACGGAAAGCTGCACTGCTCAGACATTACTTGTGCTGCTGCCATGGGTGGAGTGTGTGATTTTTATCTCCTGGCCCTGCCTTTCCATGTACATTCATCATAACTTTTGAAAGGTGTATATTCATTTTTTAGGCTTAATAATTGCACTCCAGAGGTTATATATGTACATACATGAGCTCTACTGATACAACTGTGGCCTAAATTAGCTTGCAGGCTTAACTAGAGGAGATCCACTGAATCAATAAAATTTGCATACATGATGACTAACCATTTAACAATTGATTTAGTGTTTCTAATTTAGTTGGGACTGGCCATTTTATTTATGTCCACATGTGTAGCGCAAGTGTGTGAGCCAACTGATAAAACCCTTAGTCCTCCCCTGTGCATGTTCCAAACACTTCTGCTTTCTTCAAATGATTGTCTTGTCTGTCAGGGAGGAAAATAAAGAAATTATACAAACATTCTCCATGAAAACACATAATATAGTGGACTTTTGCTGACAAAGCAGCTGGAGGACTGTAACAATTCTTTTAGGAACCAGGGACTTTTCTTTTGTTTGTTTCTACTGAATTGGCCAAGAGAAAGTTACTTTTGCTTTTATACTTTCATCAGTGCGTTTTGTAATATTTTGGCTTTGCCACACCAAGAAATGACATGGTTACTCTTGAACATTATCATCCCTGGAGATAGTGATGGCATGACTTTAAAAAAAATCACAACCACTTACTGATTAACTTAGGAAATAAAATTGCATTATTTTTTCCAGATGGCTATTTTGTCAAAACAAGACTTTCATTATGTAAACTTCAATTATGAATGTGTAGAGCAATGACCTTTAATTCACAGGATAATACTCTGAAAACGCAGCTTTTAAAACACAAGAATCCTTTAACTGTACATGTGATAGGACAAAAACATCTTGATGTTTTTATTTTGTTATTTGAAACATTATGTTTATATACCTCTATAGGAAAGTGTAATATTTAAGTAAGAGGCAGTGTGGTGTAGTGGTCTGAATGTTGGACTAGGACTCTAGGAGATCTGGGTTTGAATCCCCTCTCAAGCATGAAAATCCACCAGGTGACCTTGGGCAACTCATACTGTCTTACCTTCAGAGGAAGGCAATGACGAACCTCCTCTGAATGAATCTTTCCAGTAAAACCCTTTAATAGATTTGCCTTAGGGTTCTGTAAGTTAGAAATGACTCAAAGGCACACAACAACAACAATTTTTAAACAGTGCTGGACAAACTTCAGACTTGGGTGGATGGGGATTGTAGTCCAAACACATAATGCATTCACCTTGTTGTTCTGTCTCAGCCTTCTTGGACACTAGGTGGTCATAAAGCTTCAGGAACTATGCTAGACTGGTAACTTGTGGACTTAAGTGCCACCTAGGTTGTACGGGATAAGCCATGGAGGAGTGGTGGTGATAAACTTTTGGTTTGAAATGAATGAGTTTCATGGGGGCACAATGAAACTCATTCTCAGCACTGATGTGAACTTTGTCCTCTCATTGTCTTCATTTACCTTTACAGTTACAGCCAAAGACCTGAAAGGTATGAATTTAAAGTCTTCAATTTGCTCCCGCTTTCCTCTCCCACATTTCATTAGGACCTATTGCCGAGCTCAACTGTTTGGTTTCCCTTCTGAGACAATGCTTCAGGCGCTCAGACCAGTTAAAAATGTGTGACACAGAGAGTAAGCAAGCAGCTCTCTCATCCACACGCATATGGATGTCTAGACAAACACATACACTCTTCATCACTGTCAATACCAGATACAGAAGACAAACTTAGGTTTGTCCCCCTGTTGTACTTCAGCCACTGGCAGAATGCATGTGCTCTGTCTTGACAGCTGTCCTCCTTTAAGAAGCAGTTGTCTGAGCTGCTCTGCAGATATGTTTTCTACTTCAGTCTCTCCCCTTGGCATACCAGAGCATTTCAGAGAACAGTTGTGACTTGCTGGCATCAAGTGGATGCAAGGTAGTGGTGAGCCTGTGGGATACACATTGGTACTGCAGCCTGGTAATAGGAGGCAGGCATGGGACAGTGAAAGCAGCAGCAAGTTGGGGAAGCAGTAGCAGTGGACAGTCCTAGAAGATCCAGTTTACTTCTCTTCATCATCTGTTGATCTTAGACAAAGATCTAAGACTAAAAGGAGTTCCATGCCTTTTTTTTCTTTTTCCCATCTACCTGAGGTTGGAAATAGTTTCAGAAACAGAACTGATTGTGTTTTATGCTACAAATACATCCTCTGAAGAATATAATACACCAATACTGTATTATAAGATGGTTCGCTTTGTAATTTGCTTTCCATCCCCAAAGAAATCTCATTACGATTTTGTCTGGCAGTAAGACCATAGGATGCCATTAGTAATTGAAAAGGTAACATAATTAGAAGAGCCATGATAGGAAAATACCAGTTTCTCCCAAATATTGCCAAACCCCACAGACATTACTGATCAGCTAGGCAAAAGTATAAGGTGTTTTTGTTGTCGTTCTTTTAAAGAAAACATTGCAGAAAGGGAGTTCTGGAGGACCTATCTTGGTGCTTGCCCAGTTATTTGTCTTTCTCTTTTATATAACTAGTAGAACAAGTTAGAAAACAAAAACAAAAACAAAACAAAACAAAAAAACCAAATTAAAGGACCTCCAAAAGCTTGATGTAACTTTCTTGCAAAATATTTTATGTCTACAGTCTGAAAGGGGAAGTAGCACACTAATTACATCTGCACATGATACAAAAGTTGATAGACTCATGCAGCTGGAGGCCAACAGGAAGGTATGAATTGATCTGTAGAGATTTCAGTAATATGCAGAAGTTAATGAAATGAATTTTATCCTGGTCGAGGTGGAAAGAGAGAACAAAATCTAGTTCATTGGGAAAAGAACTAGCAAAAATTAGAATACTGGGGCGGAAAAGAAACTTATGATGCACCTACATATTGTACATAACTTTTCTTTGTTAAACACAAGTTTTCAGTCATTCCTAAGTTAGAAAGTAAAAGCATATATTCTTGTTATGCGTTATTCAGACTTCTTTAGAAACAGTTTTTTTTATGATAAAGTTTGTTGATTTTCTGGAAATCTTTCCAGCTTGTTTGCATCCACATGGTTCTATACTTATATGCAGTAGACTTTTGTTTTGTAACATTATCTTGTATATTTCATCAGTTCCTCCCTACTTGCCTAATATCCATGTGCCATCTTTATTTAAAATACAAAAGAGTAATAAAAAAATCGTTTTATAGCTCTGTGTTAACCATACTAAGGTTACCAATATTTGAGACCACTGTAGTGTAGTAGAAAAGGCTGGACCAATATGGCTGAGTTCAAATCTGGTTTAATGCAACACCTTTATTATTCTCTTTTCATTACCTTGCAGATGCTTTTATGTCAAAAAGTTTGAGAACAAGATAAGAAAAAAAAATCCATACTCATTATTTTGAGATTCTCAGAAACATAGATTTATCAATCAACACATTCTGGGTTTCTCTATGTATTTCTTAGCAGAACTAAGAAGAGAGAGTTTATGTTCATTTTCATAAGAGGCATGGGGTTTCTTCCCCCCCCCCTTCATACTATGTGTCACTTGTTTTCTTTTAAAGGTTAGGTATTTTACATAGATTGCTAAGCTGTGAACAGCTGTAAGACCTGAAGCTACCTGCTGATTTCATGTACATGGCTTAGGGGTCATCATGACCAGGAAGAAAAAAAAATAGAAACTTTCATGCTTAACTGTAAATGCAAACTTCAAGAGACCCCAGGTCTTCTTTTAGAACTAAATAAAAATATATTCACACATATTTGTTTAGGTAATGGTGTGGCTTACATATTCTTTAAATTGTTATGTCGGAATTGGCCATAAATTGCTAGTGGTAAAAAAAATTGATACTGGCAGTTTGATCAGATCTAAAATGCTGTGTAGAAAAAACATCTGTATAAATGCAGCAGAGATTGTCTGACATGCTCATAAATTGCATAATTTACACTTGCTGTAGAAGGGTACATATTTATAGTTACATATCAGAAAGTCTGGGTATGTTTGGGACTGCTAGGCAGCTTGTGCTCTCCCATCTGCACTAACCAGAACAGCTAATAGTTGGGAATTATGGTCCAACAGTATCTGCTGGCCACATGTTCACACACAGTACCTACTTGTCCCAGAGTAAGCCCCACTGAAATCAGTGGGACTTCTCATTTGATATAAATAAAGATATGCTCTTAGCCACTGTGTTGATCAGTGACAAAGACAGATGATTTAAGAAATGTAGGGGTTTATTCTAGCAAGTATTGGTTGTGAGATAGTGAATCCAAACCAGAGGATTCTGAAATTTGAGCCCCTCAAGTAGAGAAGAAGAGAGGGTAGGAATGCCATCTTTTCTCCCTTTTCAATCAATTATGAGCGTGGTGTACTCTTTTTGCCATTACCATTGGATCATTGACGTTGGAGCAAAAAGGCTGGCAGAGTTTTTCCATGTGCAGTAGGAAGACTTAAATGGGCCGATATCTTTTCCCTGTAGACCTCCCAGTCCACAAGGACAGATGAGGATCCTCTCAGTCCTTTGTTTGCCTTTTCAGGAGATAGCCAGAGGATTGCAGCCTAAAGCTCTATCTCCAACTGAAGTCAAACTGACTCATTTTCCAGTGTCCAGATTTCCCATTCCCTGCGATCAAAAGAGTATCTTTGGAACAAGTGACAGCAAGTATAGCAAGTGTCATACTATTTATAATGGTAAATCTTTTATGGAATACAAATGACATGTCTCTGATTTAAATGACCTTTTCTAGCCATGTAATTTCCCCCCCTCTTTGTTCTAGTTTAGACTTGGATCGTTGAAACTACAAAGAGTCTCAAACCCAGCTGAAGTCATCAGCAATCTGATCAGCTATTGCCTAGACTGCATTTTAGGACTACGTGCTAAAAATGAGCACCTGCAAAGAGAAAATGAGATACTTCTAAGTGATCTGAACGACGTGCAGGGACAGTAAGTTCAAAGAATTAATCTTGATAAAATATTCTTCTCCTGGCTTTTTTCCTAGTATTGAGACCTTCAGGCTTTATATCATGAAAATGTAATAGTAACAATGTGATTTATACATTTGATACCATTTATGTAACTAGTAAAATATTCATATTGATTTACAATAGATATATGAATATTTAATATGTTTTATTATGTAGCATGATGTCTTAAAGTGTGTTTGGCATTATATTCTTGGATTTTGGAGTATGTCACAAATTTCGTAGGGAACATCTGCAAAGAAGATTCATGGGTATATGTATGTTTTTTGTTTTTGTTTTTAGTTGGATGCATATGGATATTCACACTGCAATGTGCACAGCCACTCATCAGTATCTTGTTGTCCTCTATATACTATAGGAGTGGGCATCTGCTATGATTGGTGGGCCAGGTTGGACACTGTTAAATCCTATGTGGGATGCAACATCACTTCTACTGATGACCAGAAAGAATGTTCTGGGCAACCAAAAATTACTTCTGGTTACTTTTTGAGCTTTTCCACCTGATGCCCTGTTATATACTCCAAGGGCAAACTGTTCACCCTGAAGGTGTTTTTCAGCTGATTTTTTGGGGCCAGAGTCCCTAGGAACATTAAAAGCCAGACAGGGCCTCCAGAAACTACAAGTGGCCTATGGACTGTGTAATTTCCAGCTCCTTATAATGCAACACAATTAGCTGAGAAATAGACAGTGGACAATTCTCCTTATATGTTGCTAGGTAATACGTTTCTGTTCCATGTGTGTTTTGGTATTTGCCAACAAGATTAATATTAATGATTTTTTTAATCAGAAAAGCTGTCAATTAGTATGACAGATAAGTTGAATGATGCACTGCAGATGAAAAAGTTGGATATTAACATAGCTGAATAAATTACCTGAAAATGATTACCAGATGTTGAAGTAGGAGTTCATCAACATTCAGCCTCATCACTTCTAGAACAAAGACCAGAGAGATAACAAATAAAATCAAGAGATAACACAATAAAGGATTGTAATAACAAATGCAATTTGAACTTTTCAGATGTTTAAAATACCCTCTTTGTATTAAATGGAATAGGTTTTTATCATTTTCTAAGACCATGGATTTCATTCTTCAAAAAGGAAGACACTGTCTATTTTTTTAATGCAGAATCCCTATATGGCATTTCTCTGTGCTAAAGCAGTCCTCTGCTAATATTAAATTAATTGCTAATGGCAATTATAAAAGCAGAATTATATCTGGTTTATGTTTTACCAGCGCAATCATATGCAAGTCTACTGAAACACAAATCCCATGGAATTAAATAGGACTTCCTTGCAGATACATGGATTGCAGCTTAAATGGCTATAATTCAAATGTTTGCAGGGTGCCTTCTTACTGAATAGAATGATAGATGTGTTTTCTAAATGAAAACCTTCCAGGGCTAGTTGATAAGCAGGGCTGACAGATTTGAACCCTGCAGGAGTAGCATAGAAAAGGCTCTAAGAATCAACTTGTCCTAACTTTCTGAAATATTTATTTTAATATGATTTCCTAATGAACTGTGTAGGGGTATTTCTTTTCACGTTAATTTTTGTATTTTACTGTTTTTGTGCAGACTCCACTGACCCCTACATAAAAGTAAACTTTTGATTTTTATATAGAAATTCTCTTAGTAGTTGATTAGTACATATGCTCTTGCCTTTAACAGACATTGAGCTGATCTATATGGTAATATTACCCAGATATTTGCATTTAAATTAGACGAATTATTTATTGGGTATTCAACTATCTATAAAGCATATTAGGGTAGACTAAGTTAATAGTTTGTCAGATTATTATTATTTTTGTATATTGAATATGTAAAACTGCAAAATCTGTATTTGCTAATATTTTAATGTGGCTAATGTTCTAAAGAACAAAATTAGTTCCCAAATGTGTTTGATGCATCGGGTCTTTATAGGTAGTGTACACAAAAAAGAAAGAGTGTTGAATTCCAATAATAGTTTTCCTCATTTGTATAAACTAGAATGGATGCTGGACATGGGAAGCAAGACCACATTCACTGATGGTATAATGAATATGAAACAGCTTGTGCAGTGCTAAATTAGAAGCTTTGGTGGTACCGTCTTTTTGGTGACTACAGTTCTAGTAGCAAGCTGTGTAACCTTTTTAGGATTCTTTGGACTGATGATTTCAGTTACCTCAGTATGATTTTGTGATATTTGAATAGAAAATCTTCAGTTTTATGAATATTTTTATTCTTGTCTTTTGTCTAAGCCTCGTATGTATGAGGCTGTTAGACACTACTGTTTTGCTGGTTTTAGATATTGAAGTGGAGAATTACTATTTAAAGGTTGTTGTTTCATGTCAGAATGCTAGGGGTTTTAGAAGTCACAAAAGTTGGCCAATATCTTGCTAAGATAGTTTGGGGGGCCTTGATTGACAGATGATTGCATTTTTTTGCATATTTGCTTGCTATTTAGTTTTCTAGTTGATAAGATGGTTTAGAGCAAATTTGCCCCTCTACCATTTTATACTTTCAGTCTTTGACACTTGAAGGTGGCCCATATGTCCAAATAGCTTAGTGTCATATTGCTCCTGTTGATTAGTGTAAGAGCTCATTCCTTTCATTGTTTGAACTTATTCACATAAGTGCACAACAGCCATGAGTTCTAGTTATCTGTGCTACTGTGACTGAAGCTGGCTGGGGGCTGAGCACATGCCAAAACAACTGCAAGTAATGTTCATCACCATCTTAACTAAATTTTTTTGAGTGATTGTGATATATGTATACAAACCTGGTCTTGCTTTTAAAATAATTTTTATAGAATTTTTAAAAAGATTCAGAAAAAGAAAAAAAGTAGGAAGGGAGAAATACATAGGATATAATCATGGATATGTACAGTAATATATAAGCTGACTGCAGGCCAGTTTGATTTATCTGTTGCTTGGGGTTCATATCAGTGGAATACATGGTAACATCTTCTGACCATTTAAGAATGCATAGTTGCTATATATTTTTCCAGTCTTGGAGTATGTATCTTTAGTTACAGTAACATCATGGAGGTTCCAACCAACTTGGTATTTAAGTCACAGGAATACTTACTGAAACCCTGCATCCTGAGATGTATATCTGTTACCCAGTTGCATCACTCTGCATCTCTGATGCTATCCCCTCACTCAAAGCTTCACTTTATAAGCAGTGTATCCCCTCCCTCCACTCAACACAGCCATTTTTGATAGAGTTACAAGCTTGGTGGATGAAGGGAATTCTGTGGAAGTAGTGCATCTTGATTTCAGTAAGGCCTTTGACCGGGTCTCCCAGATTAGTCTGACATGACTTGTTTTTGAGAAGCCCATGTTGACTTTTAATGATCACTGCATTCCTTTCTAAGGCTATTTCCACACTTCACTGTTATAATGCTGCTATTCTACTTTTAACATCCTGTGGAATTCTGGGCTTGCAATTTAGGGAGGAGCATTTAGAATTCTCAGCTAGAGAGCTCTTTGACCTCAGTAAACTACAGACCCCAGAATTCCACAGGATGTTGAAAGCGGAAAAATGGCACTATAATAATGTAGTGCAGAAATGCGCAAAGTGCTTACAGATTGCTTAATGATCTGCTCTAGGACCAGTGACTTGAAGGTATACCAACAACAAGAGAAATCCTAGAAAATTCATTTTTCTTATATAGTAGTAGATGACATTAACGCTCATTCATGTGATTTTATTGTTGCACACATTTGATTTAATGAGTTTGTTTAATGAGTTTGATTTAATGAGTTTGCCTTGCTCATTTTCCATTTTAAAAAATATTTTTAAAGGTTTAAAAAATGTGTTGAAGCTAAAGAAGAACTAGAGACTGAACTATATAAACGGTTTATCCTGGTCCTAAACGAAAAGAAAGCAAAGATAAGGAACTTACAGAAATGTTTAAAGGAAGCTGAAGAAACTGTAGTGAAAACTACACAAACAAGGTACTGTTTTTGAATTAGCATATTCCATTGAGTTCTAGAGGACAGCCAGCTTTAGGAATTCTATAAATGAATTTCATTAGATACTATTTATTAGTGAAATGTGGAATTTGGAGCTTCAGCTGATGGAAGCTACAGTGCAACACCTCTAGATAAAGGATATCAGATTGGGGCACACTGATGTAATTTATGTCAAACTTTCCTTTTTTACAGTAGTTACAAGTAAGGGCTTTCATTTGTCACAATGCAGAAGCAGTAACCACTTTGCAGAAAACGGAAGATATAGATTTAGGGGTTCAGGACACAAAACATGATTGTGACCTGATCTATTGTGGAAGAAGATGTCAGCAGTGTAACCACATCCATTTAAGGGCGGGCGGGCGGGCGGGCTGGCTGGCTGGCTTTCTTTCTTTCTTTCTTTCATTCTTGCTTTCTTGCTTTCTTGCTTTCGTTCTTTCTCTTTGTTTCTTTTGTTGAAAAGACATTAAAGTGAAGTGGAGAAACAAAAGAGGAGAGACAGAAGGAAAATAGCTGCCAAGTTAAAATAAAAATTGGCTCTTACGTTTTAGGTTAGAGCAGCAACTCAGTCTAATTCTGACTTGAAGGACTTGGCCAAATTCTCCCCCTAACCACTGTCTTTTCCTGATGTTCAGTTATCTTGTTGTTCCCATCTCCCTGTGTCACTTTCCACCAGATCAGTAACACCTCTTGGAAATCTTGTTTGAGCATTGGGGAGGTGCTTCTGGGGAAAGAAGGATAAGAAAATCAGCTTCTATCAGCTCCATTGCACATAGATCAGTTTAGATCAACATTGTATTTAACAAACTTTTTTTTTAAAAAAAATGTAACTGTCATAAATGTTACTTCAAATTATAAAGCAATGGTCATTCAAAAATTGAGAAGGAGTTAAGTCTTCCCATCATCACCCTTGTCTGAAATATTCATCATTGAATAAGTGCAGGTCACAGTTTTGTTCTTGTTTTTCTGTAATGCATGTTCTACAGAATTGAAGATGCTGTTGTATTTGTTTGTAAACAATTATAAAACGATCATACTGTATGAGTAAAAAAAATGCCTTCGTATTGGTATAGGGTCAGTGCGGGTGCATCAGAAAGTAAAGGTGAAAGAGAAGACTATGAAGGCAGCACTGATGAGGAAAGTGAAAATTTGGTACAGCCTTCCACATCAGCACCAGGTAGGGTAAACCAAATTGTTTAAAATAATCACAGCTGTGCCTATATAATAATGAAATCACAAACTGTCAGGCTTACTTCGTAACAAATGAATGTGAATGTATATAATAATAATAATAATTCTGAAACTGAGTACAACTCACTACTGTTTAACTTAAAATACATACAGTGAACCCTCTGTATCACTAGGGGTTCTGTTCCAGGACCTCCTGCAAATGGCAAAAATCATGAATGCTCACGTCCCATATTATTAAATGCTGACAATATGTGCGTGTAAGTTTCAGCATGTCCGCACACACATTGCTGCCATTTTAGGTGTAGGACGTGACACTCCACAATTGCTTAAATTCACAAATCTAGAGGCTTTCTATATTAAGAATCCACTGTATTTGGTGAAAGCATAGTAATGTAAGTATCCAGATGCAGTTCTCTTCTGTTTTCAAGATGATATTTTTATTAGTTAACTTGGTTTATTGTATATTGTTTTTGTCTTTATATGGCTTCAAAGCTGAATTTTGTGGTGTTTTGTTTCATTCTTCCAGTGTATACATTTGCTAAAGGAAATTTATGAATGTATGAATTTCTTTAATGAAATAAATCACAGGGAATGGGAAATAGTCTACAGCCCCATGTACCCTTACTAGAGAATAAGTTCCATTCAATTTAGCAAGGATCACCATTTGTTTTTTTATTTGATACATCAATATAGTGCTTTTTTTCTACCTTGGAGCACAGTAGGAACATAGTGTTCCCACTGACCAGACCCAAGAGTTGCAGAGATTAATTTTGATTCAGTGAATCTCTTTTAGATTAAACAAAATCATTGCAGCAAGTTACAGTGAATAAGTAGGTTTATTAATTTAACATTTGGATATAGCAAATTGTCTCAGAAACAGCGACACTGATCAAATCAGGTTTTCTTATATTGAGCAAAGGAGCATGTAAGCCTTGGAAATTTCTCATCTGGCCTGTTCAGGGACCTTGTGCCCTTGTCTTTGAGCAGACGTAAGATACTATTTAAACTCAAGGAAGGTTTTGTATGGAAATAAGCTCTTATTTGCAACCTGGAAAGATTTTCCATGTAAAGAACCTTTAGTTTCCAGATTCAAAACTTATTGCATGGAAATGAACTGCTGTGGGTTGCAGCCCAGGCAGCTGCTGCATTACTCTTTATTCATAAAACATGCATAGAATTGTACTGTGCTTTGCATGCTATTGCACTGGGGCCAATTTGTAAGATTTATATCTGGCCTCACACTCTTTGCTTTGCACCTTCCTCGTGCCCTGAAACTGATCCACAAATGAAATGCAACTCCTAAAAACTTTCCCCAAAATGCTCCAAAAATGTTTCAAACTTTCAAACTTTAAACTTTCAAATGTTTCAAACTGACTGTAAATAAAAATCTTAGAGATTCTGAATTTTAGCATTTTGAGATGAAATACAATAATTGATAGCCTACCTGTATCTGAGTATAGAACTTAACAGCCATTTTTCAAGACTGCATTGGTAAAGAACAGAAGATTCCTAACTTAACTGTATTCCCAAATCATTATTTGATTAAGACTCACGCATACTATATTATTTGGACTTCCTCAGGATTTGAAGATTGTTCCACATCTCTCTTTTTTTTTTAAACCTGCACTGCCATGTAAAGGATATAATAGTTGTTGTGATACTTTTGAAGACTGGCTTTAAAAAATAAACAAGCTTCTTTCTCGTCAAGAAACTGTATTCTGCTAAATGTGGAAGGCACTGAAGTAAATGAAATTCTAATTTAGAGGGAAAGACAGAGGCATATTTAATTGATGCATTTCCTATGTGATGAATCAGATGAGAATTTAATACTCATCACAGTGTACAGTGATAATTGCTATTTTTAAAAACCCAGCATCTGTCTTCTCATAGAGTTGCAAAACGACTCTGGTTGAAAAAGCCTGGAAGCTCTCTTTCATCTGCATGATGAAAAGCTCTCCACAGGATTGTTTTCCCTGCTTCAGCATCACATGACAGATACACTTTCAGAAGGGTGCGAAAGATTTGTAAAACAGCACAGGAGGTTTATATGAGTAGTCAGGCTAGCAGGAATATGAATAGTATTTTTATCCTGTTTGATTATTAGGTTAAATTATGACCAAGCTTCAAAGTGTTGAGAATAATGCTATTCTTCGATTGAATTGAAAATGAATTTCATGTTTCCATATTGGTATACCTTAGAAGCTGCAAATTTGTTCCCTGTGGCAAACATGGAATAAGTCTGTTCACTATCTTCCTTCATATAATGGACAGAACTGTAGAAGAGCAAAGCTTTTAATTCCAAAACCTTTCTGCAAACGGATATTGCTATATAACAGACATTTGAAAGACAGCTCACTCTTGTGGAACGTTACCCTTATCGAATTTTTTTTTTCTAAATTGAACCTGTCAACAGAGGCTACTATTAGTAGCAGCCTATGGGGCTTATTGTATAAATTGGGTTTAGGGGGTGGGCTGGCATAGCAAAATGACAAGCACAATGAGATCTGTATTCAGCTCCATAGTAGTGCAAAATATAGAAACAAAAGTGTGCAGTGGTTAAACTGAAGGGCCTCTTTATTTTAAAATTTGAAATAATTCCATCAGGTAGAGTGGCATTTGGGTGTTACTATTTCATTGTAGAATTTCAGTCTTTTTATTCAATAGCAATGGGTAGAACACTTGTACTTATGTTAATGTAAAAAAAAAATGTATCGTTCCACTTTTGAAGATTCCCAAATCAGTTCCATTTGAAATCCAGTTCCATTGAAACCAGTAGGAATTACTCTCATAAACTTGAAATTTCCCCAGCAGTATATCTGCACATGATGACAGAATTCTCTGTCGTCAGGTTAGAAATCATGGGTTGAGATGACCAGTATATCTGCTGGCAGAGCTCTCAATCCACTTTGAGCAGCAGTAAAATCCAGAGAAGATTTGCCATTCTCACAGCAGTTGATCTACCAGTTTCTTTTGCTATGGGTTGTATCCAGTGTTGTCTATCTACTACTGGAACAGATATGCTGAGAGAATTTATTCCATCTCTCCTCTGCAACCTACCCTACACCTAAACCAGTGCTCTGGTGGGTTGGAGGAGCCAGGCTGGATTTGGCTAGACAGTTGGGAAATGTGGTGTGGGGAAACAAGAGTTCATTTGTATGACTCTAGAGAGCCAGATTGTTATCACTGTGTTTAGAAACAAGATTTTAGTAAATAACCTGTGGTCGAAATTTATATGCACTGAAGTGAGTCCACTTGAATTATGGTTCAGTTTTGCATAGCAGAGTAGGAGAAATAAGTTAGTCCTTTTCTTCAAACCAGGTGTGGGATATTCATCTAAAGTAGTGTGGACAATTTTGGAGAAGGAAGAAAATCCATGTGCCACCAATCCGTCCTGAGGGAGTGTATGTATATATCTGTGTATATATTATCTACTTAATGATTTCTCCTAGCGCAAGTTAAAATAAAGTACAGCTAAAAGCCTATTAATACAAAAGTTAAAAAATAAACAATTCTGTTTAAAAACACAAGTTAAAAAGGGCTTTAAAAACAGATTTAAAACATAATAAAAGATGCAGACACAACACATTCCAGTGCACTATACAGTGGAATGTGTATATCAGTGCTTTAGTTAAATTATAGAGTCATTGTTCTATTTTATCTTTTTTGATCATGTGGCTTTACAAGAAAAGAAGTTGTCTATTTTTCAAGTGTAATTACCAAAGAGAGCTATAGCAGCCTTGAAGTCAGCTATGCTCATACTTGGAATTGGTAGTCCTTACAGGTTAACAGTAAGTGGACTGATTTAAATATGTCTCTGTGTTAATCCAAGCATACCTTTTCTCTCTAGAGTCAGGTTCTGAAAAATGCATTTGTAAAAGCTTGTAGGAAAAACCAGCATCTGTGTCGTGCTGGTGATTGGCTGGTGACACCGGGAGATATCCCATCCTCACATGCACAATATCTCAGAAAAGCAAACTATTTATTTTATTAATGAGGTGGCATATAAATGGATAGACAACGTATGTGTGTGTGACGGAGCCTGGGGTGTGTGGTTAGCCTGAGAAGCAGTCTGGCCTTAGCAACAGTTTGCCAAGGGAGCCAAGGGGCTCTGAGTAAGAGAGGAACTCAGATCATTGGCGCATGAGAGGGGCTGAGCTTTCTGAGGAGGAGCTCTATATAAGGGGGTGACTTGCATTTTTTTAGAGAGATTCCTTCAGGGAGAGAAGGAAGGAGGGTTTGGATGAATAAGAGTGTGGTTTTCTTAGAGGCCTAGTAAGAGACAGAGGAGAGACCGAGTCACTTCTGAGTGGGTCAGAAAGTGAGACGTTGACTTAGGGATTAGGACTTTTAGCAAGGAAGCCAAAGGTCTGAGTGGGTATGAAAGCTTTGTACCTGAATACTGAGTTGAGTTGATGAATCTAGTTAGACATTCTTGGAAGTTCTGTTTTGCCTGTATATACTTATAATATCCAATACCTTTCCCCTGTTTGTTGTTTTAATAAAGATTGTATTTTATTTTTATAATTTCTGACTCAGCAGAGTACATTTCTTCAGTTCTATTTTTTGATAGAAACACAGTACCACAGGTTATCAAATCTTTTTGAATAAGACTAGAGAGGCTTTACTCCAAGGCTTTCCAAATGTTGTGCTGCGACACGTTGGTGTATCACCTGAAGTATGCAGGTGTGTCACCTACAATCTTGAAAAAGTATTTTATTATTTATAAATCATATATTTAAAAAAATATATATGAAAGATTTTCATGAGATATGTTGTGTCCCCATACATTTTGTTATTACAATGTATGTATGTGTCTGTATCTCTTATCAGGGGTTAGTTTAACCTCCGATTTTCTAGTAAAACTGAATTACTGTGTTGCAAAATGATGCATGTCTAAAAAGTTTGTCACCAACATGAAAAGTATGGAAACCTCTGCTTTACTCCTTTTCCACTAAGGTGGTAGATTTAAAAGGGGAAAGCAGGGTTGTATAAGAAGGTGGAGGGGCAGAGTGTTATCGAGAGCCTGAGAAGTCAGCTACCATCTCCAGTCTGTAAAAAGAAAACCAGGCCTGCCCCGCCCCTTCCACAATGTCATACTTCTATGTTTATTTTTTTAAAGACAGGCTGCCTGCCTGTATAATTAGGGGAGGTCAGAACTGATGTCTGAGCCAGCATTCACTTCTGATACCAGCATTCTGGTATCTAGCCTTGTGGTATACAACATGGATGAAAAACGGGGTGGGGGTGGGGGTGGAGGGACACTCACACTGGAACAGTGTGAGGTTTGCAAAGTTTTTACAACTTAAAGACTCTTCAAAATCACATTTCTCACCTCAAACTATAGTTGGAAAGAATCTTTGAAGGTGGTGGATCAATCACCTTTTAATAAACTCTCTCTCTACATTTCTACAACTGTTTCTAAATCTACCTCTTCAGTGATTCCACAGGCTGTGACAAAATTTGTAGCAGGGGAGTCAATTCTTCAGCCACTTCTAACTCCAGGAAAGACATTTCCCCATCCTCCCATTCATTCTGATTGGAAGCTTCTTCTTTATCTCATATGATTGAACTGTAGAAAAAGTAAAAGGACCTGAGAGATAAAGATCAGCATCATTCTGATCCCACACACTTACCTGGTGTTGTTGACATAGACAACTCTAACATTGTCTCAGATGTGACAATCTTAACACCTACTCTGACTCTTCAGTCTTTGGTTAATTCTGTTCCAATGGTTTTTGATACCAAGGATCTGTCTGTATTGAGCTTAGTCCAAATGATTGTTTGATGCATCATTGGTACTGACAGCTTCTTCACTACTGACCTTTTTGTCTCAGGACATTGAAGATGTCCTCAGATCAGATTTAATTGCCAGCCAGCTGTCTTCTCCACTACTGCGTCCTCATTCTCTGTCACAATCTTCTTCATTTCCACAGTCTTCTTGACAGAACAGATACCCTTGCTAATAAGAACAGTCATAGGTAAGTTTTAGGTATTCATAGGGGAAGTATGGGTACTGGAAGTACTCACCATACTTCAGTTTCTTATGCTGATTGCTGTGGACTTTCCACAGTCTTACCTATCTTTCCATTGATGCCATTCTCCAAGATAATGTAGTCGATCCTGATTTCCCTGATGCTGATCTCTATACAGTTGCTCCCTGGTTCAAACTTCTGAACCATGTCCTCCATCTCCTCTATTAGGAAAGATTGCTACTTTTTGCTATCCACCTACACTGTACACAGGTGCTTCTACTGTATACTCCTGATTTCTTCTTCATGGTCTCTGTGCCCTCACACACTAGGAGCTTTCGCGCATGCATGGTACCGTTTGGAAAATTCTAGAGCTTAGTAGCTTGGCGGGAACCCCTCCCCCATGCTCCTACTGAGCATGCTCAGCCCGCCATTTGTTCTCCTGTTGTTCCAAACCTTCTACTGGTTTCAACAACTTCCACTGGATTCTGCTACTACTACCATTGCATCCCACATTCCTACGCTCTCAGTTCCATCTTCAGTACTTCAGTCTTGTCAGATGTCTCATGAGCTGTTTCAGATTACTCTTCTGATAAAGAATACAACTTGGACTCTTTTCTATTTTCTCTTTCACTGCTAGCTTTATCTCCAAATCCAACTATAGAGGACAATATTTCACCACATGGAGATCTGAAGACCTTGCAGATATTCTGAGGTGGGCTAAGTCTTAATGTTATAGCTCCACTGACATCTGTTTCTGATTTTCCAGAGAGTAGACTCTCTAGGCTCAACACGTGCAATGATTCCTCTTCTACTGTCTCTTTTGAATGTGTGGATCCTTTTAACCATCTGTCTCCTAATTCTATAGTTGTAGAAGCTTGATAGATGAAAGGCATATAATAATCACATTCCACTCAAGCTGATAGAGAGGGTAGATGCTGAGATGCATTTGCCAACACTTCGTCTCTTCTACCACCTTTGCAATATGTGTTCCTGATATGCAGGCTTGTTTATCTTCCTATCTATAGTTTTTCTGGGGAAAAATGTTATTTTTAAATTTCCTACTAATAGATCAACAGAAGACTACTATAGTTTCATTTCAACAAGAAGCACATCATGTTGTGGAACGGTGGATAAAATCAATACAGCATGTGGCAGACTGTGCTTCAAAAGTTATCTTTGGTGCTGTTGCTCTCCATCATTATGTGTAGCTATACTCTGCAGCTAGGGAGGAAGATACAAGACAGCAATCTTCTCAGTCTATAGCTTTTTTCTATCTCAAGCTCCCAGAGTACATCACAATGCCAACACCTGGGGGAACATCACCAATAACATCTGCATGCTATTGTATGTCTGGGTTATGCCATTAATCTATGCCTGCCTGCTTAGTAGTGTTTTGTTTTTTTGTTTTTTTGTTTTTTTACTCTACCTGAGTACTTGAGTTCTAAGAGATGAGATTTTTTCTTTGCTAGCAAAAGATCCCATCAAGAGATTACCATCCTGATGCAGGCACACTAGATATTTTTCAAGGTATTTCATGGTGTGAAAGTGATACTGGGGTGTACACCCTATCCTGGATTTTTGGGAAAGGGAGTCAATTGTTACATCTGGCCCTGGAAATTCAAGCCCGTCACCCTCCATTCTGTTCTTCCTTTTCTTCATTGAGGAGATTGGTTTGCCTTAATAGATCTCAATAAACCTTAAGTGACGTATTTTTAATTGTGTTTTTAATTTGTGCTTACCCTTTAAATATCATTTTTATTCTCATTTTACTGTCACCTTGAATACCATTCCTTTATATGATACAGGCGAGATGTAAGTATACAGTAAATGAGTCCGTTAATAATGTTCATGTATTAAACCACGCTAGTTTCTCACATCAGGGTTCTTTGACTTTTACTGTTCATAATGTATAGGAATTCATGTTTTATATAGACACAATGGGGAAGAGCA